>VDFB02256132.1:160467636-160874475 GCA_007258455.2 Sequoia sempervirens | reverse complement strand
TGACCAAGGAAAGCCCCTATATGGCACAACCCTTCCTCTCTCTTTGAATGTATAGGTTTAGGTTTGAAGAAGATTGGGAGAAGTTTGAAGGTCAATTATTCATTATTGTATTCAAACCCTAAAACTTGAAAACATACAAAAACTCAATTATCTTGACACTCGACAAAGATTTGATAGTGCAACACCTAGGAAAAGAAAGCTCTAAGAAAGCTATAAAGGACTGTGAAATCATATCTTGGGTTCAACAAATAGGAAATATTCACCCTAGACGACTTGGTCCTCAGAAATTATCTTCAAATTCATATGCTAAGTGCATAGTACTCTATTTAGTCTATTTTTGAAGTTTGAATTTGTCTGTGACTTTTCAAATCTACTATTTTTGCATCATAATAGTTATTTGCTCATTAGCCTAGTTAAATAATTTTATTTCATTCCAAAATCCATTCCAAATTTGGTCAAGTTCAAGTTGACTCACCTTTTAGGTTACAAGTTAGTCCTATATCTTGTCCAAATCCATCAAACCCTTGCTACCTCAAATTATAAATGAATTCCCCATAAGGAAAAGACATCTAAAACATAGAATCAAATCTTAGGGTTTCACTTTTCCACCATTTCAGTTTCCTTCTTTTCTTGTTCTTTACACATTGATTTTATGTCTATTAGAGAGCACTTGTCACATGATGATTATGATAGTACTTCAAATGCTTCTTTACATATTAAATCAAATTTTATTCCTAATTATGAATATTTAGACAATGATGAATTATTCATTAGTGAGTTTATATTCCATTTAAATGGTAGTGAATTGTAATGGTTTGATTCATATTCTTTGAATTCCACTTATTTTATAGATTTGACATAAGATTTTATCACTTATTTTTCTAAACCTAGTACCCTTGAGGATAGATGGATAGATGTATTATATTTCTTTTGATTTCTCTTTCAATATTTTTCTACTTTTTACCTATTTTTACCTACTATTAACATGACATACACACATTCTTGTCCCACTTTTCATGTTGATAGTATTTATGATGAATATAAGCCTACTTTTCATATATCACCTTATTCACAAGATTATACTAATATTGGAAATAATTATTAAATGATGGATAAAGGCCAAGATGTTCACACTTCACAATCTACTTTTCCATCTAGTGTACCTTTAATATTACTCCCAAGCGCACACTTACAAACAAGCCTATAAAGGAATATGAAATCATTGATCAAATCAAGAATACACAAGCTAAGATATATTTATTTATTTTCATCTAGTGTGTAATTCTCCATTGTATAAGGAGTTCATACAAAAATAATTTATAAGATCCAACTAAAATATAAAAATTCTCCACAACTTGTGACTTCATTGATTGGATAATGATCCAAAACATAATATATCATTTAATGATGTTGAAATCCCACCAAAATTTATTATTAGTGGTATTTTAACTTTATATATTGTAGTGAGATACAATGTGAAAAATATAAAATATTCTTTAGTTGACAATAGATTTAGCTTGAAAATTGTGCAGTGAGGATTATTTAAAAAACAAAATGTTGACTTGAAAAGTTGCAAAAATCAAATCTTAATATTAGAGGCTTTAATAATATAGGTATATCTTTTTCAAGTAATATCACTTTGTATATTATAGCTAGACTACTTATTTTGGATAAATTGTTTCATGTGATGCCAATTCAATTATCTTATAATTTTCTTCTAGTGCCTATGGTTACATGCTATGATAGATCTTCCTTCTACATTTCATCAATGTGTGAAATTTTGGCAAGAATGGTTGCCAATAGAAATATTAGCTAATTCTTAACTATATAGGTTTTGTAATGCAACTAATTTTTTCAAGGATGCTATTACACAACCATTTTATTGAATATAATGCTATAAAGAATGGCCTCCTCAACAATGATAATGCTTTAACTAATGATTATTTGTAGTAAAATTAATTGTATAATAGAATAATACAAAAAAAACTTGAAAATATAATATAAATACTTGTAAATACTTAATAATAAGGGTGTAGCATTCTCCCCTCTTCAAAGAACCATTTCCCTCAATATGGATCATTGTGGATTCTTTTGCACAAAATATTCATTTCCCATGTAGCATCTCCATAGGTAATTTATTTACAAAGTGTTTACCTTGACCACTTATAATACTTAATGGGAAGTCATACCTAGTAATTATGTTTTCATATAAGAACCTTGCAAAACTATTTGTGATATAATCCTTGGTAGGTTCTTCTTCTACACATTTTGTCAAATATTCTACCCCTATTATTATAAATCTTTCTTTGGAGTGTTTGACGGAAGGGTCAATGGATCCAATAAATTTTATTCCCCATTTTTCAAAAGAAATTTGTGCTAGTAATGGTTTTAGAGGTATAGACACAAAAAATGTACTGATTGATCCTATACACCTGATCCTGATTTTACTAATGCCAATTCATCTTGAATCATCTCCTTTGCTAATCATTTAATTAAATAATCTTTATTTTATTAAATTCATCACATTCCATCTCTTTAAGTAAATAAATAAATTTTATTTAATTAGCTTCTAAGGTCATCTCATTTAAATTAAATAAATTAATCTCTATTTGATTTAATCTAACATCATCCCTCTTTAATTAAATAAATCAAACTTTATTTATTTAAATCTAAAATAATTATTCTTCTCCTTCTTGATTTATTTAAATCCTAAAATCTAAATCAAATGTCAAATCAAGCTAATCTCTCTTTAAATTAATCAAATCCTGATTAATCCTAATCTTAATCCATCAAATCCCCTAGATCTTGCAACTTGCTCATGAAAATCAATTTAATTAATTAATTGATTTATTAAATCTCTATTTACTTTCTAAAAGGCAACAAAGAGGGAATATTCTTCAAATTTAAAAAATCCCTCCAAAAGAGTTTGTACATCCAACAAGGCATTAAAAACCTCTTACATGTCCTTTTCCTTGAGCCAAGTGGAATTAGATTCATTCTCTTCTCCCTCCAACTTGTCATTTCATCAATTTTAAAATTCCACCTAATTGCATTTAATTGCACAATGACCAAAATATGCTCCACCATTGTCCACTCACATGTTGACAGGTGGCATTGTGCTATTGGTTGATCTTTAGTCCCACATTCATCCATTTTGTCTCATCCTCCATCTTTCACATCTATATATGAGAGGCTCTCATTTGGATTTAGGATGGAAAATTGCATGCAACATTATTATCTTAAGGTTTTTGAGCAATTTTCATCCATCTTTATCCACTTTCATCCATTTTCATGATTTCATAGCTAGGTTATGGAAAAATTTCATCAAGGAGCATCAAATTTTCACCATTGATCATCAAGCTTGCAAGGAATTGGGAAGGGCCATTTTCCACATAAAAAAGGCACCAATTCCCCTATGGGATTAAGAGTTTGTTTATTTTGAACAAGATTAGATAGTTTTTATTCATGTTCTTAATTTATTTCTTGTTCTTGATATCTCAAATGAATTTCATAGGGAATGATGATTTAACTTGCATAGTGAACTAATTGTGTGTTTGTTCTTTGTGTTTGTGTAGGTCTAGGATAACCATTCACATTTTGGTGCTAGAAGGAGGGTGAATTTGAAGAATCTAACACGTTCTTTTGATAAATTATATTATTTTTTGAATTTTTTATGTCTACAAGAAGGAGTGTTGTTGACAAAGGAACTACCCCACTATCATTCAAATGGAACTATATAGAAATGCTGACAAACTCCAAACTGCGACGCTATCTTCTCACCCAAAAATTTGAATTTCAAACTGCGATGCTCTGCCATTTTCCTATCAACCAGCTATCCAAACTCCAAACTCCACTACTGGTCAAAACAATGCCACAATTGCGCTCACTGGTTTGTCCACAGTCCATCACTATCAATCTTAGCATCACCATACAACGACGCCAACTCTTTCAAACTATATCCCATTTGTGGATTGCATTGTTGGGTTTGAGTAAAATCCAACTTTCAATTTATTTTGACACGTGATTTTTGTCTTTGATCATTTTTAACCTTTTAACCTATTTGTTGTGTCTAGTTTTTTGTGAACTAATCAGTTTTTTAGGTTAAAGTGGTCAAGAAGGAAGGGAGAAAGCAAGGAGGAGTCTTCTTTATGACATATTCTTTCTATAATATCAAGTGCTTTTAAACACTTTGGAAGAGAATTATAATTCCCTTCCAAGGATTTGCTATCTTTCAAGCTTTAGGACTCAATAAATTTCGTTTGGGCTCTAAAAAGAACAAAACAAAGGGATTAAAAAGAATCTTAGGAACTTACTACATTTTTTTTTTGGACTTAACAATTGAACAAGCAAATCTCACATTTCCTTTTGTTGCTTAAAAAGAATCCAATTCTTGCTTTGAAGGGTTAAAGTGAACATGTGCCTTTTATGTTTTGTAATTTCTTATCCAAAGTAATATCATTTAAAAGATGTATATGCTTCACTCGCGCCTCATAGAGATCTTGAGAATCAAAAATATTTTGTGATATTAAGTTGTATAAGTGATTACCTCCACGCTTCAATTTGGATTCTTAAAATTGAACAAAATCTTGCTAGTGTGAGTGGAGTATATCGCGTGTGTTCTCTCTTTATTTCTCAGTGAATATTGATCGAACTACGGATGTGCTTACTTGATTTTTTTTATCCTTAGAGGCCTTCCTGGTGGGAAAAAGTAATCACCCTAGGGAATGACCCAATTGGGAACATGCTAAAACCAAGCGACTTCCACCCGGTATATAAGTGTGGGTACTTGAGGAAAGTTCAAGTATCACAAGGATTGTTCCAAAAAGAAGGGAAACAATGGTCTCTTGTCATATGGATGATCCCCCATGAATGAAATTCCTATACTAGAACCTTTTGTTTAGAAATCCCAAATCCTTAATCTATTTGTTGGTGCATGAACTATTGTTTTGAAGTCACCCCACATTCTTGCGTGGAAACCCTGTTAGGGAAAAGCCACAATGGAGGTCAATCCACAATATGAGTATACTCATGTGTGAACCCCAATCTTAGTACCTGCAAGACAACAAGAATAAACAAGTTAAACAAGATATTGCAAGATAAAACAAGGATTCCCCATGAAATCCATTTGCAAACTTCAAATTAGAAAAAAAATAAGGAAGAACACAATAAAACAAGAAAATATAGATTCAATCCTAATTAGAAAAGAAAACACATGATCCCATGGGGGAATTGGTGCCAATTTGATGTGAAAATTGGCCCTTTCCCAATTCCTAAGATGCAAAATTGATATGTTGATGGAGATTGATCCACTTTGATGGTGAAGAATGAGAGCACCAAGCCAAAATCTGCAAAAAACCTAGCTAAGAACTCAAGATTGATGGATGGAAATGGCTAGATATTTTAGCATAATAACTTTGCATAATTTGTGGATGATGAGATGAGGATATGAGCACTTTATTTATAGAATGCCAAGATGGATGAATGTCCAAATTTGAGCAATGTGGGACTAACATTCATCCGATGGCATGATGCCATTTTTCAATCTATGAATGGATGGAGGATGTGCAAGATTTGGGGATTGTGCCAATAAATGCATATTTTTGAATTTCAAATTTGTTGAAATGACTTGCAAGAGGGAAGGGAAATTGCAATAAATTCCACTTGGCTCAAGACAAAGGACATGTAAGATGAAGTTATTGCCTTGTTGGATGTACATGTTGACTTGGAATTTTTGAATTCAAATTTGGAGAATATTCCAAAAGATGCCTTGTGAGGAAAAATAGAGATTTAATAAATGAATTAAATCTATTTTCATGTGCAACTTGCAAAATCTAGAGGATGGGACATGATAAGAGATTAAATTAATCAAGAGTTAATTAATTTAATAGGAGATTAGATGATGTGACCTATTTGACTCAAATTTATGGATTTATTTAAATCAAATGAGAGAGGAATATGATAAGAAATTAATTAAAAAAGGATTTTTATTTATTTAATTAAAAGAGATGGTGTAGGATTAAATCAAATAAGGTTTTAGTTTATTTAATTTAATGGATAGACTTTAGAGATTTAATCAGATAAATTTAATTATTTAATTAAATAGGGATAATTAGATCAAATGGATTGATTTAATTAACAAAAGAGGTGACTTAATTAGATAAAATGATTTATTCAATTAAGAGAGGAATATTGATGAATTTAATCGGATAAGGAGATTTGATTAAATAGTTAGACCGAGGGATGATTCAAGAAGAAATGATGTTAGTAGTCAAGATCAAATGCACAATGTCAATCAGTATATTTTACATGTCTACATTTTTCCCCTCTTTGAATTAGTGTATTTGCTGCGTTGGTTCAAAGAATAAGCGATCTCGATCGAAGCTAAATTTTTTGATATTTAAAAACTTTCCCCACTATTGCCTAGCGAGAGAAAACATGCCATTATAATGCCCCCTTGAGAGATTGGACGAAAATTTTAAT
The DNA here is from genome assembly GCA_007258455.2 of Sequoia sempervirens. Taxonomy (NCBI): domain Eukaryota; kingdom Viridiplantae; phylum Streptophyta; class Pinopsida; order Cupressales; family Cupressaceae; genus Sequoia; species Sequoia sempervirens. The sequence continues at coordinate 160,867,995 of VDFB02256132.1, read as the reverse complement.
TTTTTGGGTGATCTTGCAAAAAAAGACAAAGTACCCAATAGGTCCGAAAGGGCTCTAAGAGGCTAAAAATGTGTCTAAACACAATAAAATGATGAAAAACAAGCCTCAACTGGACGAAAACAGGTTTGGGGGCCCAAAACCCTAGTAGGACAACCAATCAGGGTGAAAATACCCTAATTTTTAGGCTTAAAAGGGGCCTGAGGGGTCACTTTCAAGTCATTTTCAAACACTTCCAATAGTAACATTGAGATTTGAGCTCAGAACTCCTGAAGATATGGTGCAACGATAGCTTCCTCTACACATTTCTAATTGAGTTCAGACGTACCAGCGGCCACCCAGCATCGGGGCACCAGTAAGTGGTCCTTACCCAAGCTTCATTTTTCATTTATTGCTTCATTTAATGCTTTAAAGGGGCGGTTTGCTTGCAGCGACATTATATAGTGCCGCTCAGAAGTCAAACTACGCCGCTCGGTGTTAAATAGTCCTGCAGTGGTGTAGTTTGGAGTTTAAAAACTCTGACACTAAGCTCAAGGCTGGCGGGGGGATTTGCAAAGTGCGACGCAGCGGTGTCAATTTTTCCCAAAGTGCGCCACTGAATGATAAAGTGCACCGCGACAATGCGATTTTGTAGTTTTAGGGCCTAGCGTCAGAGTTTGATTAGAAATCAAACTGCGACACCATCATGAGTTGCACCACTGGAGAAGTTTTTTGAACGTGCAACAAAGAAATTTTCAAAAATTTTAACATGGTGACCTTCCTTGGTGTAGGACGCAACGAGGGAGCTCTACTCCTGAGAGCACAGGTCACGGGACCTAGCCAGTTACTTGCGAGACTTCAGTGACAGGGACCAGGATCGAGTCCTAATTGCGGGTTTGTGGTACATTGCTTACGTGGCGCCCGTGCGCACTCACTGAGGGATGTTGTCAGCACTAGCGGAGAGATGGCACAACGAGACTTCTTCATTCCATCTTCCCACTGGTGAGGCCACTGTCACCCTAGAGGATGTTTGGCATATTTTGTGATTGTCGATTCATGGTCGTCAGACGATTTTTGACATTGACGAGGGGCGCAAGGTCTGTTTCAGAGTCCTTTCCATAGATGAGATTATCTTTTGTAAGGGGCAGATAGAGCTTGAGCGACACATGATCCTAACACCTCCCTACCACTGGGTGATTACAACCATCATTTTGGGTCTTGTTGCCCCTAATAGATGAGGGAGATATTTCATTCCCAGCTGGGGATCCTATTGGGAGTGGATGATTTGAGACAGGCCGGTTCATTTTTCTTGGGGGCCTGTTCTTCTAGCTTCACTATACAGAGACCTCCATGAGTATGTCTATATCGATGGCAAAGCACTTGGAATAGGGGTGACTCTTCTTCACGTCTGGGCTTGGGAGCACATTGTTGTGCTATGGCCACACGTTGTTTCAGTTTCGATGGTGCCAAATGATCCCCTTGTGTGGAAATACAAAGGCGATGTGTCCTTCACACACACCGACGATCACATGATCTCTTATTGGAGGAGAGTTCTTGATGAGATGTAGGTTTTTACCTAGCGACCGTACCTTGGTTAGCTCGAATGGGCCAATGATGTTGATCAAATGTTATATTGTTGCTAGGACTGGTACATGCAAGGGCAGGAGCACACTATGATTGAGCGGTACCTACTCGGGTGCGTGCAACGTCAGTTCAGAGAGCCACAGGATCATCCAGATGATGATTATGTAGCCGTCTTCGCCTGCTCCATGACACAAGTGTCATGGGGGTAGTATATTCTTGCTTCTGAGGTGGTGGATAGCTTTAGGTAGCTGGTAGCCTAGCCATGGGCGTATGATCATGGACTCGCAGATCTAGGCACTACTCAGGCTTACAAAGATTGGTTCAAGCCTTTGCTTTAGTTGATGATTCTAGGTGCAGTTCTAGATCTATAGAGAGTCAGAGGTAGAGGGGGAGGATGAGGACAAAGAGTTGACATTCAATAGGACCCACCATTTGTGCCCCCAGTCTAGCTAGATTAGGGAGATGTGCACATGCAGGATTAGTAGCAGGTGTCACCAGTCCCACCACCAGAAGGCGAGGGTCCTCCTCAGGTGCAACTGCAGGTACAACCAACAGGATAGGTGGATGCATGAGATACTTTGAATGTGTAGCCGCAAGCCCAAGTCCAGACCGTGATAGCCGAGAGAGATCAGGTGAGGGCCGAGAGAGAGCAGCTCAGGGCTGAGAGGGATTAGGCCATACAACAGAGACAGGCTGCAGAGCTATAGGCAGCCAATGAGCTAGGCAGGAGACAACAACTAGAAAGCATGATATCCTCCTCCTCCTAGGGTATAGTGTCAGTTTGATCCTATAGGGATGTCATCTGAGAGGTTGAGTACTATCATAGGTACTATCATGAGGCTGTACCCAGAGCATAGCAAGTCCTAGAGTACTCAGAGTGGGCCAACCACAGACCAGTAGAGGGTCATGGTGATAGAGGCGAGGGCAGCATCCACAAGGACAGAGCTTGATTAGGATGATTCGATACTTTTTGTGCCTTACGAGCTCATTTTTGATAGCTTGATGGGCCTTTGTTATTGATTGACATATATGTATAGTGATCCAATTTATTATTGTACTATGACAGTTGAGTTATTGATGATATATATATATATATGAGCCGATGATGATTTTGATGTGATGCAATGTGATGATTTATTTCTATATGTTGTGCAATGATGCTTTTATGGATGCATTTATTTCTGATGATGTATGCATTATGATTATGACTAACAAATCTATATTATGTTGACCTATGATATACAAATGTGATGTGCAATGATGTTGTTGATATGATGATCTATTTTATATTAATGCAAATGGTGACATGATACATGGTATGGAATGCAATATGCAAAATGATATGGTATATACGTGAAATGTTATGTGAATCATGCTTATATATGAATGAATTATGGATAGATGTACATTTTGTATGTGATGGACAATTTATGCTTATGTGGAATGATTTGTACAATGAATGATTTATGATGCTATTTATGAGATGACATGGATGATGTAAATGCGATGGTCGTGATATGTTGCAAATGAGATGGTTTTATGTAATGCAAATCAAATGGTTTTTTAAGATGCTTAGAATAACAAATTTTATTATCCTAAACATATTAAATGATGATGTAATGCATGTGATGCACTTAATTTGATGTACTATATGTAATGATATGATAATGTTTTATGCAAAAATGGACTTAATGCATGAGATGACTTTATGATGTTATGCTAGTATGTATGTGATGGATTGATTATCTTTTAATGTCTATGTACCTATTGTTTATGATTATGCAGTATGTGATAATGTGAAGTGGTTATGAAATGCAAATGAATGTTTATGCAGTGATTCATATAATGTAATGTAATGCAATGTAATGGATGAAACAGATGCACCTATCTATGCCTATGATAACCTATTTATATGATATTTGAAATGAAATGCATTTGTTTCCTATATGATATGTTTATGCTTTATGGTAATGGTTTGTGGATGTAGGATCGATGCTGATGATGGTGAAGATGAGCAACTGTCATAGTACCTTGTTAGTGCGGTTAGCAAGAAGAGAAGAAGTCATTTCAACAAGACACAAGATGATGCAAATGCCAACGATGATGATAATGATTACTTTCTGAGGAATTGAGATTTTCAAAGGGCCACATTTTCTTATGTTTGATAACGCACATGGTACGATGCATCAAGGTATAGACAACTAGGATGGCGTTGTACCTAGTGTGATGGACTTTGACTTGACAATCCGATAGGAGTATCCTTGTTCATACTTGACATACATAAACCTTGCTAGGATGCACTTTAGAAGTTTAAAACACCTCAAACCAAAATAGGGAAAGGTAAACCTTTCAATGCAATAGTCAACAAGTTGTCCAAGACCTCCTCTGTACATACCTAACAAAACAAGTATTCACTAAGGTTATATTACAAGAATGTCCAACAAGCATGGCAGACAAAAAGATACTGATTGTTGCCCCATTCCTATTTCTCTAAATCCTCTTGTTCATATATCATCGAGAAATCTTTGGAATGAGCATAATAAAATAAGTCAAAAACTAAAGACCAAGTAAACAAACAAATTGATGCTCTTCAATACTGCTAACCAAAGGAGGATGCGTTTTCTAAGGATAAGAACCGAAACTATTGCCAAAAGATAATGTCCATTGTAGGAAGGATTCATCCTAGGACATGTTAGTGGATGGTGGCACGCCATTTCATTTATCCAAAGCATTCTAAATGATGATTGATATGGGACCTAATTAGATGATGAGCTACTGATACGAAGAGATGACCAACTTGCTTATGCACTGACGTAGACCTAAGACGTGACGTTTTGAGTTTTCACTTTTATCCTACTAGACTTGTTTTTAATTGTCTTACCAAAGATTGAGGATGATGATCAGATTATTATGAGTGTTGTTATTGCAGGTGCAAGCAAGATGAGACAGATGGATTTTTTCAATATTTGGACTTTTTTGGAGTTTTACAATGTTTTGAGGCTGTTTTTGGTATCTTTCGAGATTTTCAAATGTTTTGATTTTTGATTTTCCAATGTTTTGGTATTTTTTGAAATTTTGACCAAGAGACTAACCTAAAGACCTATCCTAGGGGCCTCAGAGGCTGATCAACAGATTAGCCTTGCCTACGTTATACATGTAGGGACCACATAGTTCGACTGACGAGTTGACTAATTTACAAATGAAGATATACATGATGAAATGCTAATTTATTATGACAGACTCCTAAAGGACTGACCTAAGTGTCTCGGGGGATGATCAAAGATCAACCTTGCCTATGTTCAAGCTCATAGATGACTTAGTTCAACAAAATGACTTTGTTTTTGAATTTTTGATTATTTTTTGACCTATTTTTGGGTTTTTTGATATGTTTTGATGTTTATGGATTTTTTGATTTTCTAATGTTTTTGGATTTTTAGATTTTCTGATGTTTTTGGATTTTCTGACATTTAGGACTTTAAGAATATACACAAATCGAATCTGATAAGAACATGCCCCCAGTGTGATGTAATAGACTACTTCAATAAAGGCAGGACAAACTGACCTTGAGGATGGGCTGAGTAGTACTAGGAGGGATAATGATATGAAAACAGGACCAAGCTATGGTGCGGATGTGAGTGGATGAGTGATGGATGGACACCTGAATGCGATGGATGATGGAAGTGAAATGGATGGATGGTGCAGAACAAGCCGTAAAGATCCTGGTGGATGGGAAGTGCTTATTTACACAAGGCACCTATTTGCAAGGTTTTCACCAAGGTACTTGCCCAAAGTTTCACCGAAGTAGTTTTCACTAGAGGATGATTTTTTCTCTTTACTATTTTTTGATCCTTTTTCTAATTTTTTTGGAATTTTTTCCTTTTTAATTTTTTTGTTGCCACCAAGATGCTTGTTTTCCAGGTTTTCACTGAAGTGACCATTTTTTCAAGACACTTTCTAATTTTTTTGGATTTTTTGGTTTCATATCTTGAAAGATTTAGGCATAAAACTTTTTGAGATGAGAGCTATTCATGGGCTCTTGCAGAGGTTCCCCTTCGGGGGTTGATAACTGATATGCCCCTGATTTGTAACTTGTTGTGATGACAAATAGTCCCAGCCAATTAGGTTCAAATTTTCCTTTGCTACTTGGGTTAGGGACATTCTTCTGATTTTCTTTTAAGACTAGTTCTCCAACTTGGAACGTCCTGCTTCTTATTTTCTTATTGTAGCTCCTTTTGAGTCTATTCTGATAGACTTGCAAATGATTCAAAGCATCTATACGTCACTCATCCAATAGCTCCAGCTCATTTAGTCTTGACACTCAGTAGTCTTCATTAGTGATGAGGTTTTACAGTGATATCCTGAGTGATGGGATCTTGAACTCAATGGGGAGTATTGCTTCTGATCCGTAGATCAGGGAGAAAGGGGTGGTGTTAGTGGGTGTGTGGATGTTGGTTTGATAGGCCCAGAGGGTAGGATTAAGCTACAAATGCCAATCATGACTTGCATTATTGACTATTTTCTTGAGGATTTTCAGAATGGTCTTGTTTGTAGCTTCTGCTTGGCCATTGCCTTGGGGATAGTATGGGGTGGAGAAGCGATGTTGGATTTTGAAATTTTTGCATAAGTCACGAACCTCCTAATTCTTGAATGGTGTCTCATTATCTAAGATAATGGCTTTTGAAACACCATAGCGACAAATGAGATAGTTCAAGATGAACTTAGAAATCTGCTTCCCAGTTATATATGTCATGGGTATGGCCTCCAACCACTTAGTAAAGTACTCTGTTGCGGTTATGATGAATTTGTGGCCATTAGATGAGGTGGGTGTGATTTTTCCAATGAGATCCAGTCCCCACTGTGAGAAGGGACATGGTGTGATGATAGGATGAAGCTCTTGAGCTAGAGCATGGATGAGGTCCCCATGCTACTAACATTGTAGACACCTTCTGGCATAGTCATGTGCCTCTCTTTCCATTGTGGGTCAATAATACCCCATCCTTAGTAGTTTCTTAGCTATGGTCATTCCACTCGAGTGTGAACCACATATACCATTGTGTACTTCAGTTAGAGTGGTTAATGCCTCCTCAGCATTTTGGCAGTGTAGTAGGGTTCCTTGTATGCTCCTATGATATAGGGTATCTCCTAGGATGACAAATATGGATTCCTTTTTGACAAAGGTTTGTTTTAGGTTTGATGGTAAGTTGATGGGTATGATTCCTATTTGAAGGTATGTATAAATTTCATGGTACCAAGGATCACTAGGACCAACGATTTCACAAAAAAATTCTGATTCTAGTACCTCGAATGTGGGCACAAGAAGCTGCTCTATTAGGAATTCATATTTTGGAACATTGTTGGGGATGTCCAGTAGGGACCCAATTGTTTCCATGGTGTCTGTTGCTATGTTGTTGGCTCTAGGTATCTGCTCAAATGTAATTTCGATGAAGGATTCTTTGAGAGTCTCCACCAATTTCTTGTATGGAGTGAGCTTGTCATCCTTGGTCTAGTATTCATTGTTCACTTGATTTATGATCAATTGGGAGTCTCTGTACACTTTGAGAGCCATGATGTTCCACTGCACTATTATTATGAGAACTATGGTCAAAGCCTTGTATTCCACAATGTTATTGGTGCAGGAAAATGCCAGTTTGTAAGACCTTGGTATGTAATCCCCTTGTGGTGTGATAAAGAAAACACCAGCTCCTGATCCATGCTGCATTTATGAGCCATCGAAGTATAGTTTCTAGTGGTTAGCTATGTTGAGATTGAAAATGGATTTATATGGAAACTCTGAGACAAGAGGGTTCTCGGAATAGATTGGTGCTTCTGCCAGTTGGTTTGCGATAACTTGGCCCTTGATTGATTTCCTCTCCACATATTCGATGTCATATTATGATAATATCATCACCCATTTTTCCATTCTTCCCATGAGCATTTCCTTTGATAGTAGATACTTGAGAGGGTCAATTTTGGCAATGAGTTTTATTTTATGTGCCAACATGTAATGTCTTAATTTTTGTGATGCAAACACTACTATGAGGCATGCTTTCTCGATGAATGAATAGTTTAGCTCATTCCCCACCATTGTTCTGCTGATGTAATAAATGGCCCTTTTTGTTCCATTTTCATCATGCTGAGCTAGGAGAGCTCCAAGGGCTGCTGTTGTGGCTGACATGTATAGAATCAATGGCTTTCTTGGGATTGGTGGCATTAAGACTGGTGGTGTTAGTAGGTATTCCTTGATTTTTTTGAGTGCCTCTTCACACTTGGTATCCCATTTGTACGCTACTCCCTTGTGGAGTAGGTGAGAATATGGGTTTTGTTTGTCCACCAATTATGCTATGAATCTTCAAATGGATTGTAGTCTGCCTTGGAGACCTCTCAGTTGCTTTAATGTTTTCGGTGCCTCCATCTCGAGGATTGCTTTTACTTTTTCTAGATCCACCTCGATAACCCTCATTGATAGTATATATCCTAGGAGCTTTCCTAATTGTATGCCAAAGACACACTTCTTTGGGTTTAGTCTGACCTTGTACTCCTCCAGTCTGTCAAAGATGGCACTTAGGGTTGCTATGTGATCTTTTCTCTTTCTAGAATTAGCTAGAATGTCATCAACATATTCTTTGACCATCTTATGGATCATGTCATGGAAGATCAATGTCATGGCCCTTTGATATGTTTCTCCTACATTTTTTAAGCTGAATGACATCATGTTCCAACAGTATGTCCCCCATGGACAAGTGAAAGTTGTTTTATGTTGGTCCTCTTTAGATATCATGATCTAATTGTACCCTGAGAATCCATCCATTAGTGACAACATCTCATGTCCCCCTATCATATCTACTATCATGTCGATGTTGGGAAGTGGGAAGTCATCTTTTGGACATGCCTTGTTGAAATCTCTGAAGTCTATGTAGATTTTGATATTTTCATTAGGTTTTGAAAGAGGTACCAAATTTGACACCCATTATGGATAATCTATTGGTCGGATGAATCCTACGTCTAATAGCTTTTTTAGCTCCATTTTGACTAATAGGGTGATCTGAGGATGCATTTTTTGAAGCTTTTGTTTGAAAGGCTTTGCTTTTGGATACACTGCTAAGTGGTGAACCACAGTCTCTGGATCAAGCCTTAGCATGTCAGCATAACTCCATGCAAAGTTTATTTGTCTTTCCCTTAGGAATGCTGCTAGGAGCTCTTGCTCTTATGATAATAGTGATTCTGCATAGAATGTGATATGTGGGGTTACCTATATTCCTAGGTTGACTGGATTGCATTTTTCAGCCAAGATTGCTAACTTTTTCTGATGAATTGCTCTTAAAGGAAGGTTGAATCCCCCATCCTCAGGCACCTCAGAGAGGTTTTCACCGTTGAATACGTCCTTTCTTTTTACCTTTTTTGGGTCAAAGAGTGCCACAATGTGGTTTTCACTCAAGGACTTGGATATTATTCTTAATTTCTCACTTTTGCGACTAAAGGATTCAATCATTTCCCCAAAATAACTATGTGTGTCCAACTCCATTATAAACCTTGCTTTGTGATCCCCATCTGGAATGTTATCCCCCAGTCCCATGAATTCTGAGAGCACCTCATCATTTTCAAATGTATCAAGAATCGGTGGTCCTTGTTGGTTGTAGTCGACGAGTTGGGGATATACTAAGTGGATCGCATGATTTTGGTGGTCAGATTCAAAAGATAGGGTACTAATCATGCAAAGACTGGTATCCTCAAATAGCCTAGGTAAGTTAGTCAAGTGATCCTTGTCATCACTACTACTATAGATGTCGGTTATATCAAATGTAAAGTTATCTATGACTCTACTTGTAGACACTGGTAAGTGTAGTTCTATTGGGGTTGGCTGAGGAGGATTATTAACTGTTCTAACTAGAGGACTTCAGCATCATATGGTTATACTCAGAGGGGTACATCCAAGGCCAAGATTTTTATTGGTCGCGTCTCTAGCATGATAGGTATTATAATCCCATTGTCATTTTGTCCAAGTCTTTGATTTCTGTCATAGCCCATTGCGAGTATCATTTGTAAACCCTTGCTTCTGTCATCCATTGGTAAGTACGCTACTGGTCTTTCATCTTGATATAGCATGTGAGATGGATCCACCTCAATAACTTCTCATCCCAGATCTCCCCAACTTGTGAAGGTGGGATAGTTTTCAGGAGATGTTTGGGATGTGGAGGCTTCATTTATTGTGGTCATCCCCACGATCTAGGAGATTGTGGTAACTCTCCTACCACAAAAGCATTATTAGGGAGCTTGTAGTGTCCACAACCGTTATATTGGATGATAATCTTGATGTAAGAGATGGTGGGGATGGCAGGAGTGGCCGATGTCTCTGTTGCAGAAGTGGATGCAAGAGTGGCGAGATCGATGTATGGTGTGGATGGGCCCTCATCATTTTTTGGTACTTGGGGGATTTTTTAATACTTTGCTTCAAGGTTTTTGCAATAGGAGAAGGGTTCAGGGTCTCCATGGATGGTAACTTCTTGTCTGTTATGTGTAAATTTCACACATTGGTGGAAAGTTGATGCTACTACTTTCATCACATGAATCCATGGGCATCCTAGGAGGATGTTATATGGCAAGTTGAGGTCAAGGACTTGACAAGTGGTTTCGATGATGGCAGACCCTACTTGAATAGGGACTTTGATCATGCCCTGAGACACTCTTTCTTGATCATCATATGCTCTTCTCGTGATACCCTTTCCTTTGTTGATGGAATCTTCTAATATTTTCAATTGCTTGATGAGACTTGAGGAACATATGTTCAAGCCCACACCTCCATCCACCAAGACCCTTTTGATTTTTCTCTTGTGTATAATGGATTCCAAGTGAAGTGCATGGTTGTGAGATGGTTGAGTGGGGAAATCCTGCTCAGAGAATGTAAGAAGATTAGGCATAATGATATTTCTGACCATAGCTTGGAATTTCTCTGCATCAAGATTTGCGGGGATAGTGGATGAGGCCAATGTTTCTTCAAGGATTTTCCTATGGGTAGATGAGATTTTTAGCAACTCCATGATGGAGATTTGCACTGGAATTCTCTTGAGATAATCTAGGAAATTATAGCCATTAGGAATGGACCTAGATGCAAGGACTTTGTTTGGCTGGGATGATCCTGCGATGGTAACTTTTCCGCCTCTTGTGGTGACTCCACAATTGGCATGGGCACCTTTGATGGTGATGACCATGCAGTTTTCATCGAGGGAGGTGACGACTGTTTCATACACATGGTTTACATTTGAGTGGGTGCCTTTCCCTTTATCATTATTATTCCCTTTATTGCCATGATTTGAAATCGGATTCGTATATATCTTAAGATCTTGGTTTCCCATTGGTTGTTCCACATTTATGATTCTTTTATCGATGAGATCTTGAATGACGTTTTTCAATCTCATACAACTGTTTGTGGTATGGCCTTTGATTTTATGGAATTCGCAAAGTTTATTCTCATTATACCAAGGAGGTTTCACATCCGGTTCTTGGTAATTTTCAAAGGTAGGAGCCTTAATGAGTTTTTTGTCTATCAATTTTTTCATTATGTCCTCAAGTGGTTCCCCCAAAGTGGTATATTTTCACTTGGGATAACTCTTGCACTGAGGTGGTCCCCTTTGATCATTAAGATTATTGATTGTTGGATTGTTGTTTGGTTGTTGTGTCATGTGATGATTGTTTTGGTGTTGGATTTGGATTTGTGGTGCGGGTGTATGTTGGTGAGGGGCACTAATGACTACCTTGGCATCGACAACATGATCATTAGTAATGTTTCTGTTCCTTGCCCACGTGCAAGGTTTATCATTGTAATTGGATGGTGGGCTATTGTTTTGTTTTTTGAGGTATGATGTTGATTCTGTAGGTTGAGTTATGAGGGCTCTTTCGATGCTGAGCGCCTTGGGGATCAACTGATCATATGTGGTGATGCCCTAAACCTTAAGATGGAATGCCAAGTGGCCTTCAAGGTTGGCGATGATGGTACAAACTTGTTGTTCTTCTGCCATGGTCCACTTGCTCCAATTGGCCTTGGATCACCATCGTTGTAGGAATGAAGTGAATGATTCACCCTTTCCTTGTTTCAAAGTTGAGAGTTCTTCTAGACTAACATCCATTGCAATGTTGCATGCATAGTTTTTTATGAATGCATCTATAATTTCTTGGAATGTCCTAATGCCTAAAGATAAATGAGAGAACCATTCCATAACGTGGCCTACCAAACTCCTAGGGAATAGCCTCATCAGATAAGTATCGTCATATGTGACTTCCATGCAGTGAACCTAGAATTCCCTTATGTGATCTTCAGGGTTTCTCGTCCCTCGATATTTGTCAAATTTGGGGATTTCAAATCCCTTATGGAATGGTTTCATCACTAGGCTCCTATCAAATGGATAGGGACACAAGTTGCTTGGTGTTTTTGTTGTTCACCCTGATTGAAGATTGAGCACTTGTTGCGAGAGCAACCTGATTTGTGTCATCACATCATTTTGTAGATCAAGGGGTGGGATGAAAGTGTTTTGGGGTGTTTCGATTGTGGGTTGGATGGGTGGGTTTTTTAATGTGTTGTTCGATGGTATCTATATGTTCTAACAAGCTAGGTAGGCTTCCACCTGTTGCTCTATGAACAATTCCTGTTGTTGATCTTGTTGTTTATGCTCTAAGATTTGTGCTTACTATTGCGCTTGTTGTTCCAACAACACTTGTTGTTGGGCTGCCAATTTGGCTACTTCTTGTTGCTCTTGATATTGCTTTATTGCTTGCTGATATGCTTGCAATTGTGCTGCTTGTCTTTGTGCACAAAGTTGTGCTTGTGCTTGTGCCTGCTATGCTTGATATTGGGCATTTGCTTGAGCTTGAGCTTGTGCTTGCGTTGCTTGTGCTGCTTGTTATTGTAATAGAGCTTGTGCTTGAGCAGCCTTTTGTGCTTGCAATGCTTGCATGACTTGTTGTTGTTGTTGTTACAATAAAGCTTGGGCTTGCGCGGCCTATTGTGCTTGTAATGTGGTTTGTGTTGCTTGGGTCTCTTGTGCAGTTTGAGCGACTTGCTGAGTGGCTAGTTGTGTGGGTTTTTGTTTTTGCACTTGTTGGAATCCCTTTGGAAGATAGCTTGTAATGTTGTGTTGTATTGGCTTGATGTGGTGGAATTTGGTGGTGGTAGGGGTGATGGTGGATTCAAAATGGCGTTTGTGGTGAGCGATGATGTTGTGTTGATGTTTTGAGTGATAGATGGTGTTGATGTGGTGGTTGGTCCTTGAGAGACCATGCTTTGTGATGTTAGGAGAGTCTTTGATGATGTTGCAATTGCTTGTGCATTCGTCATCTATTGTTGTGATATCGACGATAAATTTTGAGCATTTGGCATAATGCTTTGATTGATATTTGGGATGTTGGTTTGATTGATAGTTGGTAGAGGGGGAAGCCCTAAACCAAGGAGTGGTGTGGGTGATGATGGAAATGGTGGAAGAGGTAGAAATGTGAGAGGTGCAAGCTCTTGCAAGAATGTTGTGGTGTCGAATATGCCCCTTGGTCCGAACATATCTCCCTCTTCTTGTGAATTTGTGAGGAGAGGATTTTGAGGTGTTGCGTGAAAAAATGATGATGATGGATCATGATGAAAAGTAAGAGGGATTGTCTTATGTAATGGGCTTTCGAATATGTTTTGTTCCAATGTGGTATTTGCATCCAAGTTTTGATTATTAACATGGGGGTGTGCTTGAATAGCATTGAGAAATGCATTTCCCTTATTAATATTGGGTTAGGTTGGAGCGAATGATGTCATGATTTGCGGAATGTTTTGCATGATGCTTTGGGATGGGGGTGTAGATGAGATGGGAATGGTGGATGAGATTGGAGGAAATGATGTCTCGACTATGGTAATCACATCAAAATCCGAAGGTAACTTGGCCCCTTGTTTTTCTAGCTCAAGCATGTATAACGAAGGGTAGGTCTCATCATGATGTTGATGATTTTATGGTTCTCTGAATTTTGGAGCATTTTAGTTATTTCTTCGTGAGACATTCCAAAGGTAAGATCCTCTCCTTGGTTTTCCTCTTGTGGATTTTGTGATGATGAGATGGTCAAAGGATTGCTTGATTCGGCGGGATTCATTTCGACGTTTGTTTGGATAAGATCACTTGAAGTGGGTGTTTCTTTGTTGGCTTCCATGCTTTTCTTGTATTGAGATCTAGTTTGAACCATAAAACAAGGATCAATTTTTCAAGAATAGGAGAAATGAATCTCTTGGTTCCTTGGATTGATCTTTACTTTATGCCCAAAGTAGAAAATTTTAGGATATGTTGAGGATCAAAAGGTGAAATGATGATGATGCAAGGGATGGATGATGCCGATGTTATGATCTTTTGGTAAATATTGAAGGAGATACTAGGCTTTTGGGACTTTCGGATATGTTTTGGATTTTAATTTTGATTTGATTTGGGATTTGGGATTTGTCCTTGATTTTGATTTTGATTGCTTTTGATTTTGAACAAAAAGACCCTAAGATGTTGGATGATGATCTAAGGGATAGATTTGTTCAAAGGATGATGATTTGGATATGTGCAGGGAGAAGGATGAATCTACCCACACCTATTCAAACAAGATGATAGTTTATCCAAGTATACAAAGAAGGATGCATCTACGTATACCAAGCTAAACAAGATGATTTTGATAACTTTGACTAAGCATATGCAAAAGGATGCATCTACACATACCTAGCCAAAGGTGATTTTCATAATGTTTTCAAGGATTTAGTCTCAAATATTTTTGATGATTTTGATTTTTCCAAAAAGCCTAGCATTAAGGATGATTCCCAGATTTTCCAAAAGGTGATGCTGAGATGATTCTTGTTTTGATGGATGAAGGATGGATGGGAATATTTTTATTTGCTTTGATCCTAAGATGAACCTATAAAAGACACTTTGTTTTCCTAGACCTAGGTATTGAAGAGCATACAATTCTTTTATAGACCTTTATAACCAATAAATGATTCCATTTGAACATACATTTTTGGATTTTGAACCAATGATTTTTTGCTTTGGGATTTGGACTTTTTGAGAATTGTGAGTTTTCAACACAAATGAAGGTTCATTTTTCTTAGCTTTAATTAATGGCTTTATTTTACCAAAGACACTTTCTTTTATTAAGTTTTCAAACTAAGATGTCCAATGTCTAAATTTCTTCAAAACCCCACAAGATATGTTATGTGGAAATTCGATGAACTCAAGGAAAATGTTTTCCTATTGTTTACTTTAGTAGACAAATCGAGATCTAATCCAATGTTTAGAAACCTCTAAGGATGTAAATCCCAAGGGAAAACAATAACATATGGATTGAGTCAATTGTATTTGTCTCCCAAAGGGTTTGAAATTTGGATGAAGATGTTAAGTGCTTGTTTTCAAGATGTTTTTGATCAAGCAATGCATTTTGTAACCCAAGAATAAGTACAACCCTGTGGATGTGTAAGACAATATTTGTTGGATTCCCACTTGGACAAGTCCAGCTATGCTTATCTTTAGTGAATGGTTAGATGCTTGACCCCACTGGCTCCCCTCCACAACACTCACTTATATGGGGCAGCCAAGCATCAACACCCATGAAATTCCCATGGAATGTTTTCCATTTATACTAAAAGACCGTAAAAGTGTGGGGTGGCTTCAGAACGACCGTTCTTGCACCAAAAAATAGATTAAAGGATTTTAGAAAATTCTAGCACATGGGTTTTAGTAAGGACTTTCCATTTGTGGAGATTGACCCATATGACAAGAGTCCCCTTTCAAATCCATCTTGTCGGAATCAATCGCGTGATATTGGTGTTTACTCCAATACCCACATTTATATACCGGTTGGAAATACTCTTGGCTTTAGAGTGTTACCAGTTGAGTCGTTCCCTTGAGTGAGTAATTTTTCCTCAAGCTAGGCCCTCTAGGATAAACCAAAAGCGAATAAAGAACAATATTCGTAACTCGATCAATCCTTGTTGGCAACAAAGAGAGAGAATATACGCTATAATGCCCCCACTCACACTCGCACAAGATTTTGTTCAATTTTAAAACCCAAATCAAAGTATGGAGGTGATTGTTTTGTCTCAACCTAAAATCATGAAAAAGGCCTTTTGATTTTCAAGGTCACTATAAAGCACGAGAGAAGCGCATACGTCCTTTTTCAATGAATTTAGTTTAAGTAAGCCTTTCAAAAAAACAAAGTTGCACTTGTTCTTTTTAAATCCACGAAGAAAAATGTGAGTTCTTTTTAAGAACCAAAAGACAAATGATAGACATTTTGTTCAATTTTTATCCAAAGAAACAAACTTTAGTATATTGTGATCCTAATATTCATTTTAGCCTTTTGCAAGAAATGGGAATATTCTTTTTAAACCCGAATGAAATTAGTGTCCTAAGGAAGAAGTGATAACAATTTCTTAAAAAGTATTAAGAAAACACTAAAGTTTTCAAAGACACTTTGATTTGATGAAACATCCTCTTCATGCCTCTCATTTCTTCATTTTCGATTTCCAACCTACAAGGAAAAAAATAGTCAGATTCTGGAAAATACAGAGATTAAAAAGTAGAAAACATAAGACAAATTGATCATTAATCAAAAAGCATGTGCTAAAAATTAATTTCCACTTTTTACTCCCTACTAGCGGCGCAACTTGTGACTGCGTCAGAGTTTGATTTCTCAGTGGTGCCCTCACAGCGCTACTTGCTAGTCAGCGTCGCTATGTGTTGGGACAGTGAGCTCAACTTGGTTTTTTCAAAAATTTCTTGCAAGACAACAAGAATAAACAAGTGATTGCAAGCTAAAACAAGGATTCCCCATGAAATCCATTTGCAAACTTCAAATTAGGAAAGAAAACAAGGAAGAACACAATAAAACAAGAAAATATAGATACAATCCTAATTAGAAAAGAAAACACATGATCCCATGGAGGAATTGGTGCCAATTTGATGTGAAAGTTGGCCATTTCCCAATTCCTAAGATGCAAGCTTGATATGTTGATGGAGATTGATCCACTTTGATGGTGAAGAATGAGAGCACCAAGCCAAAATATGCAAAAAACCTAGCTAAGAACTCAAGATTGATGGATGGAAATGGCTAGATATTTTAGCATAATAACTTTGCATAATTTGTGGATGATGAGATGAGGATATGAGCACTTTATTTATAGAATGCCAAGATGGATGAATGCCCAAATTTGAACAATGTGGGACTAACATTCATTCGATGGCATGATGCCATTTTTTAATCTATGAATGGATGGAGGATGTGCAAGATTTGGGGATTGTGCCAATAAAGGCATATTTTTGAATTTCAAATTTGTTGAAATGACTTGCAAGAGGGAAGGGAAATTGCAATAAATTCCACTTGGCTCAAGACAAAGGACATGTAAGATGAAGTTATTGCCTTGTTGGATGTACATGTTGACTTGGAATTTTTGAATTCAAATTTGGAGAATATTCCAAAATATGCCTTGTGAGGAAAAATAGAGATTTAATAAATGAATTAAATCTATTTTCATGTGCAACTTGCAAAATATAGAGGATGGGACATGATAAGAGATTAAATTAATCAAGAGTTAATTAATTTAATGGGAGATTAGATGATGTGACCTATTTGACTCAAATTTATGGATTTATTTAAATCAAATAAGAGAGGAATATGATAAGAGATTAATTAAATACGGATTTTGATTTATTTAATTAAAAGAGATGGTGTCAGATTAAATCAAATAAGGTTTTAATTTATTTAATTTAATGGATAGACTTTAGAGATTTAATCAGATAAATTTAATTATTTAATTAAATAGGGATAATTAGATCAGATGGATTGATTTAATTAACAAAAGAGGTGACTTAATTAGATAAAATGATTTATTTAATTAAGAGAGGAATATTGATGAATTTAATCAGATAAGGAGATTTGATTAAATAGTTAGACTGAGGGATGATTCAGGAAGAAATGATGTTAGTAGTCGAGATCAAATGTACAATGTCAATCGGTATATTTTACATGTCTACAACTCAATATAAGTGTTTACAAATGGGGGATGCACATGCATTTAGGCACATTGCTTAGAGCTTACCGCTCAGATAGAAAAAGGAAGACTCACTGTATTACAAAAATATTTGGATTACATCTAGAGGATTTGAATTGAGAAAATAACATCTGCTAATGCCTGATTATAGTTCTGGTTAAGCACATTTGCAATATTCTTCACACTATGTCTAATTCTTTTGCTCTCTAAACTCTATCTACTTTAATTCAGATCACCAATCTTCTTTTTGCACAAATCAAAATACACACAATCGACTAATAATTCTTCTAAATTTCACAACACATTGCATCACACACCAAAATGATATAAAAAATTGCTTATATATATCTGCATTAAGAGATTTCAACAACTACATGTCTGCTTCAACAAAATAATAAAATGCGTACAAATTGTCAGCCCAATCCATAAACAATTTTCAATGCACACCATCTAAAGTCGGTCAAAACATAGTGAGGACCCAAAAAAAAATCCTTGAACATGAAAATACCTTAAACTATTTCAACTCGAACATCTACAACACGCTACATTCATCAAGTTAGCCTTTTTACACTGTTAAACTGGAAATCGATCAACCAGATCTTCTAACTTGTACACCAATCGATACAAGGCTCTATGATTCAAGAATAACATAGTTCATACATTGAAAAACCTTCCCTAAGATTCACAATGCAAAATGATAACAAAAAATTGTATGTGAATCAATAAAAACAATTATGTTGGATGCTCTATTCTAGCTTTAACAATTAATTACAAAACTTCAATTTGACTTCTGGTACAAACAAATACTAAATTGCAGATAGGATTACTGACTAGGGTTGCCATCAATAACAACACTAGATAACTTGTGCAATGTCTCTTGCCAACAATCTCCCCCTTTGGCATTGATGGCAACACTTAGTGAAAAATGACTAAGTGTCAGAATTAGTACCAACATGAATACACTACCAACCTTCAAAACTCAACTCCCCCTAAGATGAATAAGGAATTTTTCACTGTCCTATACTTCCCCTTTGACATCAATGGAAAAGGTGGGAATACGCATACCAATAATCAAACAAAATTGCTATGAAAAATTTGTATGTTTACAGACATGCCTCTTTAACTTACATGAATTGGAATATATTTGCAAAATTGTTCTTCAACAGGCTCAAACTAGTGTCCCAAATCTTTCTAAGACTCTCCAAAATAGTCATGTGACCACATAACAAGTAGGATTGTATTTCTACTAACTCAAGATTCACCAGATCACTGTCAGCCATAGCATCTTGTTCTTTCTTCAATGCACTAAGCATTGTCTCCATTTTATGACCAATCAATCCTCTAAGTTCACATACCCTTTCAACAATTCTTCCTACTTCAAGCTTCAAGCTTTTTAATTTTTTCAAGCAGGGATATGACTTGACCTTCTTGCTTGCTCATAGAAATAGTTAAGAGGATCAAATGCTTGAGAAATATCGACTAACTGTTTCTCATAATACTTCATTTTCTTTTTAGTGTCCTCAGTGAACTTAGACAAAGAAAAACATGACTTATAAATATTTTCACTTGTAGATAAAGCACTTTGAATGTTCTTTACATAGGTAGCTAACAAAGATTTATCATTATCAATTATACTCTTCAATCTATTGAACCTTTTTGCATCAAATTCTTTTTGAACCTTGTCCTCAGCAGAATTTTCAAGAGACTCAAAGTGAGTACTTACAAAATTGACAAGTTATTTCAGTTGAATAGATGGAGAATACGATGAGTCCTTGACATATGTAGGCATGATCTTCTCCAAGATATTGGATGCAAGACTCAACAACTCATTGTCTTCCATGTGAGATTTCAATATCTCCTCCCTTGCCTTGGCTTGAGCAAATGATGCTACCTTTAGCTTCTCAATGGGAGATAGAGTATCCAAGCTTATAGGACCTTTAATCAATTTGGAGTCAAACTTGTCCTGTTGTTCTTCTAAAAACTCCTTCACTACCTTTGCATTATCTCTTGCTTCCACATGAATCTCCTTTTCCTTAGCCTTCTTTTATTCAATCACTAATTCTTGCTTAGCTTAAGGAATCTCAATTTCATCAATTGACACATCTTTAGGAGCTTTAGTCTCCATAGGAATTTTAGTGTCTTACATATCAAGAGGATTCAGAGTATCCTCAACTGTATCTTCTTTCCCTTCTTCAATTTCCAGACCAAATGGAGCATTTTCATCATGATCTTCTTTAGAAAAAACATTTTACCTATTCTTCAACAAAAAATCCTTAAGTATTTTCTCAGCATCCTTTGCAACTTCTTCAGTTTGTCTGATCATCAGCTTGTTCACCCTTGTTTTACTCTTAAAATCCCTTTTGGAATCATTGAGGATCTTTTTCATTTCATCTATTGACATTACTGAACATAGATCAACAAGTATCTTTTCTCTTATTTGCTCTTCTTTAGTTATTGCATTTACTCTCCTCATTTCCAAGACTTCATAAAGCCCTTTAGACAACTCTGATATTATTTCTATGAGATTCATATTGAAATTATTCAAGTATTTTATTGTGGCTTCCTCAAGAATTCTTTGACCAACACTATCAAAGGTGGCATACCATTCACAAAGTGGTTTGAGATTTCCATCCTTAATCAAAGCTTTTTCCACTTCTTCTATAGACATACTTGATCTGTCAATTTTCATCTTTTTCTTTACCTTCTCTTCACCAGAGGGCTTGTCCTTAGAGACTTTTGTTGGATTTGTGCCCTTATGCTTGATTTCTCTTACCTCTTCATTAGATTCAGTTTCTTCATCCTATTCAACTACAACATAGACTCTTGTGCTCTTATCCTTCTTTCTCTTTCCTTCTCTCCCAGATGTCTTGACTTGAACCTTCACAGGGCTTGATTTCTTTGCAAGACTGAATGAGAGTGGAAATCTCCTTATCGATCTAGTTTTGGTAGAGGATGTTGCTAGACTAGCAGACTCTCCTTCTTCAACTTGTTCTTTTTTCCTCTTAACTTCCCTCACAACTTCAATTGATATACCCATGCTTTCTGCAAAAGCTTCAAATTCCTTTCTTACCTTCTAGATTATCATAGGCTTCTTTAGTTGTTCATGCACTTACATATCCTTCTCTTCAAAGGTACCAAACCTCTCTTCTATTAGATACCAAGGTTTACTCAATAGGTGTTGAGCATACGGCTCCAAAATGTGTTCTTCAACCTCATAACCCATGGGCATTATCCAAAATATTCTAGGTTCCGCTACTTCCATCAAGCATTGATCAATATTATCCATGAAGGAAATAGTGTCCTTGTATTTTTCAACAATAGACATAGGAATCCTTTCCTTGGCTTTCATCTCACTCTAAATTTTTTTGAAATAACCCCAGATAGTAGTTTTCCTTGCTTTGCTATCAGCAATTCCATACAAGATGTCTCTAATTTGAACAACTACTGGTTTATCACCATGCCATTACACTTTTCCAACTGCTAGAACTTCATTCATTAAGTAGAAAAATAGACACACCAATAGATTACCATACTTGTAAGAATTCTTCCTATCCTTCTTGATTTTGCCAAGATTTTCAATTAGTTGGCCTCAAAGTAACTCACATAGGTCATATTCTGTATTTTCCTTGACCATCTGATAAGTTTCATAGATTACAATATTGGATACTGAGTTATCCCAACTAGAGTGATAGATTTTATAACCAATAACCATAGAATAAAATATCACATCCACTTCGATGATGTTATTGATTGTCATGGATCTTTTGTCAAAAACTAAACTGGTTGCCTTAGTGACTGTTTGGTTCTTCACAAACTTCAATGTTGGCAACCCACCAAGTGAATTCAAACTAGTAACAATCCTTATAGCCTCCTTTGTGATCTTGAAAGGCTGACTTAACTACATGAACTTGGCATGCACTCTACTCAATATGTACCAAACCGATTCCTTTTCGTCGAACATGGGAAATTTCATAATCTGAGTGAACTTCTTCTCCTCTAAAGTTTTGAATTCAGGTTTTACATAGAGATATTCTCCCACAATGTAATTTGTGTACAAGTTTAACAACTGGGAGCTTCTTAACTCTTCAACATTCACATGAATGTATGCCCTAATATCTTCGATATGAAAAATCCCATACAAAACAAAAGAAAATGCACCTAATGGTTCTGTCTGAATGGATTTGAATGAGTGCCATTTAAATTTTGGATGGGTTCTATCCTTAATATCCACAACCAACAAAGAAAAAATTTGTAAAAATTTCAAGTTCACAAGTTCACAGATAAATACCTTTCATCGGATTAGGGTTTGATCACCAAATTTTCTTTAGAATTGAATCTTCACCAAAGTTCGCTTGTAGAGCTCTCCAAAATTCTTCTTCTCAAAATGCAATGTGAAAAATGAAGAATAGAAATAACCTTTTATCATTCGTACACCTAACTTTTTGTCACAATAAATGATTTTTCCCTAGGTATTTTGGATACCTTGTTTTCATTGATTGTGAAAGATAATTCTTCTACGGACCTTCAATTTGCATAAATCTCTTCTAAAAGAGATCCCAAAACATCTATAGATCATCAATGCAAAGGTTCCAATCTACCACATTCTGGTACCAGCTACCAAAAAGGGGTTAAAATATTTTCTTGAGAACTCCCCCTAGGCCAGAGGCCATAAACTGATTCCTAGAGGAATTTCCAGAACCATATTCTGGCGCTACTCATTTCCTATAACCAAAGAACTCTTCTTCACCC
This sequence comes from Sequoia sempervirens, assembly GCA_007258455.2. Classification (NCBI taxonomy): domain Eukaryota; kingdom Viridiplantae; phylum Streptophyta; class Pinopsida; order Cupressales; family Cupressaceae; genus Sequoia; species Sequoia sempervirens. The sequence continues at coordinate 160,845,647 of VDFB02256132.1, read as the reverse complement.
ATGTATTCTTCATTTGCTTCCTAATATCATCTATAGTAACTTTTCATTTTCCCTTTTCATCCTTCTGCATGTTTTTCCCTTTGTTTCCCGGACCCTTCCTGCTTATACAAAGCCTAGCAATATGACCGGATTTGTTGCAATTATAGCACATAACATTTCTTTGTCCAAACTAGTTGTTCCATTGATTTTCTCTTGATCTACACTAGTTAGCAATATGACCAAATCTATTGCACACATAACATCTAACATCTCTATTGAAAAATTTGTTTGACATATTTCTTCATTCAATTGACTTATGACCATATTTATTGCAATTGAAACACTGACCAGAGAATGATGGATCAATAGAATTCATTCTACTTGTAAATTGAGAAGCCATATGACCAAATTTATTGCAAAAAAATAGCATCCATTGAACTTTTGAGCATTAGGTTGTCTTACTAGATACCTTCCAGCTTTGTTCATCTAATTTTTTTGCCTGAATTTCCTTTGACCAGATCCAAAGCTTTCTCCTTTCTCATATCCAATACCTTGCTTGTCACTTATAGTCTTTTGAATTTGAATCAATTCATCAAACTTAGCTAAGCTAATCTTGAGATTCTTGTATTCATTTGCAGTAGCAAGTTCATCTTTGAGAGTAACAATCTATCTTTCAAGCTCTTCTTCATTGTTTTTGGATTGTTGCAACTCAAGCACCAACTGATTGAATCCATCAATAATTTGGATGCATTCTTTAGATTTTTATTTCAAGGACTAAGCAAGATTCTCTTCATTCTTCTTTCTATCTTCAATCTCCTTGGTCATCCTCATCACAATAGATTCCATCTCATACTTTAGGACAACATTATCTTTGGTAAGCTTTTCACATTCTTCTATCTTTTCTTTCAAGGCTTGACTCAGATGTTCATCTTCCTTGCTCTTTATTTTTGCTTAAGATAATCATAGAGCTCCTTTATCTTTTCCCTGGACTCATTGATTTTATATTTCAATGATTGAATGAATTTCTCAGCATTCATGAGGCTTTCTTGCAATTCTTGGACTTTGGATTTGGACTGATCAAGATAATCTACTGCCACCAAAAGTTTTTGTTTAAGACTACCATAATCCATCAAGAATCACTTTCCTAGATCTTCCTCAAGATTTTAAACTTCTTTTGAGGAACTAGGCTCTAATACCAATTGTTGGAATCAAGGAACATTGAGAGGGGGGGTGAGTTATTGCTCTACAAAATTTAACTTTATTAACCTGATCTTTAAACCACTTATGGCATTAAAGAAAAAGAAATATGCAAGAACACAAAGCAATCAACCACAACACTATAACACAAGGATTTTTTACATGGAAATCCTATTAGGGGAAAAACCATGGTGGAGGTCAATCCACAATATGAGTATACTCAATATAAGTGTTTACAAATGGGGAATACACATGCATTCAGGCACACTGCCTAAAGCTTACTACTTAGATACAAAAAGGAAGACTCACTATCTTACAAAAACATTTGGATTGCATCCAGAGGATTTGAACTAAGAAAATAGCATTTGCTAATGCCTGATTATAGTTTCAGTTAAGCACATTTGCAACATTCTTCACAGTATGTCTAACTTTTCTCTTCTGCTCTTGAAACTCTGTCTACTTTAATTTGGATCACCAATCTTCTTTCTGCTCAAATCAAACTATGCACAATTGATCAATAATTCTTCTAACTTTTGCAACACATTGCATCATGCACCAAAATGATATAAATAATCACTTATATATATCTGCATTAAGATATTTCAACTATTGGAAAAAAGAAAGACAAACAACTGAGAGGGGGCTGAATCAGTTGTCACAAATGATAAAATTTCCAAACTTTACTTAAGATCTGATGAATAAGAAATTAACCATAAACAATTAACACATCAAAGAGACAAATAACTCCAAGATTTTTTACATGGAAACCCTATTAGGGGAAAAACCATAGTGGATGTTAGTCCATAAGATTATACCCTATTAAAAGTATAATGAAATCAATAAAGGGGAATGCACATGCATTCAGGCACACTGCCTAGAGCTCACTGATCAATTACAAAAGGGGCTCACTTCCCAACAATATAGAATAGGATTAAAATCTAGAGGGTATGAATTAAAAAATAAGCTTATGCACAAGCCTAATTAAAGTTCCAATTAAGCATAGAAAACTCCTCTTTTCACTCTTCACACTTCGCTCGATCTTCTTCACACTCTACTTTGCAATAAAATCATATTCAAACATAAACAAATAAGAGCACACCCAACACATGAATCACCTTTTCCACACATTAAACCAATGAAACAATCACACTTATATATCTGCATCATGAGATTTCATCAACAACTTAGTTGGTCAGCAAAATAAAACATATTTGCAATGTCGGCCCAAATTTACAAATAAATTTTTTAATGTGAATCCACCAAGGTTGGACACAACATAGTGGAGACCCAAATTAACAACTCCAACACAAAAATACTTCAATTACTTCCTCCTTGAAGATCCACAACTTGCCACCATGAACATGTTGGCCAAGAACAAGAAAAATTGAACATATGTAAGAAAAATTTCTGACCACGAGCACACCGATCAATGTGGACGTACCGCAAAGATAGAGTATGATCTAGAAACATCCAAGAGCAACAAGAAATAATTGAAATTTCCAAATCACACAAAATTTACTCAAGAACACTGATAGAGACCACAAAAACACTGTCATACCACAACACGATCAAATATATACATGGACCTCTAAAACTTTTGGTAGATGATCTAGATACACTCAAAAGAAAACCCTTTAATCCACATTAGCTAAAATTCAACATAAAAAACAAGATTCCTTCATGACCTGCACAGTTCCACTAGGATCCTACAACACTTTCTTTTACAATTTTCTCAATATCCTCAACATATACAACCTCTGATGCACCAAATGGTAATAGTGTTGACATCAATGGCAACAAATATTAGAAATACATCCACAAAATCCAAAAATCTCCCCCTTTGGAAATGATGGCAACACATGATGTGAAAAATATTATCAACCCAACACACTTGCTTTCCCTTTGGTTTTGACTTTCTTCTCAATTTCTCTTCAACCCTTAAAAGGATTTTTCACATTGCACTTCTCCCCCTTTGACATCAATGGAAAAGGTAACCATACACGCTCTGAACCACATATTTTCACATTTGACTACTCCCCCTGAGTAGCAACCACAAATACATCAATCTAGACCATAATATAGCAATGTAGCTCATGGATTGATGCAAGTAAATGCATCTCTTAGTTCTTATTAGGATGGGTGATTACCTCTAGAATTCCTCTGAGATACTAAAAAGTATCCTTCCACAACATTTTAGTAAAGATGTATGCAATCCGATCTTTGGTAGGAACATACTCCAATCCAATTTCTTTCTCATTCACTTTCTCCCTTAATAAGTGAAACTTGATTGATATATGTTTAGTCTTAGAGTGAATTCCCAAATTCTTTGAAATATTTATTGCACTTGAATTGTCACAGTATATGGCAATAGGATCTTCATATACCACCCTAATATCTTTCAACATATTTTTCATCCATATTACTTGAGTACAATTTTTTGTAGCAACAATATATTCTACTTCAGCAATAGATAGAGAAATGGAATTCTACTTCTTAGTCAACCAGGATACCAACTTCTTCCCTAGGAAGAAAGCACCACCACTAGTACTTTTCCTGTCATCTACATCTCCATCCCAATCCGCATCAATATATGCACAGAAAGTGAGATCATCATCCTTTGGATACCAAAGTCCAAAGTCAACTATTCCTTTTAGATATCTAAAGATTCTCTTGACAATAGTCACATGTGATTCTTTTGGATCAGCTTGAAATCTAGCAACCATACATACAACATTCATAATATCTAGTCTAGTCTGGGTTAAATAAAGGAACCCACTGATCATTGACCTATATCTAATTTGATTTTCCTTAGGAGAATCATCATTTTGTGTTAGCTTACATCTAATCACCATGGGAGTACCAATAGGCTTTGAATCTTCCATCCCAAATTTCTTCAGTACCTCTTTTACATATTTGGACTGAGATATAAAAATTCCCTTGTCTAACTAGGTCACTTGTAATCCTAGAAAGAACTTCATCTCTCCAATCATACTCATATCAAATTCATCCTTCATCTCATCAACAAAATTCATACATAGATTGTCTTCTCCTCCAAAAATGATGTCATCAACAAAGACTTCAATAATTAACTCTTTATCATGATCCAATTTGAAAGATAAGTTGCTATCATCAGTACCTTTAGTGAAACCAAGCTTCAGTCGTTATTTGTCCATTGTAGCATACCAGGCTCTAGGGGCTTGCTTAAATCCATATAGAGCTTTCTTTAGGCATCAAAGCATATCTTCCTTGTTAGTTAGCTGAAATCCATTTCGTTGTTCAATGTATACTTCTAGTTCTCCATTCAGAAATGCCGACTTCACATCCATCTGATAGACTTTATAGTCCTTGTATGCAACATAAGCAAGAAATAATCTAACAGCTTTGATTCTGGCAACAGGGGAAATTTTTTCTTCAAAATCAACACCTTCCATCTATGAATACCCTTTACATACTAGTCTTCCTTTATTCCAGACCACTTCACTTTGTTCATTTAGCTTGTTTCAAAACACTCATTTAGTACCAATCACATTTTTGTCTTTAGGTATGGGAACCAGTATCCACATGTCATTCTTTTCAATTTGTGTTAGCTCATCCTTCATAGCTTCCATCCAGTGTTCATCTTGGTAGGCTTCAATGAAATTTTTAGGTTCAATCTTAGAAATCAGGAAGTACTCTTCTGCAATCTTCCTTCTAGTTTGCACTCCTTTATTCTTATCTCCTATAATTTGGTTTTTAGAATGATTTAGCTTTACATACCTTGGAGTTTTGGAATTTTCTTGAACTTCTAATTCTTTTGATCTTCCTTCTGCACTTGCACTTGTCTATGCTTCCCGACTTACTTGATTTTCCAGAACAAATTGAGGTTTCTTTGCCAGAACATATGGAATAATCTGAAGTAGATTTGGTGTCTAAACATTTTTCCCTTTGTTTGTATTATCTTCATATGAATCATATCCACAATATGTAGATGATTTAGTAGAATCCTCATCAACTTTGACATTTTCAATTTTAACCATATTTCCTAGTCTTTTGTTATAGCATTGGTAAGCCTTGCTTTTAGTAGAGTATCCTAAAAATATTCCTTCATCGCTTCTTGCATCAAACTTTCCTATATCATCATCTCTCTTGATATAAATTTTTCTTCCAAAGATCTTGAAATATTTAACAATAGGCTTGTAACCAAACCATAGCTCAAAAGGGGTCTTACTAGAATTGCCATTAACATTTGCTTGGTTTAAAGTGTACACACCAGTGCTTACAACTTCACTCCAATAGGTATGGGGCACATTTCCTTCTATCATCATTGTTCTAGAAACATCCAAAATTGTTCTATTCTTTCTTTCTACAACTCCATTCTGTTGAGGGGTTCGGGGAGTAGATAAATATCTTCTGATTCCATGTTCTTCACAAAAAGAGTTGAACTCTGTAAGGAAAGCTAGATGCGGAAACAACTCTCCTAACGTCAAAACCTCAGAGAAGAATGTAGATATACTTTTAATTTTTCAATTATAGCTCAACTAAGATGCACTATGAAGTAAATATCAAAAAAAAAGTATTTGGAAATCACATAGGAACACCAGATATATGTGGGAAAATCCTTATGGGAGAAAAATCCACCACACCAAGATAAATCACTTTGTATTACAGTAATGGAGATTACATACAAATGTCAGACTTATCTTTCTGGTGTCTGTTTACAGCAGCATTCACCATGAATAATCTTCTACAAGAACCTTCAAGTTATAGTCTTTTCAATTTAGAAAACATTTACTGATCATACAATTACCCAACAATCCATTGATCCAACCAACCGATCACAATTTGCAATCACAAAGTATATCCATGTTGTTCCATATCCATCGAGCTTCCTCACAGAATTGTCACAACGAACAACCTTCTAACTGTTTAGATTCAACTTCTCCTATTTGTCCATGAGACACTACATAGGAAAGTCTCACTCAGTCAAACAACTTCAATCTGTGTTGGCATGTTAGTGAGACATTGATTGTGTCTCCCCGATGCCAACAAATTCATATCGATATCGGCAAGAGTTTTCCTTATCACCAAGATATTACATCGAGTTTAGAAGACTATCGCTTAGCTTTCACCATGTCACCAAGACATATCGCTTTCGATTAGACGTCATACCAAAGCTCCACAAGTCACATAGACGTGAGTTTTCCATTCGGCAAGATTATTGCTCTTTCGGTGAGACCACATATCGATATTCAAAATCACAATGATCTCAACATTCTTATCGGCAAGACTTACCGCTCACCAAGACCTTCCACCGAGTCTCCTTACGTTACATTGAAGCATCCATTAGTCGGTGAGACTCATCACTATTGCTGAGATGTTACTTCAAAACCCCCAGACATACCAAGCGCCAAATAGTAGTTGGCAAGACTCTTTTCAATCACTAAGAGATCTTCTCGAGATCCTTTTTGTTACTCCAATGACCAACACTTGAACCTCCGTCCATGAGACATTTGCACATCGGTAAGACTTCTTACTGATAGAATATAAGATACGCCGAAGACCACAACATGTAACATACTGTCGGCGAGACTTTAATATCTCGATAAGACTTCTCACCAAGCCACTATAGGTTATTCTGATATGTGATAGAATGGCCTATCGGCCATGGATCTCCATGAGGGGTGAGTGGTTTCAATGAATACTCTATGTCATAGCGATAGACTCCACAGTGAAAGCATTCAGTGAGACAGAAGCTAGGTCATAGCAACCTATAATAAAACATGATGTTCCAAACTGCTAGTCGGCTAGACATAAGAACTGTCACACTGACTTGGCTCCAATGGAGGTTTCAGCCTGTGATGATTGAGGCATACTTTTCCAACAAAATCCCTAGAGGTGAACTCACCACCTTTGTCAGATCTCAGACACTTGATTTTCAGACCTTTCTCATTCTCTACCATAGCTTTTCCAATGCTTCACATTTTTCTCTTAGGAAGGAAACCCATATCATTCTAGAGTAATCATCAATAATCAACATAAAGTACCTTTCTCCATGAATAATTCTAACTCTGGAGGGACCACAGAGGTTAGTATGTAGTAGCTCCAACAAATCATTTGAATGAAACTCTTTGCTCTAGAAGGAGACTCTAGTCTGTTTACCCATTTGACACTCCTTACAAATTGTGTTAGCAAGCTTCACTAACTTAGGTAGATCTCTTACTGCTTGAGTGGAACTTACTTTGACAATGTTATCAAAATTTACATGACACAACCTCTTATTCTATAGCCAAATTTCATCTACTTGAGCAATTAAACAACTCCCATTAGCATTATTTAGGTGAAAAATATTACCTTTTGTTTGTTTACCTGTAGCAATCATATTGCCAGAACTTCCACATATCTTGCATCTTCCATCTTTGAATTGTAGATCATATCCTTTTACCACCATTTATCCAACACTCAAAAGATTGTGCTTCAAGCCTTCAACATAAAGAACAACATCAGTGTTTTCCTTACCACCAAGACAAATAAAACCTTTTCCATGACTCACACCAACATTGTTGTCTCCAAATCTTACAACACCACCATTATACTTCTCTAGACTTACAAATTTGTTTTTATCACCAGTCATGTGATGTGAGCATCCAATATCAATAACCCACTCATCCTTTTATTCAACTCGGGTTGCAAGAGCTTTCTCATCTTTAGTAGATTCAATAGCCACAAGACTATTTTCAATGGTAGCAATGAAAACCCATTCATCTTCATTTCCATTACCTTTATCAGACTCATCATTAGTTACTCCTTCAACAAAGTAACATTTCTTTTGGAATCTAGAATTGTTAGGCTTAGTTCTAGGAACTCTTTCAGGACATCTTGATACAAAATGGCCTATTTTACTACAAGAAAAATATTTAATAGGTAACACTCCTTCATACTTACCTTTTCCTCTGCCTTCTTTCTTTACGATCAGTGCTTCCAATTCTTCTACTTCTCTTTCTTTACCTTCAAGCTACTTTAGTTCTTCATCATACTTGGATATCTTTCTGGAACATTCTCCTGGACCATATCTTTGCTTGTTACTTCTAGATACAGTAGCCTTGAATGTTGATTCAGTATTTGGAACATATTCACCAAGTTCACTTAATTCAAAAGCAACAAGCTTACCAACCAACATGTCTCTTGACATCGTTGTTATTGATCTGAGCTCTTCAATATAGTGAGCCTTCACTTTGTAGGAGGGAGGAAAGGATCTAAGTATCTTAGCTACAATTTCATCCTCATCCAGAGAACCATTGACACATGTAATACCCATCACTATCTCATTTACTCTTTGCATAAAAGAAGTGATATTTTCATCTTCACCCATCTTCAAATTCTCATACTTGTCTTTCAAACATTGTAGCTTAGCCATCTTCACCTGTGCATCTCCTTCATAGAAAGTTTCTAGCTTCATCCAAATCTCATGAGCTATCTACAGTCCTATCACATTTTCCATCTCTGAATCTGTCAGAGCACTCACTAAAGCTTCAATAGGCCTGATATTTTTTTCAAAATCTTTGATCTCATTAGCAGTGGAGGGACCATTCTAAGGAATAACATATTGATCTTTTGTAATCTTCTAGTAGACTTCACCAATACACCTTAGGTGACATTACATCTTGACTTTCCACAATGAGTAGTTAGTTCCATCAAATTTTGTATTGTCCTTCTAGAATGTTGCCATCTCGGATCACCTCAAGCTTTTAGACTTCTTCAGAGGAACCTGATCTGATACCAATTGTTGAAAAAACAAGGACATACAACTGAGAGGTGGGGTGAATCAGTTGTCATAGAATGAATAAGAAATTAACCATAAATAATTAACACATTAGAGAGACAAATAATGCCAAGATTTTTGGAAACCTTGCTAGGGGAAAAACCACGATGGATGTTATTCCACAAGATTATACCCTATTAAAAGTAAAATGAAATCAATAAAGGGGAATGCACATGCATTCAGGCACATTGCCTAGAATTCACTGATCAATTACAGAAGGGGCTCACTACCCAACAATATAGAATAGGATTATAATCCAGAGGGTATGAACAAAAAAATTATCTTCTACACAAGCCTAATTACAGTTCCAATTAAGCACAAAAAACTCCTCTTTTCACTCTTCACACTTCACTCGATCTTCTTCACACTCTTCTTTGCAATTGAATGATATTCACACATACACACATAAGAGCACACCCAACACATGAAGCACCTTTTCCACACACTACACCAATGAAACAATTGCACTTATATATCTGCATCATGAGATTTCATCAACAACTTAGTCAGTTAGGAAAATAAAACATATTTGCAATGTCGGCCCAAATTTACAAATAATTTTTTTAATGTGAATCCACCAAGGTTGGCCACAACATAGTGAAGACCAAAATTAATAACTCCAACACAAAAATACTTCAATTACTTCCTCCTCGAAGATCCACAACTCACTACCACCAACATGCTAGCCAAGAACAAGAAAAACTGAACATACGCAAGAAATTTTTTTGACCAAGAGCACACCGATCAATGTGGATGTACCAAAAAGATAGATCACAATCTAGAAACATCCAAGAGCACCAAGAAACAATAGAGAAACATCCGCAAAAACTGAGATTTCTAGATCACACAAACTTTACTCAGGAACACTGATAGAGACCACATAAACACTGTCAGACCACAACATGATCAAATCTATATGTGAACCTCTGAAACTTTTGGTAGATGATCTAGATACATTCAACAAAAAACCCTTTAATTCACAACAATTGAACTTCAACGTACAAAACAAGACACCTTCATGAACTACACAGTTCAACTAGGAACCTCAAACACTTTCTTTTACAATTTTCTCAATATCCTCAACATATACAACCTTTGATACACCAAATGCTAATAGTGTTGACATCAATGAAAACCACATATCAGAAACACATCCACAACATCCAACATCAATAACTACATGTTGACTTCAACAAAATAATAAAATGTGTACAAATTGTTGGCCCAATCCATAAAAAATTTTCAATGTGAACCATCCAAAGTCGGTCACAACATAGTGAGGATCCAAAAAAAAAATCCTTGAACATGAAAATACCTTAACAATTTTGACTCGAACATCCACAACATGCTACATTTATCAAGTTGGCCTTTTTACACTATTAAACTGGAAATCGATCAACTAGATCTTCTAACTTGCACGCCAATCGATATGAGGCTCTATGATTCAAGAATAACATAGTTCATACATAGAAAAAATTTCCCTAAGTTTCACAACACAAAATGATAACAAAAAATTGCATGTGAGTCGATAAACATAATTCTGTTGGATGCTCTGTTCTAGCTTTAATAGTTAATCACAAAACTTCAATCTAAGTTTTGGTACAAACAAAGAATGAAGTGTGGATAGGATAACTGACTAGGGTTGCCATCAATGACAACACTTGATGACTTGTGTAGTGTCTCTTTCCAATATGGGATTCAACAAATATTATCTCTTTTTATCCATAGGGTTGTGCATTTTCTTGGAATCAAAACACTTTCCTTGGATCTTAAACATTGGAAAATAAACATTCAAACATGATCATCAAATTTCAAACCCTTTACAGGAAACAAATACCTTCAAAAAAATTCAAGTGTTATTGCTTGCCCTAGGGATTATATCCTTAGAGGCTTCTAAGCATTTGAATTTACATCACAATTTTCTATCACTAAAGTCAACAATAGGGAACTTTTTCCTTAATTTCCTTGATTTCCACATAATGGACTTTGTGGGATGAGAATAAATTGGGACATTAGACATTTAGTTTGAAAACCTAATAAAGAATTTTTTGTGGTAAAAACGAACTAACTAACCAAAGATAAGAAACAATTGGACCCCACACATGTGCTCTTCCAAATGATTTCTCAAAAGATCAAAATCTGAAAACTAAAATCCAAAGGTCTTATTCAAAAAGCTCGCAATAAATGTTTGTTTATGCTTTGCGAATTTAGAGAAAGATCAACCTTCAAATTTTACAAACGTGCATCAAGGAACAATCCAAATTTGTATCCATTTTACTATGGTAAAAATCCAATTCTCTTTCAAAGGTTTGAGTATCTCACACAACAAGAATTAGCATGTTCTTCAACACCTTGGTCTAGTAAACAAAAGTCTCTCTAAGTTAGGATCAAAATCAAAACACTCTCATCCATCCTTCAAACATCAAAATAAAAATCCATCTCACAAAAAACTCTTGGAAATCTTGAAAAAAATCCTTCATTCTAAACTTTGGGCAAATCCTCTTGAAATAAAAAATCAAAACAAATCCAAAATCATCTTGTTTGAATAGGTGTGTGTAGATGAATCCTTCTTTGCACACTTAGTCAAATTATCATCTTGTCGATGAGTTTAATCTAGGAAAACATCTAACCTCTTAGAGTTTATGAGTTCATTATCCAAACCAAATCCAATCAAAATCAAAATCAAATCAAACCAATCCAAAATCAAGGTCCAAAATCAAATCAAACATCAATCCAAAAGTCCTAAAGTTTAGTATCCTCTTCAAGGTTTCCTAAGAGTTCCAATCATTCACCAATCATCCATCTTCCACTATCTCATCAACATTATTTTTATCCTTAATATCTTATACTTTCTTTTTTGTACCTACAGATTAGATCAATCCAAAGAGTTAAAGGTTCATCTCTTACATTCTTGAAAATTGATCTCTATTTTATGGTTCAAACTAGATCTTAACACAAGAAGAACATGGAAATGAACAAAGAAATATCAACTTCGAGTGACTTGAGTCAAACCACTCCTGAAATAAATCCCATTGGGTCTAGAAATCCCATGCTCAATCTTCCTCCACTTCCACAAGATTCTCAAGAGGAAGGTCAAGTAAAATACCTCACCAAATGTGTCTTAGGGATGGCACAAGATGAAATTATTGAAGTGGTCCGAAATCCTGAAACTCACATAATTGGGAATACCATGATGAAGCTCAATTTCTCACAATACATGCTAGAATTGGAAAAAGAAGGGGCTAAACTCCCTTCAGACTATGATGTGAGCACTCTTGTGGAGAAATGTCTTGTGATTATGCCTCCAATCTCATCCACACCTCCATCTCAAAGAATCACTCAAACCATCCCCCAAATCACATCAACCATTTCCCCAGCTTAACCAATTGTTAACAAGGAGAGCTCCTTGCTTCACACACTTCGAACACACCCCCTTGTGAATGACCAATATTTGGATGTGAACACCATCTTGGGTCAATCCATCCCATTAAATCTGCTACACCCATATGTTCTGCTCAACTTTTAGGACCCCAATGACCCATCATCATCTTTTCACGCAACATCGACATATCCTCTCAAGACACAAACCTCTCTCCCTATGACTTCACAAGAAGGTGGGCTATTTGGACAAGGGGGAATCTTTGACCCCTCATCATCATCATCATTTCTTCAAGGGAACACACCACACATTTTTCCACCACTTCCACCTTTCCATTAACATCTACACCACTCCTCGGTTTAGGTCCCCCCCCCTTTACCAACCATCAATCAACAGAATCAAAGTAACCCCCTAGTCATAAATCAAAATATCATACCAAATCCTCTGATCTTGCCATCGATATCACACCAACAAGTGGAAACCATCCAAGTAGCCCAAGAAATCACCGCACCATCCATAAACGTGGTCTCTCAAGGACCAAGCATATCAATCGCACCATCCACTACATAAGTTCCTATCATCAATACATCGGTACCTTTCATCACAACAACAAACACCATTTTGAATCTACCACCACCATTTCCACCAAGACCAAATGTGACCAACCAATATAGCATCACATTGCAAGCAACTCAAAAAGCCTATCAAAAGGCACTTCAGTAGTTCCAAGCTCAATAAGCACAAAACACACAAGCTACACAATAAACTGCTCAACAAGTGCAAGCCGCTCAAGAAGCTCAAGCTGCACAACAAGCACAATAAGCACAACAAGCACAACAGGCTATTTAAGCTCAAGCCTTATTGCAACAACAAGTTGTCCAAGCTACCCAAGTTGCCCAAGCTGCACAAGTAGCCCAAGCTAGCCAACAAGTGCAAGCTCAAGCTTAAGTGCAAGCCTAGTACCAAGCTCAACAAGCACAAACACAAGCTCAATACTAGGCACAATTGCAAGAAACTCAGTAGTTAGCATATCAACAAGCCCTGCAATAGTACCGAGCATAGAAGGAAGCAACTAAATTACTAGACCAACAAAAAGCGTTGTTGGCACAACAACAAGACCAACGACAAGTGTTGTTGGAACAAAAACAACAAGACCAACAACAAGTGTTGTTGGAACAACAACAAATGTGGGAATATCAACAAACCTTGATCACACAATAAAGCTTGCAACAAACTCCCACCAACATACCCAACACACCACCCATCACTCGAACATCTTAACCACTTCAAAACACATTCACTCCACCTCCTAATCCGCAAGATGACGTGATGACACAAATAAAATTTCTCTCATAGTAAGTGCTTGATATCCATTCAGGGAAAACAAAAAAGACACCAAGAAACTTGTTTCCCTATCCTTTCAACAAGAGCCTTGCAATGGTACCATTCCCAAAGGGGTTTGAAATCCCTAAATTCAACAAATATCATGGGACAAGAAACCCTGAAGATCACATTAGGGAGTTCCAAGTACATTGCATGGAGGTCATGTATGATGACACATATCTGATGTGGCTATTCCCTTGAAGTTTGGCTGGTCCTACCATGGAGTGGTTCTCTCATCTTCCTCCTGGTATCAAAAAGTTCCAAGAGATTATAGACAAATTCATAAAAAACTATGCTTTCAATATCAGTATGGATGTTAGTCTAGAGGAACTATCTACTCTTAACCAAGCCAAGGGGGAATCATTCACTTCCTTCTTGCAACGATGGCAATCCAAGGCCAATAGGAGAAAATGGGTCATGCCAGAAGAACAACAATTTTGTACCATCATTTCCAATCTTGAGAAAACCTTGTGTTTTATCTTAAGATGCAATGTATTACCACATATGACCATTTGATCCCCAAGGTGCTCAATATCGAATGATCCCTTACACCCACATATCTAGAACATCAAGACAACTTCCCTTCCACCAGCTATAATGAAAAACCTCGTACATAGGCAAAAAGAAAGAACATCACTAATGATGGTGTAGTGGATGCCAAGTTCATCATCAATGCCAAAAAAAAACACCCAATCATACTAGCAACCACAAAACAACAATCATAACAACACTCAAGTCAACATAGTATCACAAAAACCACCTAATAATCAAGTCAACAACCTGAATAAGCAAGGTGGGTCACCCTCATGAAACAAAAATCCCCCAAGTAAAAGTACACTACCCTTGGGGAACCAATTGAATCAATCATAAAGAAATTGATAAATGAAAATATCATCAAAATTCCCACTTATGAGAACTATCAGGAACCCCAAGTGAAACCACCATGGTACAATTAAAACCACCTTTGTGATTTTAAAAAAGTCAAGGGGCACACCACCACCAGCTATATGAGGTTGAAAAATCTGATCCAAGACCTCATTGATGACAAGATCATAAATGTTAAGCAACTAGTCATAAATCAGGACCTAAAAATATACACGAATTTGATGTCGGATCATAACCAAGGGAACAACTATGGAAAGACAAAGTATGCCAATGTGAACCATGCGTATGATCATGTTCTCACATCCATTGATGAAATGGTCACTATTATTAATATCAAAGGAGCTAAAGCTGATTGTGGAGTCACCACATGTAGCGGAAAGATCACCATTGTTGGACCATCATAGCCACCTAGGGTATTCATTTCCAATCTAAAATATGTTCCTAATGGCTATAATTTCCTAGACCAGTTGACAAGAACTCCTGCTCAAATCTCCATCATGGAGTTGCTGAAAATATCATCCGCACATAGAAAAATCCTAGATGAAGCATTGGCTTCATCCATCATCTCTAAGTATCTTGATGCTGACCAATTCTAAGCTATGCTCAAAAATATCACCACCCCAAGTCTCCTAACATTCTTTGAATAGGACTTCCCCACCCAACCATCTCACAATTTCACACTCCATCTTGAAGTCCTGGTTCATAAAAAAAAATTCAAAAGGGTCTTGGTGGATGGGGGTGTCAGTCTAAACATCTATTCCCTCAAACTAATAAGTAATCTAGGATTCTCATAGGATGCCATTAAAAAGGGTAAGGGTATCACAATTAGAGCATAATTTGATCAAGAAAGAGTGTCTCAAAGCACTATCCAACTCCCTATTCAAGTAGGGCCAGCCATTATGGAAACTTTATGCCAGGTTCTTGACCTTGATTTACCTTATAACATTCTCCTAGGTTGTCCATGGATGCATGGGATGAAAGAAGCCACATCAAATTTCCATCAGTGTGTCAAATTCCCATATCAAAATCAAGAGGTCATGGTATACGGTGATCCCAAGCCCTTTGCTTACTTCAAGAATCTAGAAGAAAAATACTATAACATCCCCCAAGTCTCGAAGAATGATGAAGGCCCCACAACTCCATATATAGGCCCAACTACATTAGCCTCCACTTCTGAGACAAAGATACCTGCAATTCCTGATATCTTTGAAATAAAAGTCATTATCCAAGACAATGGTTGTGGGGATTATAAAAAGAAGAAAAGTGCTTTCATCATAGGATAGTTACCTCAATCTCCTAGGTCTCATGGACAACCCCAACCAGCTAAAACATCATCCCAAACCTTCAGAGTAGATCCTTCTAGATTCAGATGTTGGGTGGATCTAAGTCAAGAAATAGTAAATGAGAAAGACATATCAAGCTTACTATACCAAGATGAAAGGCCCATACCTGATCTTCCACTGGATGAGAGAAATAAAGGATTACAAATGATGCTTGGTATGGGCCATAGCATAAAAAATAAACTGGGAAAAAATGATAATGGACTTCTAGTACCTCTCATTCTGGAGAAGCACATGAGAATTCTTGGCCTTAGATGTACCCCTCTAAAGGTGACCATACTTGGAAAAGGTGCCTTAGTTAGAAAGGTCAAAACTCCCCCTCAGCTATCAACATTCGCTTATCAATTACTGATATCCATAGGTCGATCATAGATAACTTTGCCTGTAACATAACTGATGTGTGTAGTAGTGATGAGGATCCTATAACTGACTTACCCATGCTTTCAAAGATTCCTCCCTACTCATGATTAACACCCTGTCATTTGAGTCAGACCATCAAAACCATCAAATAAAACTAGTTTATCCCAACTCATTGATTACAACCAACGAGGACCACCAATTTTGGACACATTCAAAAACAATGAGGCACTCTCAGAATTCATGGGATTGTGGGATACGATACCATACGAAGATCACAAGGTTGGGTTTGAAATCATACTAGACACACACACACATATTATGGGGAAATAATTGAATCCTTTAGTTGCAAAATTGAAAATATGAGAATAATCTCTAAGTCTTTGAGTAAAAGCCACAATGTGGAACTCCCTAACCCAAAAATAGTAAAAAAAAAGGACACATCCAATGGTGAAAACCTCTCTGAGGCACCGAAGGATGAAGGATTCAATCTTCCCCTAAGTGCAATTCATCAGGAGAAGTCAGTAGTCCTAGCAGTGAAGTGCAATCCAGTCAACCTGGTAACAAAGGAACTTCCACACAACATTCTATGCCAAGTCACTTCTCACAGAAGAAAAGGAAATCCTGGCTGCATTCCTAAAAGAAACAAAGATAAACTGTACATGGACCTATGCTAACATGCCTGGGTTTGATCTAGAGGTTATGGTTCATCACCTAGTTGTATATCCTGAAGCAAATCTTGTGAGACAAAAGCTAATAAAGATGCATCCCCATATAGAATTTTTGGTCAAAATGGAATTATAAAAGATCCTAGATGCAAGGTTCATACAGACGATCCATTATCCAGAGTGGGTCTCAAACCTTGTACCTATTTCAAAGCCCATTGGGCACATCCGCATCTGCATGGATTTCAGAGACTTGAACAAAGCATGTCCCAAGGATGACTTTCCACTTCCAAAAATTGACATGATTGTGGATATGATGACATGACATGAGATGCTATCATTAATGGATAAATTCTTAGGTTACAACCAGATCATGATAGCAAAAGATGACCAACATAAAACGACCTTCACTTGCCCATGGGGGACTTATTGCTAGAATATGATGTCGTTTGGGTTAAAGAATGTAGGAGCCACCTATCAGATGGCCATGAACCTAATCTTTCATGACATAATTCATAATATTGTGGAAGATTATGTGGATGATATACTGGCCAAGTCAAAGAAATGATGAGATCACATAGCAGCCCTAGGTTCCATCTTTGATAGGTTAAAGGAATACAAAGTCAAACTCAATCCAACAAACTATGTCTTTGGAGTATAGTTAGGAAATCTCCTTGGGTATATCATTTCTATGAAATGGATTGAGATAGATCCTACTAAGGTCAAGGAAATCCTCAAAATGGAGGCACCAAAAATATTGAAACAACTAAGAGGCCTAGAAGGAAGATTCCAGTCCATTCGCTGATTCATAACACAACTAGCAAACAAGGCTATCCCCTATTCTCATCTACTCCAAAATGGGGTAACATACAAGTGGGATGAGAAGTGTGATTAAGCCTTTAACAAGATCAAGGAGTACTTATGCCACCAGTCCTCATACCGCCAATTCTAGGAAAACCTTTGATCTTATACATATCAGCAACAACATAAACTCTCAGCCTCTCTTTGCACAACATGATGAAAATGGGAAATAGAGATCTATCTACTACATCAAAAAAACTATGGTGGGCCATGAATTGAACTATACATCCATTGAGAAAGCTTGTCTAGTGGTCATGTTTGCAGCTCAAAAATTCAAACATTACATGCTAGCACATCAAAGAAAGCTCATTGCAAAGATAAACCTACTCAAGTACTTGCTTTCCAAAGCAACTCTCACAAGGAAAATGAATAAGTGTTTATGGTCCTGACAGAGCATGACATTGAGTATGAGGAATGCAAGGCCATTAAAGGACAAACAATTGCAAATCAGTTGGCAGAAGCACCAATCTACTGAAAGAACCCACTTGTATCAGAATTCCCTGATGAATCAATCTTCAACCTAAGTGTAGTGGATCACTAGAAAATGTACTTTGATGGATCCTACATGCAACATGGGTCAGGAGCAGGGATCTTCTTCATCACCCCACAAGGGGACTGCATACCAAAATCATACAAGTTATCATTCCTATGTACAAATAACATTACATAATATGAGGCTCTTGTCATAGGGCTAAGAATTGTAGTGCAGTGGAAGATCATGGAACTCAAGGTCTACGAAGACTCACAACTCATAATCAACCAGGTAAACGATGAGTGTCAAAAAAAATATGACAAGTTGACTCCCTATAAGAAACTGGTGGAAAGTCTTAAGGAGTTCTTGATTGATATCTCATTTGAGCAGCTACCAAGAGCAAATAACAGAGCGGCGGATGTAATGGCTACAATTGGATCACTATTGGAAATCCCACGGAACATCCCAAAGCAAGAATTTCTCATAGAGCATCTTATCATACCAACATTCAAGGTACCATAGTCTAAATTTATGTGTGAAATTGTTGGTCTTGGCGATCCCTAGTATCATGATATATACACCTACTTGAGAATAGGAGTCCTCCTTGCAGATATAACCCCAAACCTCAAAAGATCCTTTGTCAAAAAGTCATCCCATTTTGTCATCCTAGGAGATACCCTATGCTGCAGAAGCATTGAAGGAACCCTTTTATGTTGCCTAAACACTTAGGAAGCTTTGATTGCCTTAACTGAGGTACACAATGACATTTGTGGTTCACATTCGAGTGGTATGATTTTGGCCAAGAAATTGTTGACGATGGGGTACTATTGGCCTACAATGGAAAGAGAAGCACCTGATTATGTTAAAAGGTGTTTACATTGTCAGCAACATGGGGATCTCATCCATGCACTAACTCAAGAGCTCCACTTGATTGTTACACCTTAGCCCTTTTCACAGTGGGGGCTCAATCTCATTGGAAAAATTACCCCCACCTCATCCAGTGGACATAAGTTCATCATCACTACCACTAAATACTTCACGAAGTGGGTAGAAGCCATTCCAATGACCTATATCATTGGAAAGCAGATATCCAAGTTCATCCTGAACTACTTAATTTTCCACTATAGTGTCCCTCAAGATATTATCTCAAATAATGAGACACCTTTTAAAAAATAGGATGTTCATGACCTATGCCAAAAGTTCAAAACCAAACATCTCTTTTCCACTTTGTACTATCCCCAAGGAAATGACCAAGCTGATGCTACAAATAAGCCCATCCTAAAAATCCTGAAGAAAATAGTCAATGGCATTGGTCATGACTAGCATTTGCAGTTGAATCCTGCCTTATGGGCCTACCGAACAAGCGTCCACACACCAATAGGTGCCACCCCATTCTCCCTAGTCTATGGATTAGAATTCATACTCCCTATTGAGATCGAGCTCCCGTCCCTAAGGATATCATTGTAGAATCTCATCACAAATGAAGAATACTGGGTATCATGACTGAACGAGTTGGAACTACTAGATGAGCGACGTATGGATTCCTTAAACCATTTACAAGTCTACCAAAACTGACTGAAGAAGAGTTACAACATGAAGGTAAGGAGTCAAACCTTCCAAGTTAGGGAATTTGTGCTCAAGGAGATTCAAAAGGATGTTCCAAATCTGAATAACAAGGGAAAATTTGAACCCAATTGGTTGGGACCCTTCATCATCACAGTGAGTTACAAGTTAGGGGCATATAAATTATCAACACTAGAAAGCAAACCTCTGTAGGAGCCCATGAATAGCTCCCATCTCAAAAAGATTTATGCCTAATCTTGCAGGGTGTAAAACCAAAAAAAAATTTAGAAAAGGTCCTAAAAAGATGGTCACCTTGATGAAAACCTGGCAAACAGGAGTTTTGGTGACAACAAAAAAAATCAAAAAATATAAAAATCCAAAAAAAAATCAAAAAAAGGATTAAAAACAGTAGAAAAAAATCATCCTCTAGTGAAAACCACTTCGGTGGTGCTTTGGGAAAGTACCTTGGTGAAAACCTGGGAAATAGGTGCCTTGTGTAAATAAGCACTTTCCATCCACCAAGATCTTCATGACTCGTTTTGCAGTGTTTTCTTTGCGTTTTGGCATGTTTTTGACATCCTGGTCCCTTTTTGGACCTATTAGGAAGCTTGTCCTCTTTTTTCACGAGATCACCCAAAAATCCAAATTTTTGTTTGATCTCTCAAGGGGGTAGTATACCAGCATAATTATTTCATTGGGGCAGCAGTGGGACGTATAAAAAAAAAGAAAATTTTAAATTTTGATCGCAACAATTTATTCTTTGAACCAACGCAGCGGGTACATTGCTTCAAAGAGGGGCAAAATGTAGACATGAAAAATGTATTGATTGATCATATACACTTGATCCTGATTTTACTAACACTAGTTCATCTTGAATCATCTCCTTTGCTAATTATTTAATTAAATGATCTTTATTTGATTAAATTCATCACATTCCATCTCTTTAATTAAATAAATCAATTTTATTTAATTAGCTTCTAAGGTCATCTCATTTAAATTAAATAAATTAATCTTTATTTGATTTAATCTAACATCATCCCTCTTTAATTAAATAAATCAAACTTTATTTAATTAAATCTAAAATCATTATTCTTCTCTTTCTTGATTTATTTAAATCCTAAAATCTAAATCAAAATGTCAAATCAAGCTAATCTCCCTTTAAATTAATCAAATCTTGATTAATCCTAATCTTAATCCATCAAATCCTCTAGATTTCGCAACTTGCTCATGAAAATCAATTTAATTAATTAATTGATTTATTCAATCTCTATTTACTTTCAAAAAGGCATCAAAAAGTGAATATTCTTCAAATTGAAAAAATCCCTCCAAAAGGGTTTGTACATCTAACAAGGCATTAAAAACCTCTTACATGTCTTTTTCCTTGAGCCAAGTGGCATTAGCTTCATTCTTTTCTCCCTCCAACTTGTCATTTCACCAATTTTAAAATTCCACCTAATTGCATTTAATTGCACAATGACCAAAATGTGCTCCACCTTTGTCCACTCACATGTTGACAAGTGGCATTATGCTATTGGTAGATCTTTAGTCCCACATTAATCCATTTTGCCTCATCCTCCATCATTATCATCTATAAATAAGAGTCTCTCATTTGGATTTAGGATGGACAACTACATGCAACATTATTATCTTCAAGTTTTTGAGCAATTTTCATCCATCTTTATCCACTTTCATCCATTTTTATGATTTCATAGCTAGGTTATGGAAAAATTTCATCAAGGAGCATCAAATTTTCACCATTGATCATCAAGCTTGCAAGGAATTGGGAAAGGGCCATTTTCCACATCAAAATGGCACCAATTCCCCCATGGGATTAAGAGTTTGTTTGTTTTGAGCAAGAATGCTAGTTTTTTTTCATGTTCTTCATTTATTTCTTGTTCTTGATATCTCAAATGAATTTCATGGGGGATGATGATTTAACTTGCATAATGAACTAATTGTGTGTTTGTTCTTTGTGTTTGTGCAGGTCTAGGAGGGAAAATCTGAAGAATCTAACATGTTTTTTTGTGAAATTCCATTGTTTTTTGAAATTTTTGTGTCTATAGGAAAGTGTTCCGCTGACAAAGGAACTACACCGCTATCAGTTCAGTGGTGCTATATAGCGACACTAACAAACTCCAAACCGTGACACTATTTTCTTCCCATCTAAAAATTTGAATTTCAAACTACGACACTTTGCCATTTTCTTGTCAACTAGCTATCAAAACTCCAAACTCCACCGTTGGTCAAAGCAACACCGTAATTGTTCTCACTAGTTTCTCCACAATCTGCCACTATCAGTCTCAATGTCGCCATACAATGTCGTTGACTCTTTCAAACTACGCCACATTTGTGGATTGCGACGCTAGATTTGAGTAAAAGTCAACTTTTAGTTTATTTTGACATGTGCTTTTTGCCTTTGATCTTTTTTAACCTTTTAACCTATTTGTTGTCTCTAGTTTTCTATGAGCTAATTAGCTTTGTAGGTTAAAGTGGTCAAGCAGGAAGGGAGAAAGCAAGGGGGAGTCTTCTTTATGACATCTTCTTTATATAATATCAAGTGTTTTTAAATACTTTGGAAGAGAATTACAATTCCCTTCCAAGCATTTGCTATCTTTCGAGCTTTAGGACTCAATACATTTTTTTTGGGCTCTAGAAAGAACAAAAAAAAGGGATTAAAAAGAATCTTAGGAACTTACTACATTTTATTTTAGACTTAACAATTGAACAAGCAAATATCACATTTCCTCTTGGTGCTTAAAAAGAATCCAATTCTTGCTTTGAAGGTTTAAAGTGAACATGTGCCTTTTATGTTTTGTAATTTCTTATCTAAAGTAATATCATTTAAAAGATGTATGCACTTCTCTCGCACCTCATGATGATCTTGAGAATCAAAAGTATTTTGTGATATTAAGTTGTATAAGTGATTACCTCCATGCTTCAATTTGGATTCTTAAAATTGAAAAAAATATTGCTAGTGTGAGTGGAGTATATCGCGTGTGTTCTCTCTTTGTTTCTTAATGAATATTAATCGAACTACACATGTGCTTGCTTTCTTTTGTTTATCCTTAGAGGGCCTACCTGGTGGGAAAAAGTAATCACCTTAGGGAATGACCCAACTGAGAACACGCTAAAACCAAGAAAATTCAACTCAGTATATAAGTGTGGGTATTTGAGGAAAGTTCAAGTATCATGAGGATTGTTTCAAAACGAAGGGAAACAATGGTCTCTTCTTGTATGGATGATTCCCCATGAATGAAATTCCTATACCAGAACCTTTTATTTAGAAATCCCAAATCCTTAATCTATTTTTCGGTGCAAGAACGATCATTTTGACTCCGACCCACATTCTTGTGGTTCTTGGTAGAGATGAGAAGTATGCCATGGGAGGTTCATGGGTAATAAAGCTTGGATGACTTGTAGAAGTGAGTGTTGTGGAGGGGATCTAGTGTGGTCAAGCTTTTAATCATCCACCAAGAATAAGCACAACTGGATTTATCCAAGTGAGGATTCAACAAATATTGTCTCTTTTTATTCATAGGGTTGTGCATTTTCTTGGAATAAAAAAACCCTTCTTATAGTTGCATCTCATCCTATGTGATGTAGTTCTCCTTTTATTAATGTATAAGGCTTGGATTTCTGTATTAGAGACTGTTTGTCTTGTCATAAAAGAATGTAGGAAATTCTCCTATGGACAAGAGTATGGAAATTCCATGTAAATATCTTGGATATCAAATTTATTCTAAATAGGTGTGAACCAGGGGTATCTTCTAGCTGGTCCCCCAATTCTTCCCCTATTTCTACTTTGGACAAGTAATTTGGTCCTTGGTTGTTATTTGTAACATCCCACTATGCAACCCTGAAGGGTAAGAGCCAAAAGAGAACAAGATATATATATTTTTTTAACAAGAAGTGATAATATACACATGAGACACAAGAAAAGTTTTTGGTGAGACTTTAGAGCAACAGTTTCCAGAGTACCAAGTTCTGGAGCACTAAGTACCACAAGTTTTAGAGAACCAAGTTTAGCAAGTTCTGAAGTAACAATTCAAATTCTCTTAATACCCATTTCCACTTTTAACAAGAATCCATAATGATTATTATAGTACAAATAGGTCCGATACCAACACCAGAAAATCATAAGCTCAATATAAAACAACATATTTCTTCTCATTAAATGATATGATTACATATTCTCTCTCAAGAGTGTACAATATACATATAAAGGAATACACATGAGTACAATGGAATAGCCATGAATAAGATACATCAACTGATAAAATAAGTACAAGAGAGATCATCTCCAACTAGTACTTTAGTAACCTGTGCATTGGTCCCCAATGGCGGTGACAACACCTCTCGACCATGTGGACTCAAAAGAGACCACCCCACCATGCTCGGAGGTAGTCACAAGGCCCAAACGAAAGTAACAAGGCAAGGGTAAAATATGGCCAATACTACAGGAGAAAACACAAAATACAATGCATAAAGCCAATGTCACATGGAGATGCTCATCCAATAACATGTAGGGTACTACTCTCGAATACTAAGGTACTAGGTACTAGAGTGTAGATCACATGGAGTGTCATCATGTGTGCACGAAGGGATGGCACCACATGGAATCAAGTACACCTCTCATACAAATGAGGAGACTCAATCATGCTTGAATCAATGCCCCACAGATGGATAACTCAACACCCCATAGATGGATAGGCCTTCTGGAGTGCATCCTTGGCCTTTACAAGAACTCAAGTCCATGCATGAGGACTCATTATCTTATTACTGTTTTACTCCATCATTTTATTTAGTTATCACTTGTTTAGTATAACTCTACTATTATTTCCCCTGGCAGCCATTTGTGGGCCTCAAGTCTGTAGAGAGCCATTCCAAAAAACCACTCTAATTACCTAGACCAAGCTCATCTCATTTAACCAAATGAGGAATCCATAGAAAATATGAAATAGTGAAAAAACCACTAAAATCCATCATTAAAACCATTTAAAACTACCAAGCAAACATTGTTGTTAAATCATTTAAATAGTTGATCACATCCACTAACAAATAGATCAAATACCATTTGAACATTCATCATTAACTTAATAAAAAGAAACCAATCATATAATGAGTATTAACCTCATTGAATCATCCTAAAAAACCACTTTTAAATCAATTAAAAACTACTACGCAACTATGGCACAGAACAAGGTTCTAGTTGCTGCTTAAAAGAATGAGAAAGAGGGCATAAAATTTTCATAAAAATTAAAAGTGTCCATATCTAAAATTGGAGCTTGACCCAATTCATATTTTGATATTTCCACTTGGATTCCACCTTTGGTTTTTAATTTATGATCAGATATAATGTGCTGTTTTGAAAAATGCATTTTTTGCTAGGTTGGGCAAAAAGACATGAAAAATGAAAGTGATCAGATTTAAAATAGGACAACTACCCAATTGAGATATGGTAGTTTCTATGTGAAATCCACCTTTATTTCATGTTTTTAATTGGTGGTTAAATAACATAAATAAAAAACATGTTTTTACAAGTTGGGAAAAAACATAAAAAAAGAAGAAAGAAGATGAAAGTTCTCATAAATCTATTTTTCCATCAACCCATTTCAGATTTAATTGTTTCAATATGAATTCCATCTTTGTTTCAAAGTTTATGACATGAGAATGGATCTATTTTAAGAACAACCTATGGTAATGAATAGAGTTGGAAATGCACAATCAAGTTTTCCATAAAGAAAACTACAAAACAACTAATCAAATCCAACACAAACATTATCCAACCTCCAAGTATTCACAAAAATAAAACAAATGAATAAATACTCCATAAGGAAATGCAAAGCATACCATTCCTAAGCTAAATCACATTCAAATACCACCAATAATTTAAAGATTCAAGAACCACACCAAAAAAATACCTCAATGCTGCCCTAAAATTGAAATGAAAGAATGCTCAGTAGGTAAGGCACAACTACGTTCCAACTTAGAACAGCAAAGAGGGAATGACACACTAAAATTAACAATTAAATGTTCACAAATTTCTTCTCTAAAGAATCTCCATGTTTCTCCCCAACTCTACAGCCTAAATCGTGGGGTTTTCTTCTCCTTCCAAAATAGAGAATTCCTCTCCCAACACCAACCTAGGGCATGGTAAAAATTAAAAATAAAAAAAAGTTGGCTTCATATATATAAACAAATCTCATTTCTTTACTTAAAACTAACTTATTTTCAAATAAAACCAATCTAATTTCCTCATATAAAATCCATCGAATGGATGAGGGAAATAACCTTCTCAACTTTATTAAATCTCTCCAAACTAAACTTTAAATAAATCCAACATTAAAATACACAAAGCTCCCCAAATAATATTTAAATAAGACTATAAGAGCTCACAAAAAGGATTAATAAAATCATTTAAAATTACTAAATGAAATATATCATTCCCTCATAATGATCAATAAAAATCACTTAAAATAACATATTTAACACTATAAAATACCATATTTGAAACCATGAAAAGATACCAATGAAACCACATCATAACAATGACAACCAAAATATATATCCACATAATAAGATTAGCGAAAACCATGACAAAATACCTCAATAAGACATACTGGTAAACCACATACAACGGTAAGGTAATCCGAATGTTATCATTAGGTAGCCAGACACTAAGAAAACACCATTAAAACAATACACTAACAAGGTATAGTGGGATAGGGTAGGGGATGTTTGGCCTGTGACTACCTCCAGTAACCACCATCGAGGAATACAAGTATGCTTAGACCTATGAATCCATGTGGAGTCAATACTTAGTACCTACATCACTCCAATCACATGTCAAAGTACATGTGCATATAACATATATCATATAGTCAAAGCAACATCAATCATTAGGAAGAGGGTCATGATATTGTAAGCCTCTTGAATACGAGTGTTACGACATCATCCGTTTCCTGTCCATAATCATACAAAAGCAATGATAACTGTATATAAACATATAAACATGTAATCCAACATAATAACTAATCATGATAACCTTTCCCATAATCATCAATGTCTAATCTCATTATGATAACATTTAACATTTAGATTACCAAATCAAAATCAAATTGCTATCTTACCTAGGCTAGGGTTAGAGAGGTGTTACATCCCCCCTCCCTAAAATTTGACTTACTCCTAGAAGCTGTGTAAACTCAATATGCAACCATGTCACACATTAGTACACAAAATCTAATAATCAACATTAAAAGATTGGGCTTCATCCCAAAGATGAGAAATATAATATACATCATTCATCACTGAATGAAATAGAAAGGAAATCCTTTTAACATTAACCTTTTTAAGAATCATTATCAATATATTGACATATTTCTTACTCATAAGGTCTCAACATGAAACAAAATAACATGATTAATCTTGATAACATCACATGTGTCACAATTCTCAAAATAAGCATTTATTTTAACATCCACATTCATTCAAGGATAGGTCAAGATACACATTGATTTCCACTAATAATAGGGTAAATAAGATGCATAAGAAATCAATTCTTTCCAAAACACCATTGTTTGCAACAATATTTGTTTTCCACACACTTCCAATCTCACACATTAGAACATATTTGACATCATTTTCAACAAAATATAACAATTTACACTTTCTAAAGCATTATAAGCCAAATTTTGAACTTTTCATATGTAACCATATCCAAGATGAAACATGCATTTATACATACATACATACTTACATCACTGGGTAATACAATACAATGTCTACATTGGGTCCACGATAGTGCCATAGTGCCAAGAATCTATGCCAATCCTCACTAGGTAGCTCGATAGTGTTAGGTCACACATAAGGGTGATACCATCCATACGAGTCCACCATGACTAACCCCTTGTTTTTTTAAGGTTCTTAGAATCTAAGGAGCTGTCAACACACATAGGAAGGTAGTGGAACCTAGTTGTAAACTAGCCTCACATACCCCCATCCTCAAAGTTCTCAACGTCTACTTCCTCGTATACACTCAACTGAGTCTAGATCTCCCATTCCCGATGAGGAATCACATTACAACACAAGACTAACATTTGAAAACAACTGAAGAATCCTATGATAACCAAAAGAAGATTCACAATCTTTGAAATGGCACAATACATAAATATGTGACTAAACTAGCCACCAAATGAGGAAGGAGAGAACAACGTCTGGCTATCACAATAGCCCTTCATGTGGTGCAAAGTAAGCATGCCAACCACATGGCATGAGGTGTACTCCTCGGCTACACCTCGCATTGCATCATCATGTGGCATGGACTTGCCAAGTGGCCCATGCACTTCTTGGCTGTCCGTATGGAATGTGCACCTCGATCACATTTTGCATCGCATCTCCACATGACATGGACTCACCAAGTGGCCCACACACTTCTTGGCTATTTGCATGGAATGTGCACCTCGGCCACATTCCACATCGCATATCCATGCGGCATGGTGATACTCCAAGCGGTGAAGGCACATAATGGACATATCCTGCATGGAAGTGTACCTCATGGAGAAAGCACATGCAGGTCACACCCCACATAGCGATACCTCATGGAAAAGGGAACACACCTATTGTCATAGCCAAAGGTATACATGGCTAGGGCCCACCTATATTCCTACCGATTCATGAACAATTGAGCAACCATGGGCATCCCTCTACAAGTGCAATTGTTACCTTATCACTCTACATCATGTAGGAATACATAACACACATATGCGCCTTCACATATCCATGTACGTGGAATCATGCCCTCGAGATCAGCTCACTACCATCAACAACACAACATCATCACCTATAATATTTTAGAACATCAGTGTGGTGTGGCATCATATCTATGGCATCATGGAAAAACACTTGCAGATACATAATCCATCTCAACATGGTACAACTCAGTCTTCTCATGTTGGATGCCAAATAAACATATCATAGAAAAGGAAAGAGAAAAATGACACTACTAACCAATACCAAAAGCCGATGTCCTCATCAAGATCTGTGGTGAATAGGCTATCACTATGAACCAAATCCACGGTCCATTCATAAGGGGAAGTAGGTGAATTACCCTTCTTAGAAAGGACTAGGTGGTAGGATTACTCCATACCAATGTCACAACATATTCCAAATCCTTCCTAAGTGTATCATGATTCTACTTGACCCCACACATGTTGACTTATCAACCACCCTTGGATGGTCTCTCAATAAGGTGACAAACAAGAAAACACAAGAAGTAGTATGCTTCCACCATACTCTTAGAAAAACATATCATCCATGGATGGGTACCCTGTACCACAATCCCACGGGAACACAACTCAAGCACAAGATATTCACAACACTCAACATGAGCACTAATACAAGATGTTCACATAACAGGGAGTACCTTTTTCCAATTTCCTCTTACCAAAACAAAACTAATATCCACCTCTAATTATGCAAGGTCAATACAAACTTTCCAAGAATGTTTATTCCCAACATCCATACAATCTTCTCTTTTCAAGACGATAATGTCATTAAACATAATTCTATAATTACAACCTTTATCACATACAATATATCACAGTGCTACATGGAGTAAATCAACAATGCCATAATAACTATCACATTCACATTCACTATTATTAAGTGGTAAATCACCTACTACACACATATGTTTACCAAATTTATTTCCTATACACAGTGCAATATCATTACAATGTTTACTCAAGACAAGGTATGCAACCTTATCACTTCAACATACATTTAACATTTTGCATTTTGAATTAGGGTACAATAATTTAACATATACATGATCTCTTAAGACTTAACAATGTAGTTAAGGACTATAGGTCTCACCAACAAGATGCACCTATTATGCAATTATCATTTACATGCAAGTGGTTTCACTATTCCCCTTTTTTTCTCTAAACTTTGACTTAATGCAAAATTATTTTCTATTCAAATTGATACATGTTCCATGATTGTGAATGCAACTTGGGGACTTAGGTCCTTTAACCAAGGTTTGATCTAGTAAAACAAAACTTCATGAATGCATGAATATTTTCTTAGAAGAGACAAGTAGAACATGGATTTCAATACACCACACACTCAAAGATAGGCATCTCCATTAAACCAATGAGAAGAGAAAGAAAGAGAGAGAGGGATTTACAGTTTTGACATAGGCACAAATGCAAACATGGTGTCATCATCACACAAGCACTTTCACACAAATTCATCAATCATATGAGAGCATGCAATAATATCTATGAACTAAGAACATGATCATTCATTTTCTATTACCATAATTAATAATATCAATGCAATATAACATGTAAAATCACTTTCAAAATGACATAGGATCAATCTAGCAATCACTTGTGCAAGGAGGTAAAGCACAAGAAGACATGCGCCAAAAATTTTGGATGGTAATGAAAAATAAAAGGACTCCAAAAGAGAATACACACAAATGGAACTTCTTGGCACCCTCAAGGTCAAACAGACCTTCCAACAACATGAACTAAGAAACCAAGCAAGGGTAATTTTAGGCAACACATGTCACTTGCAACCCACCTACATACTAAGGTCCAACATGCCCACCCACAATATAGGATAAAGGAAAATAATCAATCTCAACCTCAGGAGACTCTCAACCAAGGGAATCACTCCAATCCCGTAGTGTAAGGAAAGGCCTTGGAGGCATCATTCCTTCATAACACAAGTTAGGGCTAGGAAACACAACCCTCTAAAATGCCATACTAAGGAACTTAAGGCAAGAGGTCCTATGACTATCTCGCCATAACAAGCACTTAAAACACACACATCAAGCACACCACAACCACATGGGCTACAACCACACTCAGGAACCACTCAAAAGTCGCAACCCTTTACACAATGAAAGAGCCACACATCAAGAAGGAGACCAATCAAAATACACTTCTTGGTAGGCTCGAGGGTGTAACTAACCCTCACAAAAGCACTTGTGAACAAGACATGCAAGGGGTGGGAAAAAACAACAACACTTGTTGTCATCCACCACACACACAACACACCAAGCGGGTAACAACCATAAGCAGAGATCCTAGTGTTGCAACATGGGCTCTACCTCTAACTATGCCTTTGGCTCTTCCCCTAAGAGGCATCCTAAAGGAAATTAGGAACACATCAAAATAGATCATCACAAGGATGATCTATACACCATACTTAGGCATGAAAACTAATCAATAAGAATATGAAAAACAATATAAAAATCTCACACCACACACGCCAAACACAACACAACATAGAAGGCTCAAGTACATCAGAGCTCCCAGTGTGTGAACATGGGATCTGATACTAGATGTAACATCCCACTATGCAAACCCAAAGGGTAAGAGCCAAAAGAGAACAAGATCTTTTTTTTTTGAACAAGAAGTGATAATATACACATGAAACACAAGAAAAACTTTTGGTGAGACTTCAGAGCAAAATTTTCCAAAGCACCAAGTTTAGCTAGTTCTAGAACACCAAGTTTTAGAGTAATGATTCAAATGTTCCTAATACCCATTTCCACTTTTAACATAAATCCATAATGATCATCATAGTACAAGTGGGTTCGATACCAACACCAAAAAATCGTAAGCCAAAAATAAAATAACACATTTCTTTTCATTAAATTATATGATTACATCTTCTCTCTTAAGAGAGTACAATATACATAAAGGAATACACATGAGTACAATGACATAGCCATGAATAAGATACATCAATCATCTACAACTGGCACTCTAGTAACCTATACACCAGTCCCCAATGGTGGTGGCAATGCCTTCCAACCATGTAGACTCAAAAGAGACCACCCCACTGTGCTTAGAGGTAGTCACAAGGCCCAAATGGAAGTAACAAGACAAGGGTAAAATATGGCCAACACTCACATCAGTCATGAAAGAAACACAGAATACAATACATAAATCCAATGTCACAACATGGAGATGCTCATCCAATAACATGTAGGGTACTACTCTTGACTACTAAGGTACTGGGTACTAGAGTGTAGATTAGATGGAGTGTCATCATGTGTGCACGAAGGGATGACACCACACAAAATCAAGTACACCTCTCATACGGATGAGGAGACTCAATCATGCTCGAATTAATGACTCGTAAATGGATAACTCAACGTTCCACAAATGGATAGGCCTTCTCGAGTGCATCCTTAGCCTTTACAAGTGCTCAAGGCCATGCATGAGGGCTCATTATCTTATTAGTTTTTTACTCCATCATTTTATTTAGTTATCACTTGTTTACTATAACTCTACTACTATTTCACCTAGCAGTCATTTGTGGGCCCTGGGCTCGTAGAGAGCCAATCCAAAAGACCACTCTAATTACCTATACCTAAGCTCATCTTGTTTAACCAAAAAAGGAATCCATAGAAAATATGAAACAATGAAAAAGCCACTAAAATCCATCATTAAAACCATTTAAAATAGCCAAGCAAACATTGATGTTAAGTCATTTAAACAACTGATCACATCCACTAACAAATAGATCAAATACCATTTGAACATTCATCATTAACTTAATAAAAAGAAACCAATCATATAATTAGTATTAACCTCATTAAATCATCCCACAAAACCACTTTTAAATCAATTAAAAAATACTATGCGATTGTGGCACAAAACAAGGTTCCAATTGTTGCTCAAAAGAATGAGAAAGAGGGATAAAAATTTGAAGTGCCCAAATTTGAAATCGGAGCTTGTCCCAATTCATATTTTGATGTTTCTAGTTGGATTCCATCTTTTTTTTTTAATTTTATGACCAAATATAAGGTGTTGTTTTGAAAAATGTAATGTGTTTTTTTCCAGGCTGGGCAAAAAGACGTGAAAAATGAAAGTGCCCAGATATAAAATCAAACAACTACCTAGTTGAGATATGGGTGTTTCTATGTGGAATCCACCTTTAGTTTGCATTTGTAATAGGTGGTTAAAGAGCAGCAATATAAAATGTGTTTTTTACAAGTTGGGAAAAAACATAAAAAAAGGAAAGAAGATGAAAGTGCCTAGAAATCTATTTTTTCATCAACACATTTCAGATTTAATTGTTTCTATATGAATTTCATCTTTGTTTCAAGGTTTATGACAAGAGAATGGATCTATTTTAAGAACAATCAATGGCAATGAATAGAGCTAGAAATGCACAATCAAGTTTTCCATAAAGAAAACTATAGAGTAGCTAATCGAATCCAACACAAACATTATCCAACCTCCAAATATTCACAAAAATAAAACAGAGGAATAAATCTGCCGTAAGGAAATGCAAAGCATCCCTTTCCTAAGCTAAATCGCATTTAAATACCACTAGTAATTCAAAGATTCAAGAACCACACAAAAAAAATACCTCAATGCTACCCCAAAACTAAAATGAAAGAATTCTCTGTAGGTAAGGCATGACTAGGTTCCAAATTAGAACAACAAGGAGGAAATGGCATACTGAAATCAACAATTAGATTCCCACAAATTTCTTCTTCAAAGAATCTCCACGTTTCTCTCCAACTCTGCCCCCCAAATTGTGGGGTTTTCTTTCTTTCCAAAACAGAGAACTTCCTCTCCCAACACCAATGTAAGGCATTGTAAAAATTAAAAAATACAAAAAGGTTGGCTTCATATATATAAACAAATCTCATTTCTTTATGTAAAACAAACTTATATTCAAATAAAGCCAATATGATTTTGTCATATAAAATCCATCAAATGGATGAGGGAAATAACCTTCTCAATTTTATTAAATCTCTCCAAACTAAACTTTAAATAAATCCAACATTAAAATACACAAAGCTCCCCAAATAATATTTAAATAAGACTATAAGAGCTCACAAAAAGGATTAATAAAATCATTTAAAATTACTAAATGAAATATATCATTCCCTCATAATGATTAATAAAAATCACTTAAAATAACATATTTAAAACCTCATGGATATAGCAATTCAAATCTCCAATCAATTAAACACTATAAAATACCATATTTGAAACCATGAAAAGATACCAATGAAATCACATCATAATAATGGCAACCAAAATATATAGCCACACAATAAGATTAACGAAAACCATGACAAAATACCTCAACAAGACATATTGGTAAACCACATACAACTATAAGGTAATCTGTCTATTACCATTAGGTAACCAGATAGTAAGACAACAACACAGAAACACTGCACTAACAAGGTACAATGGGCTAGGGTAGGGGACATTTGGCCTATGACTACCTCTAGTAACCACCATCAGGGAATACAAGTATGCTCAAGCCTGTGAATCTAGGAGGAGTCGATACTCAGTACCTGCAACACTCCAATCACACATCAAAGTACATGTGCATATAACATATATCATATAGTCAAAGCAACATCAATCATTAGGAAGATGGTCATGATATCGTAAGCCTCTTAGATGCGAGTGTTACGACATCATCCCTTTCCTATCCATAATCATACAAAAGCAATGATAACAATATATAAACATATAAGCATGTAATCCAACATAATAACTAATCATGATAACCTTTCTGATAATCATCAATGTCTAATCTCATTATGATAACATTTAACATTTAGAATACCAAATCAAAATCAAAATGCATCTTACCCAGGTTCGGGTGAGAGAGGTGTTACATTATTTCCTATTTTCACCACTATTGTGAAATCAAATTCTTGAAACAAGAGTAGCCATATATATATATATATATATAAAGTCAAGGGTATAGATAGAAAATAGTGTTTAAATTTTTGAAACTTGCATAAACCATGGTTAATGCTTCTCCTTCTATGGTAATGTAGTTTGTCTTTGTTTTTGATAATTTTTTGCTTGAAAATGCTATGAATTGATCCTTTTTTCCTTTAGGTTGATCCAATACTACAATTTCTATTTTTTATGTATCCATATACACATGACATGATATACTCCAGTGTGGAAAGATTATGATAGGTTCTTTTGTAATCTTTTGTTTCAGTGTGTCAAATGCAATTTGAAATTCTTGATTCCATTTGATATTTCTACTATATTTCTTTTCTAATAATTCCTCTAATAATGCATCAATACTATCATAGCCTATTATAAACTTGTGGTGATAAATAGTGTTACCTAAGAATGCCATAAAACTTCTAGAGAAGTTTTAGGAGGTAGTAGTGTCATAATTAGTGTAACTTTCATGGGATCTACCATTAGGCCTTCTTTACAAATAATGTACCCTACAAACATTATATAGGGTACCAAAAATATACATTTCTTTAGATTTAATGTTATCTACATATTCCTACATCTTTTTAACATCATCCTAAGCACTTGTACATGATCTTTTATATGTCTGTACTCTATCTAATCATCCAAATATACTTACAAAAAGTCATGTATAAATTCTTTTAATGCATTTATTATTATCCTATACTACTAGTACATTTTTCAAGACAAATAGCATTATTGTATAAATATAAGACCCCATTCTATTGTGAATGTAGTTTTTGACTGATCTTCTTCCCTTATCTTCACTTCACGATAGCAAAATAATACATTAGTAAATGAATGTATCTCTTTTCCAATAACTGATTCTGATATTTCTTCGGTGAAAGGTGTAGGGAAGGGGTCACGTGTGAAAGCTTTATTAAGTATCCTAAAATTGACACATATATTACATCCCTAGTCTTTTTTATTTTGTATGATCATAAGGCTTATCCATTTTACATCCTCTTCTAGTTTAATTATTCTTGCATCAAGAATTTTATCTAGCTTAGCTTTGAATTTATTTTACATGTTTGGGTTAGGTCTATACCTTCTCTTCCTTATTGGTTTAGTCCCTTATTTTAGTTGTATCTTCATTAATCATGCTTCTTCTTTTATCCCTTTTAAATCTATAAATATCATTGGAATTAATTCTTCAAATTATGACAAGACTTTTGCAACTTGTACTACTACCTTATCATCCTAGTAATCTCCTATCTTTGCAAGTTTAGGGCCCCCTTGGCAATATTTTCTTCCCTAAGCTTGATTGGTTGGTTGTAATATTTTTTTTTATTTGATATGGAATTCTAGTTCTCTTTCTCCTTGGTTGAATTTTATATCTATGTTATGTGTATCATCATCTTCTTGTCATGTCAGACATCTTCTTCTAGTGAACATTGATTCCTTGTCCAACCATTCAATATTATTTATGTCTACTCTAAACATGATTTATTTTATTTTAAGTAATGTGGTATGTACTTGATTGTAAAAAGAAAAGGTGTGTAGGAAATCCCTTTTAAGCTCCATCCAAGATTTAGTTTCTCCTCTTCTTTCTTGGCTTATATACTATGTCTAGGCAACTGGTGTGAGAGTCTAGTAAAATGGTTGAATGTATAATCATTCATCATACGTGTTCCTTGTTTCCCACCTTGCAGTACAAAGTGTTTAAGTGATCCTTTAGTAAGATATGGCCATTATACTTTGGTATATATGTGTATTACCATTCCTTTGGTAGGTATCTTTTTTTAATTTAGATTTTAAATATCTCCCATTTGGTAATTTTATCCTTGTGTATTGTGTCAACTTGCAGTATTGCATATGAGTGTATGTTGTAATATGTTGAGTCTTAACTCATTATTGAATATTTTTCCATTTGTGTAATATATGATTGCAGGTTTCCTATGCCTAAATACTTAGGGAGTTAAATATGTGAAATTCCTCATGATATGTGGTTTATTTGGCAACATGTTCCAACTATATTATCTTCACATTCTCCAAAGTTGACGTAGGAATTTTGTAGTGTATTATTTATATTTGTAGTAGAATGCAAAGCATCCTCGAGTATCCTTATTATCATAAATATCCTTCATAATATGACTTCCCCTTTTGAGTTTGGTTTTTCAATATTTTTATTTAGAGTTAATTATTAGAGTAATCATGCATTAGCTAATAATTAATTAATATTTAATTGATCATTAGAGTAATTTAATTTCATGCACTTAAGATAACACTCAGGAGTGTTTTTTTTCTTTTATTAGTTGAGTTGTTATTAGATCATTTTGTCTCATCATATAGGATGATGACACTCATAATGATCTAATCCCTTTATCATTTAGGGTTTTCTCTTATAAGCAGTCTCCTTCATTGTAACCCTAACCAGACTTTTGAGGTTCATTGTTACACTAGATGTTTATTCTATAAGTTCTTTCTTTTTGAGGAAATATAAAATCTTTGTTTGCAACTCTCGTGCATGGAAGGTGTTCTTGTATGTTGCTTGATATTATGTCTTGTGTTTTTCACAAATCTACAATGGTATTAGAGCATGGATTCAACAAAACTCTTCCTAATTTTTGAGGATTTTCTTCAACTAGGTCTACAGGGGCTTCAAATATCGAATCTTCAATTTTTTGTA
This sequence comes from Sequoia sempervirens, assembly GCA_007258455.2. Taxonomy (NCBI): domain Eukaryota; kingdom Viridiplantae; phylum Streptophyta; class Pinopsida; order Cupressales; family Cupressaceae; genus Sequoia; species Sequoia sempervirens. The sequence goes on along the minus strand of VDFB02256132.1, from coordinate 160,808,362 downwards.
GGCATTGGGGTTGAGAATTTTTTGGTGCACTTTGGAGTAAATCAAAGCTCACCATTGCATTAAAGAGGCTAAACAGAAAAATTTTGAATGAAAATTTATCCATATATGGTGTGGGGAGCTTCTGAAGAAATTTTCTTTTATTTGGGAGGCTGTACACCCCCTAGACATTGTACCGTACGATGAATTTTAAAAAAATAAAATAAAAAAATTTCTTTATAAGTGCATTGCACTACATATAGCACTAAGTGCTATATATAGAACTAAGTGCTATATAGAACTAGTGCTATCTATATAACTAGTGCTATTTATAGCCTGGTGCTATACATAGTGTTGAATGGTCGAATGACTAGGAAAATACTTGACAATATTAATAAACTTTTTTGAATCAATCAAAAAAATCCTCTTGGCGATCATATATTTTATGGAATCACGTGATGCAGATAGATTTTTGAGAATATTCAAACCCATGACAAGCATATTTCAGTGGATTTCTTCACTGCGGTCACCAATTTTTTCTCGATAGAGGGAATATTCCCTTGAAATATTTTGTTGACATCAGTGGTATAGCACAAGAAGGCCCCCCTCCAAGCCCCCTTTGGCCCTAAAAGAGTAGTTTTTTTCTTTTGTCCATAAATTGGGTGTACAGTATTGAAATTTGGTGAATGAGATATTATTGAAATTTAATTCAACAAAATTTTTAGTGGTATGAATCTAATCACCATTTTTTGTTGTTGGTGTATTTTACAACCTATCAAAATTAGATGTGCTATTCTCACTCCTGAGCTCATAAATTTTGACTAGTTTCTCCACTTTTCACAATTGTAGTGGTGTTGGAAAGGTCTTTCAAATCTCTTCACAGATATCCATGCATTCTTTTCATAATTTTCTCCAGGTACATGATGGGACTTTAAAATTTTTGCTAGTTCTAGGGTTACATTTCAAAATTTTGTCATCTTTTGATCCTTTGAGTGTTAGGGTTTTTTTTTCAAGTCACTAGGGTTCAGTCTTAGGGTTAAAACCCTCATAAAATCATCACTTATGCAAAAGCCCTAATCTTCTTTTAATTCATCATTGAATTAGGTTCTCTTTTTTCTAGTTACTTAAGTCATGACTTATGACATTAGCAATGTTGTTGGGTGGCCCCTTTTCTTCCTAGTGAAATATTTGGTCGCATTCACTTTTAAATATTTTTCCTAATGTCCTAGTTCCAAAAGGGGGAAATATTTCTAATATTATATTTATATGCTTTAGGCAAGGGGTTGAAATATTTTATTAAAATGCTTGAGTCTTATGTTATGCATTGATAGGTAGGTAAATTCCCCTTCTTAAGTTGCATTTATCTACACGTACATTTAAAACCCTTAAGTCATGGTTGGTAGGCCCCACAATCCACATTCTATTGGTTCCCCGCTAGTTGACACCATTAAAATATTCAAGTAAAAGGTTATGTAGGGAAACGAGCATGTGACATCTCCATTTTGGCAATGGGCCCCACATGTTTCAAAGGTAATAATGATTATAAGCTCGAAGATCAAATGGTTCTCATGCAATGTGTTGGTTGAATCCTAACCATTCCTCGCTAGCCCATGTGGGACCCACATGAGGATACCAATTCCTTGTAGGGGCAACAGGTAGCTACCATGTGGCACAATCTAAAACATTCAAAGGATTATTACAATGAAGAAATATTTCATTAAAATATTTTTGGCGACTATGGAGGTGATTAAAGGGTGAGCTACTAAAGAGACTTATGGTGCACGTGGTCAAATATGATTTAGTTTTTTTAATCTTGACTGTTCATTTGGAAAAGATGTTAAGCATGTGGGTGTGGGCTTGGAGGCTTAAAGGGTGAGCATGTTAAGGTGTACTTGCTTAATCTAGTTCATTGCTTGCCAACCCACAACTATTGATCATGTCTCAATAGACCCATGTAGGCTAGTGGGATGAGGAAACGTGGATGTTACCAAAGCTCATAAGGCATGGTGGAGCCCCACTAGACAGTAAGGAAGTCATTCCACATGGCATAACTTTATAGGATCGATGTCAAAGTTAGTGTAAGTCAAGATTTGAAATGTGTGTGACTCCATCTAAGCCATTCAATGATCCAACTAGATGAGAGATCAATAGTTGACATTCAAAGTTACTAATGGGGTAGATGGAGCCATTTTGGTTCATGCATGAATAGTAATGGCATATATGATGTTGTAAAACCAATTGAATGGATTTTTTCACCATTAAGTAATACTTCCAGCATGATGCAAAATAACAAAAGTGTTTTAAAGCAGTTAAAGATTTGTTGCAACTTTTTTTGAGTTCTGGGCATCCAAAATTAGGGCTTCTTAGTGTACTTGAACCAGTAAGTAAAAATTACCCTCTATGCACTAAATTTTATTACAAATTCTATTTAATTGCTAGTTTTGTGAATTGAATTATCAATTAGGGAATATTTTAAGGTTTGACATTTGTTAACTTGTTTTCAATTGCTTCAAAATTGCTTTACTTCTTCCCATCAACCTCAAGCCCTAGTTGCAATCAATTAAACCCTAGGTTGTGTCAATTTTAAATATAATGGTGCCCCCAAAATCCTAATCTTCTGGTTCATACCTAAAACCTAAAGTAAAACCTTTGTTTTAGGATATATTGGACCTATTTCCCCCTCCCACCACTAATAAATGTATAGGTTAGCCTCTATTTCAAGGTCCTGGAATTGGAGATGGCATTGTCGATAGATAATATGCCATTAAGGATGGCACACTACCAGTATTTGGATGGACTATCTTCACCTATTTGTTTGGGAAGAGGAAGTCTAAGGTCCTAATCAACAATCCATGGAGGCTAGATATGGGAAAGTTGGTTTTTCCCAATGTGTACCTTGATATTGACCTTCTCAAGCCATAGTAGCTAACTATGACCCTATTGTTTGGGTTATAATGACACATTCAAGTGTGGAGATGGTTGACATCACCAAGTCAGGGTTTATTGATGTCTTTAAATTAAATTTTGTGGCTAGGTATCCAATTGACCTAAAGGAATTTAAAGAAGAGTATGGAAAGATAAAAGTAACCTTTAGGGTTACACATTTGACTAATTTCATGGGAAGGGGAAAGAACAAAGTCAAGATCAAGCTAAATCCATTGGAAAAGGAGTCATTCCCAATTGAGAATTTTGAATTTTACTTTTAGAGAAATTTCTATGCTTTGTGCCAGATTTTGGGGCTTGACCTTCCCACATGGATTCCAGTAGCCTTCATGTATACGGTTGCAAGCATTTAGTATCCAATGGTCAATAAATTTTATGAATTTTCAACCTACTTATCAAATGAAATCCATAAGGGATTGAAAACTCTCAAGGCTGGAGAGACTGGTGTTAGATTTTGGTGGTACTCACTTCTAATTCATATGTTTTTGTATAAGGGAGATAAGTATTTTGGAAAGGACATGAAGTTAGAAAGATAGGATGAGAAAGGTGAGGACCTCCCTATCCAAGCATGGACTCATCTCTTGGATATGGATTATCAAAATTATAGTTTTTTGGTCTTTTTAATATTTTTTGGTTCAAATTTGAAAGGATATTTGGTAATGGACCCACTTAGGATCCCTAAATATTTGCATGATTTTCTTAGACCCAAGGAGAGGAGGCTTGAGCTAGGCATCACAAACAAGGGATATATTATTCTCTACCCTTATTGTATAATCTTTCGAGTTTATGGCACTAATGTCACACCTCATATCTTCCCAAGGGGTATGCCACTAAGGATTGGTTTCCTTGAGGTCATGTTGCAATTGGTGAATTTTGAAGATACCCACCTGGTTGGGATGAAGAAGGGAACTCTTTTCTCTAATTTTTTTATGGTTAAAGATGGATAGAAGGAGATTGTTAATAAGATTAGAACTCTTGGAATGAAGTGTTATAGACACATAAATCATGATCTAGAGGGTTTTATGGTGTGGTTAAAGGATAGGATAAGGGGAGGAAAATTTTGGCACAAATTTTATTTTCCTGAGGATGTGGTCATAAAAATTTTTTATATACAATTTCAAGAAGAGAGAAAAATGAAGTGGTTGGCCTTTGTTAAATTGGACAAGGCAAAGAAAGATAAAGATCCAAAGTTTAAGGGAACACACATTGATATTGATAATTGTATTGTGAAGATGGGGACAATATTGCAAACTTTGATAGGGTGATTGGAAAACTCAAAGAAGAAAGAGAGTTGCAAGATAAAGGAGAGGTACCCATGGTTGAGGAAAGGCCATCATACCAACCACCTCCAAAGAAATTTGTATTTTCAAGGAGAAAGAGTATTATAAGAAAGGAGAAGATTGCTCCCACTCCCACTCATTTTGAAGAATCTAGAGTCTCTTCTCCTATGCATCACATGTAAGATCACCATCCCCACATGTTATTGATCTTGACTCATCTCCAAGGGAGTCATCACCAAAAAGAAGGGTAGAACCATCAAGCAGTATTGCATCTCCTAAACTTGCTGATTATCATGTTGACTTAGATGATGAAGTTATTGTTACTACTAAGGAGATGATGTAGGGTATGCCTTCACCCCCAAGGGAGGTGAATCTAAAAGTTCAAAGGCTTAGGTTGAGAAAAGTTGATCTTACTAGAGTTAACAATGTTGTTGATGTTAGAGAGAAGGCATGTAATGACTTCATAGATGATAACACTTTTTTCAAGAATAGTGCTTTCCAGGAGTTTGTTTGGAGAGAAATAAAAGAAGAATATAGTGAAAGTGTGAAAATTGAGATGATTAAAAACCTAGAGCTTCCAAGGAAGACCATTGAAGATAAAATTATTGAATAGATGAAGGAGAAGTACAAATAACTAACACCTGTAGAGGGATGAAAACTTGTTAGGGAAAGTGGAGTGCCATTTTTACTTGAGTGGGACATGACATCTTCCATAGCCTTTGACATAGTGAGGAGACATAATACTCCTATTTTTGCAACTGAGGAGGCAACAATAGCTTTGCAGGGGTCAACTTTTAGTCCATACTGGGACACATTGGCCATTTGGGAACTAGCCCCTAACACAAGAAAACCTAAAGTTGTAGAGCCAACAACTAATTTGAGAGGAGGGATAATAGTAAAGAGAGTGTCTTAATACTCTAGCAGTAGAGGCAGCCACATTGGCTGTGAATGTGGCCCAGTTTACTAAAGCTACCATGGAATAATTATAGGAGGAATGTGATGAAAATAATAAATAGTATAATGACTTGGTGATTGCATATAATAAAGGTGAGCATAAAATTGTAGAATTACAGTTGGAATTTTCAATGTTGAAAGAGCAATTGCAATCACATTAGCCTATAGCTCCAGCACAAGTCAATGTTCCCCTTTTTCCTCAATCTCCTGCAGCTCAATCACCACTTGCACCTTGCATGGAAATTTTTGTGTATAATGAGACTAAACCATTAGCTAAGCTTATCCCAAGCACATCTACTCACATTCCTCAACAACCAAGGTAGAGGACTAGTAGAAGAGAGTCGATTCAACAACCCAAGGTTTATGAGGAATTGCTCCAACACTTTGATAGGACACAGTATATGAATAATGTGTAGACTATAATTTTAGTATTGGATCATTTGAATAAGAAGACTGAAAGGAAGGTGAATAGTATTCATTCAAATTATTCTTCAATGTTAGATGCAATAAAAAGGTTTGACAAGGATAGAGAACTTGCCATCCCATTGATGGAGAAATGGATTCCCAGATTGGAAGCATTGAAGAATATGGTTATTGGATCAACACATGATGCCAATAAACCACTCCTCATTGCCCCAACCCATAAGATTATGAAAGGAATTATTGAATACTAGGGGTTAGTGGATCCACTAGAGAAGAAAATAAAGGAGTTTGTAAAAAAAATTGATGAAAGTGAGTTTGGTGATGTCAAGCCCCTTCAGCAATGGAAAGATTAGATGAATGGATTGGTTGCCACACAAGTAGGTCTTATTTTTGAAAGGGATGGAGTGGATATTGAGATGTTAAAATATAGTATGGATAAGCTATCTTTCACAAGTAGCTTCCTTGAAGATTTTGACAAAGAGGAAAATCAAATAGTTATCAAATATGGCCCATACAAAACCAAATTGGATGAATTTATTTTATACACATGGCCATTTGATAACAAATTTGAGATTTGGAAAAGGAATTATGTTGATATTCCTAACTTGTGAGTTGCTTTTGGGTTAAGGTGGTAGTGAATTTTGATTCTTGTACACTCAACAAGTAAAAGGAGTATTCAACAAGAATGGAAATAATAGTTTTGCTCTTTGTAGATGTGAAGTTTTTTCTTCACATGCTAGCTCAGTTTTTGTGGGTAGCCTTTAAAGATAAATGAAGAAAGGAGCTACAAAGTATCTCAAAGGGACAAAGATTTGCAAATGTAAATATAACAGTTTTGTCCTTAGAATGTTCCCATACTTTGAAATGTAATTGTAATAGGTAAAATGAAAATGTGACAAGTGTAAATTGGCCCGAAGCTTGTTTTCCTCCCCTTTTTCTATAAAAGGGAAATCAAGGCCAATTACATGGGTTTTTGATTGATCTCCAAAAGAAATTTTGTAATAGACAGTACATAGAATAGAATTCAAGTCTGTATTTAGGTTTTTGAGTCTTTGTTTCTTGCAAATTTAATGTTGTATAATAGTGCTAGTTTTTTAATACAATAATGACATAATTCTCAAGCGAATTCTCTCCTTGTGTATTCTTTATATGAATTATCAATGGAAATGATCAAAGGTATTTTCAACAATCTTCATTGTGTTCCAATGAATGTATGGTTTTATCTTTGTTCTAATTCAATGAATTAGTAAATCACTTTGATAGAATCATATATTTATATGATTTGAGTACAAGGATATGATAATGAGTTTTGGTTATAAATAATCGAATATAATATTGTAATGTAGTGTTACAAAATATCTACGGTGCTAGGTTTTAAGATGTTGTTCATCATGTTTTTTGTTAATTTGGACTCCATACCCTAGGTTAGGCACTGGTTTAAGATTTGTACTTACATTGCATATTCATGAACTCTCACAAACATAACATTTAAAATTAATGAACCTTTAAATTTTTTGTTAAAATGTATGTTGAGTATAAGTTTACCATGCTTTGTTGCTTATGAAATAATTAATGTGTAGAGATACTGCCAAATATTTGCATGCTTTGAATTGTCAAGCAATTGTATGTTAGAACATATTTGTTTTCTACAATGTTCATAGGTAAAATGACACATGAGAGCTTGAGAACATTGTTTGCGATCACCCTCTCAGGTTTTGTAATGCCCAAAGTGTAGAGGGAAATTCTTGCATATTTTCACTTGTCAAGTTGGCCAATCCCTTCTGATTACTGACTATTGAATTAGGTAGATTCATAGGTACATTTTATTAAAAAAAAAAACACATTCTAGTGAATTACTTGGAAATTTCAGCTCTTGGAACTTTTTGTTTGCATGGGATGACTTGTTTTAGCTATTCTACATGTATTTCTAGTATTTTGTCCTATTTGGGCACATTAAAAATCTTTTGTAAAATTTTTCTCTTGTGTACACACACTAAGATAAAGTGCCATTATTATTCATGCTTTTTGGAGATTTCACACATCATGTTGTGCCTTTTATACTCACACTATGTTATAAAGTGCCATGAGGGGTTGTGTAGGACATTATTTTTGCCATCACACCTTTATCAAGTGATTGTTACTTCCATGACAACATCAAATCCTAGTGATTCTTTCCTCATGTGAGTGTGCCTATTTTGCACAACCTTCTTCACTTGCAAGTAATTTCATGTGCTTGTTCAAATATTATTTTTTCTCCTTCATGCACTTATTGGTGACAAATTTTTAGTGGACCTATCTTGACTCTCCCTTTTTCGTATTATGGGGGTTTCTTCTATTGGTGCTAAGGCTTCCTTGGTTCATTTTGGAGCAAGTCACTTCTTTATTTTTGTTCCTATGTACTAAGTGGATGTAGTGATTGGTTACCCATGCATTTTGGTGAGATAGAGCATTTTCCATATGGAAACTCCTACATTCCTATTTCTAGAGGTTTCCTTCCATTTTCACTTGATCAATGTTCTTCAAATTATTGGTACCTATATTTTCAACTTGCATCTTGCATGGTTGAGTAGTGTTATTTGGGCCACTCATATAGATTCATGTGCCATCTATATCTTTGACTGCCATATGTTTTCCTTTTTTCATTTGATTTGAGTAGTTTCATTGGGGGCACTCATGTAGATTATTTTATTCTTTTCTTCTTTATCTTGAACATAATCTATTTCAATGGAGTTTCTTTATTACAACACTATAGTAGTCATCATTCGACAATTTTCCATGAATTATTCATGTTTCAATGATGTTCTTCAAGTTTCTATTCTTTTTGGGATACTATTTTGAGGATTCTTAGTCCTTCATTCACCTTTCTCTCTTTTGGAGAGGAGTTTTTCCCATGAGGTTTTCTCCTTCTATCCAATTGTGAGGGATTTCATTGTTTGTACATGGGTACCTCATAAGTCCTTTTTTTTGGCACCCATTCATGCATTCTTTTCTTTTTATGCATGCACTTTTTATTTTTTTTAGCTACTCCCTAAATTTTCACTTAAGGGGGTGTCAGAGTAATCATGCATTAGCTCATAATTAAATAATCTTCAATTGATTATTAGGCTAATTTCATTTCATGCACTTAAGCTAAAACTTAGGAGATTTTTTCTTCTTTTATTAGTTAAGCTATTATTAGATTATTTTGTCTCATCACATAGGGTGATGAAACTTGTCATGATCTATTCCCTTTATCATTTAGGATTTTTTGTTATAAGCACTTTCTTTCATTGTAACCCTAAGTAGACTCTTGAGGTTCATTATTACTCTTGAGGTTTATTCTACAGGTTCTTTCTTTTTGAGGAAATAGAAAATATTTATTTGCAAATCTTGTGCATGGAAGGTGTTCTTGTTTGTTGTTTGATCTTGTTTCTTATGTTTTTCACAAATCTAAGAGTAATTTTGATATTGTGTAAATTTTTTTGTTGCCAAAGTTGTGGTATTCTTCTATGTTTACTTCCTCTATGTAATACTTAGCTAAAATTTTCCCTAGGGGAATGTGAACTATTTTAACTTCTTCTACAAATAGTATTTCTTCTTTTCATGAGTCTCTAATGCCATTTGTGTATCCAAACCATCTAAGTCCTAGTAATGCATTAAATGAATCAAGAGTTTATTTGATGGAAGCTACCTCAAAGTCTATGATTTGTCTTACCCCATCACACTTAATTCTACCTATTTGTAGGTCCCTAAGGTTTTCATTCCAGTACCATCCACTAAGCTAATATTATAGGGTGTTTTTTCAAGTTTGGACTTCCCTAGTTGTTCCCAAAAATCACATTTTTAAGTTTCTTATAATTTATGCTAATAGTAATCATGATGGGTTTGGTTTTCCATCGTGTTTCCTTATTCCCTATTATTCTCATTTGTGGTGACTAAGATTGTTGTTTTTTCTAGTATTTTCAAAACCATTTTAGTTTATCTAATAGGTTATGTTTTGACATTTTTCTTAATTTCTTTAATATACCCACCTCTTGCTCAAATAAGTAGTCATTCTTTTTCTACTTCTTTATGTTGTTCCTTAGTAATAATTTTCTTTGTTTGTTATACTATCTAGTCATGGTGCTATTTGGTAGGGTGGAATTATTCTTTATTTGTAGTGAGTTTTTCCTTAGTGGTTATGTATCTTCCATTTGTGATATTTGTTCCTTGTCTGGTAACCACTATTGCTTTGTTTTTCTTATTTTTTCTTGATTCTGTATGGGTCTAATGCCCTTCTTCAAATCTACTAGTCTCAATAGTCTCAAAGTAAATCCTCTTTTCTTTTTGATGTCGCCTAGTTGTTTGATCCAATTCTTTTGGTATTCTTATTAGGAGTCTTTCTCCTCTAGATGGATTTATGTTTCATATTTCACCACCTTTGGATGTGGTGCCACATTCTTATAATATGTTTGTGATTTTTACAGTTGTATATCTTGATACTTCCACAAAATCCACATTTATTCTTCTTATCTCCCCAACATTTAGTTACAAAGTGACCCTACTTGCTGCAATTGAAACATGTGGCATATGTCTACCTTCTTCTTCCTCTACCTCAACCTCTATCTTGTTTAAATTGGTCTTTATCACTATACTATCCTTGATTTTGTTGGTTTTGAAGGGTATTTACGTTTCTCTAATTTTCCACTTTGGTAATATATATCTATGGTATTGTAGGTAAAGTGGTATTTTCACCAATCCTTTTACATATTCCATTCATCTTTCCTTGTTATAATTTCCTAGTTTTGGCTCTTCTCTTAACTAAAATAATTGTGATGGGAAATCTTCTATTTCATGTTCATCCCATTTTTTGCATAATCCACAACAAATTTAGTTAATATTTTTAGGCACTATTCTCAAATCTAATGCACTTACCCTCTTTTCTCCTATTTCTTTTGGGTATTCATTCCACAAGTGGCCTTCTCGAGCACAATATGTGCACCATATGTTGGGTCTCTAGGGAAGGGTTTCTTGTTTTTCCACAATCCCTTATAATAGTCTCATTTTTTGAACTTCCAATCATAATATTTCCATTTCTTTGTTTTCTTTCTCCTTCTCAATTTTACTCCAAGCTTGGATTTTTATTCAACATGCCAAAGTTAATAATTACAAGTATGTATTGAAGTTCCTTCCATCGAGATACATTCTAATTTTTTGTGTTACTCCAAATGTAAACTATTTTTTTATTTTTAGTTAAAAATTCTTCCAATCTTGTTATTTATTTTAATTTCTTATCCAATTTTGTTATTGTTTCATATTCCTTTTGTGTGAGTTCTTTGAGTTTACTTACCCCTTCGGTAAGTAGTTATGGTGATTCAAAATTTTCTATAAATTCTTGTTTTATTGCGTCCCATTCCTTATCATTTGTGGGATAATTCTTATGGCACCATTTTAGGGCATTGCATCATAAGGTGCCAATAAAATCAAATAGTTTAGTGAAAAACCTAGTTATGTTTTGTCTTTGCCACATCGATTCCAATACAGATATATGTTCTATGAATTCATTGGTATCTTTCCAAAAATGGGTAACTTCCTAGAGGTATTAATGTCTTCCTATTCTTCATAGTCGCTATCTATATCTCCCAAGTTTACATTAAATTAGTGTGTCCCTAGGATTACTACGTTATTTTCCTCACCTACTCTTTCTACCATCTCTTGATCACATAATGTGTGCTCTACTACTTCTACATGAATTCTTCTTGACTTTAATGACATTAAGGGTGACTCATGGTCTAGGGGTTGTGTATGTTTAAAATATATTATCATCCTCAAATATGTTCTTTTATTGGTAAATAAAACTTGATTAGTTAATAGTTTCACTTCATTACATGTTAATTGCACAAGATCCAATTTATTACCTACCTCATTCTCTCCTTATATTTTCAAGACACTTCTACTCACCAACTCATCTAAGTATTCCACATAAACTATTATTGTTTGGAGATTTTGTATAGGAGTAACTACCAATAACTAGTTCCCATCTATCCTTAGTTGAATGTTTTCCCAATACAGATAAGTAGTCAGTGTTCTGGTATTGGTGTATAATAATTTTTGTAATTTCTCACTCTGAATTATTTTTTTTAATTTTTCCATAATCCTTGATTTCTCCTTATATATTATGTAAAATTTGACTTATCTTATCCATATTAAAGCTTTCTATTTCTAGTATCTCCTTTCTCCTTTCTTTGGTTGTACCCAAAGTGGCGTGCTCAATAGCACACTTATCCCCCCCCTCACAATCTCTACCACTATCTCTTTGGCTTGTTTCCTTTCTTTATTTTTTGCTTCTTCCATTATTCTATGGTACCTTCCTATCAATCCTTAGTTTGTCTCAACCTTCTTTATTCTACATTCATCTCCATTTTCAACTTAATTCTTTCAATAAGCTCTCTTTTCCTTTTGTTATCTCTTTTTCCATGGGTATTTTTAGTCTAGATTTGCATTAATCCTTATATGTCCCATGTTTAGTTTAAATTTTGAATAATTACATATTTTTAGATCCCTTACCCTTTCGCATTCGTCATCCCTTAAGTTCCTAACCCCCTCTCACAAGGGTGGTACCTAAGAATTTTATTAGCAAGTTGTAATAATTTTATTTATTTTGACCAACTGTTGTTAATTGTCCTCTTTAATACCAGCTATTCTTATACCCTGTATTTTCTTCACTATTCTCTCTAGGGTCCAAAAAATGAAAACAATGTTGGAAAGAGGAAAAGGGGAATTACAATCTAGATATTTGAACTCCAATATCTCTTATGTTTTTTGTTTATACCCCAAAGGATATAGTGAGAAAAAAGAGTAATTATAGAAGGGAAAACTATATCTAAATGTATTCCATGTGTAACTTAAATAAGAGTCATATTCATTCATAACACCTATATATTGAACGATCCTTATATCTCCACGTATATTATCATATAGCAGTTACAATGGAAGGTCTTAGTCTCTTCTCTCTATTTTCATTCTCTTGTATCTTATTTCTCTTTTCTATTATATATATCTTACATCTATTACAAAAACACACACATATATACTTTGTCTCTTAGAGAGATGTGACACTTATAGGTCACCTCTGTCCTAACTTCCTTTATTTTCTGTAGGTTCCACAAGTCCTATGTGGTAGGGTTTTGTGCTACCCTATTCCTTACTAACATTATTTATCTCCTCTTTGATAGTACATATTATGGATTTGCATCATCTTTTTTAGATGTTATGGGGGAAACTTTATACCCTCTTATTATTTCTCCATATGATCATTCTTTATAGCTTTATGCTGGCTTGGAGAACTTTGAGAAACACTTAAAGGATTCATAATTATCATTGCATTATGTTCTGTATCTATTTCTACAAAGCTCTAGATTATCATCTTCATTAGTGTGGCCTATAACATTTGACTAGAATATGGCATATTTCAACATTGACATGAGGACATTTGAGTAGAGTTCACAGACATCACACATCTTGATATTTCTCCTTCACATTCCTTTTAGGAATGGGAAGACATATTGCATATATTCTTGGTTTATTTCTTCCCAATGGGAGGAATTTTGTTTGATAGGATTGAATCATTTTTAGCATTCATGTTTTAGGGCATCTATAATAATTGTAAGAGATGCTACCTTGAGGGGGGTTGCATATTCTCTCTTCTTCTTTCTTATGGGGGAATTTTTCCTCACATGGGGTTTTGTCCTTTTCATTATTCTTTGAGAGTATTTAGTATATTCTCTCTTTTGGGGAGGATTTTTGTTCCATTGTATTCTCTCCCTTTCTTTGTTTGTGAGAGCTTGGATTTATGCATGAGTACCTAATATGACCTTATAGTCAAGAGCTTTCATTACATTATTACATTATTGAATTATGTACATTTTCTCTAAGTTACACTTAAGGGGGGTGTTGGTGTGAATGATATGTTTTATCTAATCAGTTTAACACTTAGTTCCTATTCACACTAGTTACTTAAGTTTACTTAGGGTACACATAAGCTACTTATCACTTTATGTCTTATCATAAAATTTAGACACATTTTATAATATTATGTAATACTGTGTGTCACCTTGGTCTATATAACTAAGGGATTCCCTTTTTATTCCAATCCAATCTAATTTGATCATCATTATATATTAGTATCCTTTGATAATAAATATTACTCTCTCATATTTGATCTCTCTTTTTCTTTCATTAATACTCCTAGATCTTGTGTGGATACATCTTTAGCTAAAAATTGCATGGCATAGAACATTCTATAACAACTCTTACATTCATAAATAAATACTTCTACATCACGATACTTGTGTAGAAATACATTTTTCACATTCATTTACTCTACCTTTACCTCAAAAGAAACAAAAATAGATAAAATGAATCTAATAGAGCTTAGCTTAGCCATAAGAAAAAATACCTCACCAAAATATTATTTATCAACTTGGGAGTAACCCTTAGCCACTAAATGGGCCTTGTATCAATCTAACTTAACATCTTCAAATTTATTTTTAAATACCTGAAATGGTGAAAAATAGGAACTTAGGGGGTTCACCAATTTAAATGTAGACCTATTTCTCACTATTTCATTAGGAAAGGAGATCCACACAAATAATTGACTTACAACCCTTAGGTGAGTCAACTCAATGAAGGAATCTACTAATTTCCTTATGTTTGAGGATAGTGGTTTCAACCTGAACAACACTTTTGGGAGAAAAAATAAAAATAGTAAATCAACTCAATTATGCCAATTCAAACTTGTAACATCAATTTAAAGGTAAAAATTAACAGAAACACCAAATTTTCTGTAGATATAATAAGGGAAGAACACTATTTACCAATCACCAAAAGGTAGTTTGGGGAGGCTGACTAGGACTCATTCGCCCATGGGTGAATGGGCCTCTACTTAGGGTTTTCAAAAAATTTCTGGACCCTTTGATATCAATTTGTACCTTCTATTTGATCTAGGTTCCAATGTCAAAAAGTTAGAAATCAAATTTGTAGGTGAGTTTTCATGGCTTGACACCAACTTTGACAATTTTTTGCAACTCTAACAATTTTTCCAATATTTCTCTTCCAGAGGTCTTCAATCCTTCTTCAACCTAAGATCTACAACACAAAAATAGACAAATTTTTTTTTGTTTTTGGTGAATGGGGGTTTCCCTTGGTCAAACCCTATTTGGGTAATTAAACCTTGAATTGAAATAATGGAATGTGAAAGTAATGTTGAATGAACAATGCTATGTTGCAACTCACCAAAACCTTGAATAAACCTTTGCAAGTCTGCAATATTGATCTTTATCTTGCATGAAATGGAATTAATGGATGTGGATCTTGATGCTTGAGATATGTCTTTGAGTGCTTGACTTGATCTTTGAAACCTACATCACAATGTTAGCTTTGAAAACATGCATGATGCTTAAGACTTTAACATGATGCTTGAGATCTTGATTGTTGCAATGAACACTGATAAATCTGCTCTTTAATATCTTTGATCATAAACTTTTCTCTTGTAAACTTGCACTTGAAATATCATAAAAGTTCTAGCTTTCTTCTAGGATTTGAATTGATGAAATAACCTTTGTATTTATAGGTATGTATCCTTAATTTCCCAAAAATTAAACATTACAAGTCAAAATTAAAATTTGAATTTAGAGATGTTAAAATACCACCAAAAACATAATTTATATTTAGGTTCAAAGGCATAGGGAGGATCCATTCACCCATGGGCGAATGGGTCCCAAGCCCCTATTCTTGGAACACACATTGCTCAAGGTAAAGTGTTATGTGTTGGCATTAATTATTGTTAGGTTTTCCTATCATAAAATGTAATTTATTAGGCTTGTAGATGTAAAACAGGGCATATTAAGGAATAATTAAGTGCATTTTAATTAATAGGGCCCAAAAAAAGTGTGAAAATGTAAAGTAGTACATTTTTCTACACTACATTTAGCTCCCACTTTAGTGAGAGGATGACCTTGCGTCACTCACACTAAACTAGACAAATATGCACCAAGACTGGGTCCAAGTGTACAAATGTTAGTGAGATAGGATGACAAAGATCAAGGAGGTGTCCAAGACCCTAGGATCAAGATCCCATGGAAAACCAACATAAGCACAAAGGAACATGCATAAGGTGTATGATATATAAAAACAAGACAAGATACACAAACATACAATGTTAAAGGCTAAATAAAGAAAAATAAAAAGAAAAGAAAAGGGGTGGATCAAGCCTTGACTATTTGTCCAACTTGATGTAGATCAAGCTTCAATTGTTTGTCCAAAAATGTTTACAAGTGAAGCGCACTATCCACTATGCAAACAACAATGCACTCACACAAGCTAGTGAAATCCGTTGGCCACTAAGCGAGCCCCCATAAGTAGCCAATGAGAGAATATTATTAGGCTCTCATAATCATACCGAAGTTATACCTCAAATAAATTCGATAAGGCACCACACAATATGAGTTTTGAGCTTCATAAGGCTTAGCAAGCTGTGTTATGCTAAGCACTCATGAACCAACATGGCCCTATTGGAAAGCAAGGTGTGTTATGCTTGGTAGCCATAAAAAGGCTTGTAACTTCAAGCTTCACAAGGTTAGAAAGTTGTGTTATGCTAAGCACTTATGAACAAAAATGCAAATAAATATGCATAGGGGTTTTGCTTAGTTCATGAAAGGTATCCCCTTAGGGAACATTGTGCATAATGTCTCCAAGAGAGGACAATTCGAGGATAAAATATTCACAACTTAGGGAATGCAAGCCATAGCATTACCACTAAGATGAATGTCATATGCCAAGAAATGTCACAATCTTGAAGGACATCAAACCCAATGACACCGCCAAGAAGAAGACACATCGAATGAAATAAGAAGACCACACTAAGAAACATGAATTATAGTAAAAAATATCAAATGATAATGCAATGTATTCCCCCACTTTAAAGGAATTGCTAAACACCATGCTATGAACAATTACTTTAAAGTAGAAAATGATCAATGCTAAACAATAAAGAAGCCATGAGAGCTTATTTGGAAAGCCCTATGTCAAGCATATGTTTCCAAATGAAGTTGTGTCATGAAAAGGGGTTGCTCCCAAATAAAATCCCAAACACATGTAAGGGATCCATGGATTCGGGGTCAACATAATGTCTTTGCTACAATGATATTATAGAGCTCAAAAACATCATCATTCTTGAAATACTCATTGAACTAGAAGAATGACATATAGAGAGCGAAAACAAAGAAAAGATTTTGGGTTAGCATAGAAGAGACCTAAATGTCTTGATTCCTTGTGTCATCCCAAAAGGAAAATACAATACAAAAGAAAGATAAAGGTTTATGATATATAGAAGAATGGTACAAATAGAGGAATGCAAATAAAGACATATCAAATAGAATGATATGGGGGATCACATTATGCACATGAAATCACAAAAAACAAAAATGAAAAGAAACGACATAAAAGACTACTACGACACATGTGAGTCAACCTATAACAAGTCATATGCATCCCAATCTTGTTTGTCATATGTGGAAGGTGGATAAATAGCCAAAGGGACAACAAAAAGTATTGTACTAGGAACATCACCAAGTTCAACACGTGGCGAGTCACTCGTTTTAGGAGGACCATCATGGTTGATATCATCTAAGCTCATGGAAGAGGAAAATAATGAATTTAGCTCATTATTCACTTCTTCATCAATCTTAGCAATCTCATCATCATCATGCAAGTTAATCACAACAGGAGGTCTAATGATAATATCCATGGAAGGTGCTTGTTCTTGTTGTGGTCAAGGTATAGGATCTTCTTGTTTTGATGAAAGTGGAGAATCATCATGAATTTCTTAGGTTTTTGTTTGGTCTTTAGTTTTTGATTCATATTTTTTTGTAATAGATGATCAATATCACGATGTCTACACCTATGCTCTCTAGCATTTCAGTTTCTTTTTATTTAGTTTTTGAGTTGTGGTTGTGTAGGAGTGGGTTTATCAACCATAGGTTTATTTTCTTCCTGTAAGGAAGGAACAAAAGGAACCATGAGAGGTTGTTTAACCAATTTCTCTTTAACTTTATAAAATTGTTTGATTTTAGGAGGTACAACGAGACTTATTTGGTTATCTCATGGTCTCTTATAGGAAATAGGTGAAGGATTTGTTATGTTTTGGTCTTGGTTACTTGGAAGGGCTTTTATTTCAATCATGGTCTCATCAAGGATGGGAGGCTCAATCATGGGTTGAGGCATATTAGTAAGGGATAATTCTGCTATGCACTTTTCCTTAAAAATTTTATAATATTTGAAAAAGAAGGCCTCATGAGGCCTAATAGGTTCCATAGGTTCAGGCTAAAATAAATGCAATGAGAAATTCCTATGGGATGACACAAGATTAAAGCCACTATGGCGCACAATAAAGATATCTTTACCAAATGGAAAATTTAAGCATTTATGTACTATCAACAGGATGAAATTCATGGAGCTAAGCCATGGGTAGCCTAACTTCACATGAAATTGATCCGACAATGGGATGATGGAGAATGAGACATTCAATTGCTTCGGTCCAAATTTTAAAGGAAGAGTTATTTTAACCTATTTTAGGACAAGCAAAACCATTATGTGTTTTGATCCATGCTTTCAATTATTCAGAAGTATTTTGATAAAGTTCTTGCACAAACAAGAATTCTTTGGTTATCACATTCTCTACACAGGCAGGATCAATTAATATCCCATTAGTAGGCTTGCCATTGATTCTTCTAGCAATGAATAGAGGACCATCAGGTGCTTGTTTAAGTATGTATTTTTGTGAGAAAACAGTGTCAAGAGACATATTGGTTAGGCCCTTATGAGGTTGAACTTCAATGAAGTTTACCATAGGGTTTATAGGATAGTTTTTCATGTGGAAATCAATGATGTAAGTGAGGCTGCACAAAATTTCTATTCCTTGTTCATATTTAAGCATTTTTCTCATGTTATCTATGAAAAGAATCACAGTACCAACAATGTATTCAAAACTCACAATTTTTTTTAATTTGTTTAGTTCTTCATCCATTTTTGTAAGGTTCTCTTGAGGGACATTAGCAACCATTGATTCAACACTAGTAACATTAGTTGTTGGTAAGGAAGTCATAGGAAACAAGTGTCAAGGGTATGGTCCATAGTGGGTTGACTAGTGTCAACACTGTGAGTGAAAGAGTTGGAAAACCAAAGATCCACGACGGGTGATGTATCTCAAGATGGAATGAGTCTCGAGCTACGTCTCACAATAGTATTGGAAATAGGACACCAAATTTTGAATCTCATACAAGTTTCACCAAACCTAAGGTGCACACAAAATGGAGAATAGGTAAAATGCAATCAAACACCTTAGAATATGAAGTGTATTTCAAGTATATAAAAAGAAATTTCTAGATTTTAAACAAGACAAACTTTCTGATTATGCTATGCAAAAAAAAACTTGAAAACGATGTCTTTTTTAAATGCAATTTTGAATTCAAAAAATGTATTGAATTCGATCAATTAATCTTAATGTAAATAATTTTAGAAAATAAAAACTCTAGAAACTAGAACAGAGATATGAGTACAGAAACACAAAATGCAAAGTAAGGGTTTTTAATGTCCAAAAATTTAGAAATAAGCTTGATAAGGGACTTATTCACCCATGGGAAAATGGGTCTTACTTTAGGGTTTTGAAAAATCAAATTACATATTTCTGAGTTAATATCTATGTTTTTAGATTTTGGTTGCAAATAGGTAGTTACAATTTTAGATTTATGGAAAATCAGATATTAATGCAAGTGTAAAATGATGCTAAATGACAAGCAAAAAGACCTATTTTAAATACAATTTTGATTCAATTTTTTTGATTTAAGTTGCTGATTATGCAATGTTATGTAAATACTCTGTAAAATTGATGAGAATTTTGATTTTTTTATTTTATTTTAAAGAATGCAAAACTTCAAACCTAAAACCCTAAATGAGATGCAAAGTAATGCAAGTTAAGAGCCCTAAATGAAATGCAAATCAATGCAATGCAATGCAAAGTAATGCAGATCCTAGATCTAGAGTTTGAATGGACTCCAATTTTAAAAATTTTGATGTACAAAGTCAGGTTCATCAAAATGAAATGGGTGGAAAATAGGTTTAGGGGGTTCACCAATTTAAATGTAGACCCATTTCTCACTATTTCATTAGGAAATGAGAACCACATAAAAAATTGACTTACAACCCTTAGGTGAGTCAACTCAATGAAGGAATCTACTGATTTCCTTATGCTTTAGGATGGGGGTTTAAGCCTGAACAACACTTTTGGGAGAAAAAAATAAAAATAGTAAATCAACACATGCCAATTCAAACTTGAAACATCAATTTACAGGTCAAAACTAACAGAAACACCAAACACCAAACTTTCAACAAATCTGAGAAGGGCAGAACACTGTTTACCAACCACCAAAAGGTAGTTTTGAGAGGCTGACTAGGACTCATTTGCCCATGGGTGAATGAGTCTCTACTCAGGGTTTTCAACAAATTTTTAGGAGCATCCGAGTTTTCATTTGATCTGGGTTGCAATGTCAAAAAGTCAAAAATTAGATCTGTAGGTGAGTTTTCGTGGCTTGACAACAACTTTGAAAAAAATTTGCAACTTGAACAAATTTTCCAATCTTTCTCTTCAAGAAGTGTTCAATCCTTCTTCAACCTAATATTTTCAACACAAACACAAGAAAAAAAAATTATTTATTTTTGGAGAATGGGGGTTTTCCTTGGTCAAACCTTGTTTGGGTAATTAAACCTTGAATTGAAATAATGAAATGCGAAAGGAATGATGAATGAACAATGCTATGTTGAAACTCGCCAAACCCTTGAATAAACCTTTGGAAGTCTACAATATTTATCTTGATCTTGCATGAAATGGCTTCAATGGATGCGGATCTTGATGCTTGAGATATGGCTTTGAATGCTTGACTTGATCTTTGAAACCTACGTCACAATGTTAGCTCCAAAAACATGCACGATTCTTAAGAATTTGACATGATGTTTGAGATCTTGATTGTTGCAATAAATCACTGATAAAAATGCTCTTGAATGCCTTTGATCATAAACTATTCTCTTGTAAACTTGCACTTGAAATCTCATAAAATTTCTAGCTTGCTTCTAGGATTTGAATTGATGAATAACCTTGTATTTATAGGTGTGTATCCTTAATTTCATGAAAATTAAACATTACAAGCCAACATGAAATTTTGAATTTAGATATTTAAAAGACCACCAAAAATATAATTTAAATTTAGGTTCAAAGGTCTAGGGAGGATCTATTGATATATCATGCCCCCCTTTGATGACTATCATTGATATCTGATCTAAGAAATTCCCCATGGACTATCTTGCATGTTTTCCTTGGAGTTTCCTAAAATTCTCTAAGTCCTAGAATTTTGGGTTTTCCAATTGTCTCTTACCCACATCCTTCATGCTTTATTCATCGCTCTTTCTCCTTCTTCTCTTCCCTTTTTTTTTCTAAGTGTTCCAGGTACTGGCCTTCAACCTTACCCTTTATTCCTTATTTATCTCTCTCCTCTTCCATCCTTTTGGCTCCTTCATCTCCTTTCACCTTTCTTCTATAGACCTTCAGGTGTCATCTTTTGCCCTTACCTCTTCCCTCTTACCATTTTCACTTTTTAATATGGAGGCCTTCCTCCCAAACTCTAACCTCAAACCTCTGACAGGCTGAGGTCGGAACTTCAAAGTCTCATCTTATTCAAACATATCACCTTCTTCCTTCTCCTTTTCACTTTCACTATTTTCTTCCAAAATTTGGCTAAGTGTCATGTTTTTGGATGTCTGCCATTGGCCTTCCCCTTTACCTCTTACCTTTCTTCGGTAAGAGGTAACCCTTCTCTCTGACCCAATGGTTCCTTCATACTTCACAGTTCCTTCTTCTTCTCTTTTGGTATGTAGTAAGTTGTTGGCTCAACACTCGACCTCCAATAGCCTGACACCCAACCTCTGATGGCTCAATGTCAATGTGCATGAAGTTTGATGAAGGCATAAGCATGAGGTAAGGTTGATGCCCAACTCTGGATTGCCTGATCTTTGAAATTCAATAAACAAATTTTCGTGGGTCTGAACCATTTTATTCAAATTCTTACAAAGGTGTTTTTTTGGGCCTGACACCCCAACGATCCACAAATTGGCATGTTTTTGCTCAACGATGCCATTAATGTGCAACCACTTCCCAACAACCAAGAATTTTTTTAGTGTTTGAGGACAAAATTCAATGCACTCTTTTGACTTCTCCAAGGTGATTTTGCAAGCTCCATGCTCATTCATTGCTGATGGGTGTCCCTTCTAACCATTTTCATAGCATGTATGGTGACCATGCTTGTTCTAGGCACATATTTTTTGGATAGATCTCATGTTTCTTTGATTAGATCTACTAACCCTAGTTGGGTTAGGGTTTGGTTAATGTTCATCTTAGTTACACCTAAACTATAAAGACAACGCTTTGAATATTTTTTGAGGGTTCTTCCTCTGGCTCTTCTAGTGTTTCTCTTTTGTAGACATTGTATTTTACATGCTTTCATTGTAAAGATTGGTTATATGCCTTTGTATTAATGAAGTTGATCATTGTTGTTGGTTCTCTCCTCTTTTATGTATGAGTAATCTTTCATTACCTTCATGTTTGAGTGTTTGTTTGCATTTTTATGTATACATGTTTGAGTTACTATTTTTTACAACTACTGTGTTGATAAATTCTCTTTCCTTCTAGTTCCCTGTCAAACCCTAACCTCCATGTTTGCCTCTAAAATCAACCAAATAGAGACCTGTGTGAGTTCATTGGTCCCCTTTTTTGATGTATTGTGAAAATATTAGCCAAGAAGAAACAAATTTCCATCTTGGTGTATCACCTCCATCATCCCTTTCATGTTCTCCTTCTCCCCTTTTCCTTGTGAGTTGTTAGTGGTAGGATTTCATGTGATGAGTTGGACTAGCACATTGAACTAGGATTGAAAAAGGAAGTCCTTCTCCAAAGATTCAACCTCATACATGCAAAGGTCCCACACCTTGAGGTCATTTCCATTGTTTCATTGGAATACTAAGCTTCATACTCAGGAGGGTGCAATTTCATGTGACAACAAGACCCATTCGCCCATGGGCGAATAGGTCCCAAGTCCCTATTCCTAATACACACATTGCTCAAGGTAAAGTGTTATGTGTTGGCATTAATTATTGTCGGGTTTTCCTTTCAGAAATGTAATTTATTAGACTTGTAGATGTAAAATAGGGATTATTAAGGCATAATTATGTCCATTTTAATTAAGAGGGCCCAAACAAAGTGTGAAAATGTAAAGGAGTACATTTTTATACACTAGAATACCTATTTACATTTAATAGATTTCCTTTGTTTGGATAACTCATCTATATCCCATGTGACACATTTATCCAAATCCTTTATTTCATCTTTCATGGATTCTAACCATGAATCATGCTCATCTAAAGATAATTTTTTCTTCATAGATCTAAATTCATTGTTAGTATAGAATAAAGAAAATACACAGCCATAATAATAAGGGATACACCTTTCAACTAGATTTAATTATCTAGTGGACCTTTTAAGAGGTATAACAAGAGGCTCCTATTGTTCCTCATAAGAAAATAAATTTAGACCTTCTCATTTCCCAATTTTCTTCCTATTTCTATTATGTACATGCATATTCCTATGTGTCATTCTTATTACGAAAATGAACTATTTTTTTAATATTTTTATGAGTTTGTTCAACATCTATAAATACCCTAAGCTCCTTGAAAAATAACATCCTTATGATATAATATTTTTAATTCTATAGCATCCCAAAGCTTATAACCCTTATTATTCTTTCTATAACCCATGAGAATATACTTATTATCCCTAACATTAAGATTAGAAAAAAATATCTTTAGAAAAAGAAAATATGCCTCATTACCAAAAGATATGAAATGAGAAATCAATGGTCTCTTACCTATCAATGTCATAACCCATTTTTATTGCATATTTATCATAATATGGTAAATTTAATTATTGAAGAAATTCAATTAAATATTAAATGGAGATTCTGGAATATTCAAAAATTGAATAAAAGAGTTGACTAATGTTGACTTTACAACTTTTGGAAAATTATTTTTATATGATTGAATGTTATTGATCAATTTGCAAGTGCAAGTGTGTGCAATTGCAGGGTGACAGGTTGAAGGATGAGAACACAATTGAAGTAGGATTGTTTAGCTAGATCGAATGGTAAGCCAATTGGAATCTGGATGCACACACCACAAATGGCATGAAGACTTACATTTGAACTGATTAGCATATATAAGAGAATGAAATTTTCCTGATTAGAATTGTTTCAATGCTTGAAAATGAATGGTTTGTAGATTAAATTGTCTATTCAAACTTTGTGATTTGAAGGAAACAAAAGTGAGCATTTTAAAGAAAATTCTTTTCTTTGGTGTACAAATATATATATATATATATAAAGACATGCTTGAAATGAAATTCAAGTTCCTTACCTTAAGTGATAATGTATGGAACCTATAAGCCATTCCAAAACAAGCAAATTGTATGTGATTGCATATATATACATATATATATGTATGTATATATAAATCCATATATATAAATATATAAATATATATATATTATTCGAATACATGGTAAATATGAATGAAATAATTTAAATGCATATAGATATAAAAATATATAAGTATATATATACATATGTATATGTATATATATTACACACATATATATACATACATATAATACGTATGCACACACATAATATATATTCAAATTCATAAGTTAATTCAAAGTTGATAACCGATATATTATGAATCGGATTGGGAAATCAATGAAAAGTATAAGGAAATTGCATGATGGACGTGGCTTGTCAAAATCATAAAGACAATATTCAAATTGAAGGCTGGTGGCTATGATAGGGAAAAGCCATAATGAAAGCACCTAGCCGCATGCAAATGGAGTGGTTATCATTTTAGTATGAATGGTAGTGGAAGAAAAGAGGGAAGCAATATTGGAAAGAATCGACAATAGCAAGGAAAAAATAGAGTAGAGTATGTAGGGGTGGAAAAATCAGAGGAAAGCCTCATCCAAAAAGCTTGAATATTGAGGTAATTCAATTTCTTTTGAATCAATATTGATTTCACTATCTTTATTTCCATGTTAAGCTTGTGATTGTCACTACATTCGATGAAAAAATTGATAGCATAGTAACTGTTAGGAATTTCATGTAGAACATATCAATTAAATGCAGATAAAGATTAAACAAAGGAATGAAAAATACACTAAAATAATAACAACAAGAGACAATTTTAATGAGGTTCACCCAAACTCAGGCTACATCCACCAACAGAGAGTCCAATATTATTATCCAACAAATCAAACCAATTACAACCAACAATCCTTGCAACTCAATACCTCTCCAAATTCTACAATACAATATCAAGGGAAACCCTAACCCTTAGTTGTTTTATCGAGACTTATGTCAATTACAAAATAGGGCAGCCAATAGAAAAATAACTCCCAACACCTTTATAAAATAATAAAAGTTGTTTGAGATTTAACCCCTTGACCCTGTCTTGGGGGCGCTGCCCCCAAACCCTCATTAAATAATTTGGGGCCCAAAACCACACCAATAAAAGTGGAGAAAATTTAACCTCTAAGTTTGATTAGGATCCATATAACAATAGTAACATGCATAATTTTTTTTTCTATTTGTGTGTTAGCTTAAGTTGATGGTAAAATTTAGCAACCACCCTCTAGGATTGCATGGCTTACAGCCTACTCTTGCTTAGTCTTAGAATGGAGCCTTATCAGCTAGCCTTCTATGCTAATTGAGGCACCAAACCCCTTAAGATGCGACTATTATGTTAGTTCACATGGTAATGTAAGCCACATTGTGGCTATCAAAACATCTTGTTCTGATCGATGCATACCCTTTGTGTCTAAATTTTGTAGAGGTTTGCATACCAAACCTACAAAGAGGATATAATCCTTTTTATTACTTTTAAATATATTTACTGTGTTTCATTATCAAATGTATCACCTTCCATTATCGACTAGGACAATAATGACAAGGGGAAAAATGTCCATTGTTGAGTAATGTGGAAACCATAATTGCATAAAGAAGAATTCCCCTCAATTTTAATAACCAATAGAATGTATAAGTTCAAGCTTCATTGTATCCTTATAAGGAATCAATCCTCATGATCAATAGGATTAATTTTCTTGAATAAAACTCAGATTTGAGTATGCATGATGTATATTGTTGAATGTGTTATGGGATAAGCCAAAATTCCCATAAGGGCAATATTGAATGTAACTTTTGAGGTTAAGAAAGGAACCACCCAACCATTGAAATGGGTCGAACCTAGAGCAACCATAGTTTATTGCAGCCTAAAAAGGCACGCGTATTGTTTGAACCTAAAGTTTCTAAGCCTTCATTGACTGAATTATTAGCTCAAGTTTTTCATTGAAAAGCATGTTGAACATAGATTTATTTATAATATTAAGTTGCTTATCAAATTTCTTGTAATGAAACTCCTTATGTAAGAAACAAGGCTATTTGGTTGTTTATTTTCATATTGTAGTGGAAAATCCATTATATTGCTAAACAGAGAAAAATTACTTGTAAAATAATCATTTAGCATGTAAGAAGCTTGAGATCAAAAAATAAATAAAATGACATTGTTCTGTAACTATTTAGTTTGAAATAGTAATATGTTGATGTAAACAATTTTTTTTTTCTTTTGCAAATGACACTGTTCTATCGAAAGTTATCCTTGCTCAATAAACTATTTAATATGTAAACAACTTGTTTAATGGTTGTTTAGTGGGAAACAATACTTGTTCTATTCAAACAATGAATGATCATATGTAAACAGCTTGTTTTATGACTATTTAGTAGGAAAAAATACTTGTTCTATTCAAACAATGAATGTTCATATGTAAACAACTTGTTTAATGATTTTTTAGTAGGAAATAATACTTGTTCTATTCAAACAATGAATGTTCATATGTAAATAGCTTGTTTTATGATTGTTTAGTAGGAAATAATACTTGTTCTATTCAAACAATGAAATTTCATATGTAAACAACTTGTTTTATGATTATTTAGTATGAAACAATACTTGTTCTATTAAGACAATGAATGTTCTTATGAAAACAACAATGATAGAATATCACAACTAAAGAATGCAATAATAGTATGTATGAAACTGTTAGCATAGACTTGATTTGATTTCTTTTTTCTTGACAAAGATACGTCAAATGGAATACTATTTTAAGATTGCAATCTGAATTACTGATTATTTCAGAATGTATGCACAAACTTTAACATAAGTAGGAACATATATATGTATGCACCTAGACTTCTTCTATGTACATACACATACTTGTGACATACCTTTTTTTTTTGTACATTTTCTAAAAGGAAAATGCTTAAGAAGATAAGTAGAAAATATTCATAAGAATGATATGAATGATTGTTGAATTACTCTGAGTCATAAATCTGATTTTTGTTTAGAGTATAAATTAGTATTTAGTTTCTTCTTTTGAATACATTTGTGAAAGAATATTTAAATACCTAAACAAAACAATGATACCTTAGTTGACTAGAGCACCTATGAGTAGATGCTACTAGATGGTAGATAGTTGTTATTTTATTTTTAGTAGAGAGTTACCTTCCAGTACGGGTGCCAAAATGGAGTTCAGAAAGTATAGGTTTGCTTTACTAGAACCTATTATTTGTTTTTGTTGCAACACATTATTTATGCTTGGACAAGCAATATAGCTCATTATGTATGTATGAATGAACTTTATGATTTCACTCTTCGCCATTCCTAGCATAGATCTTACACTTTCTTTTCTAACTTGTAGATAGAAATTGCATGTTGATGTATGGGCACACACCAGATTCCACCTTGTAGATTGTTCTCTTGCTAAACTTTCCATGCAAGGTCGAGCATTCTTTAAGTTGAAAGAATACCAAGGAAGTGTAAGCTTCGTGGTTGGGTGGTAAATCTCTTCAACCATGTTCTCATTCACCAGTGGAGGCGAGCATCAAAGAAGAACCTTAGCTGTTCATAAGACTATTTTAGTCTAAGATGTATCTTGATGTAATAAATTTATGTATTTAATGTGAAGTGTACATTGCATTGACTTTGTGGCCTTGAGATCCAAGTCAAACCTGATATTGTAATTTGACTTTTGAAGTGAATATAAGAATCTTTGAATCTTTTTAAATGGACATGTGTAGCTATGATTGACTTTAGCCACTAGTTATGTCTTTTTAATTTGGAGAATATTCATGTGTCATTTACAATAATATTAACTAAGTAATATTTTCAAATGGGTTATTACATTTGGTATTCGAGCTTAGGATTCAACTCTAGGCCTTTTGAGTCTACCATAGTTGACTAGGGGTAGTTGACCCTTGACCCAAAATTTGGATGTCTTGAGAATTGACTGAACCTGAATTGAATGTAGGAATGGGAAGGTCAAAGGCAGGACAAAGGAAAGGGAAAATTGTTAGAACCTCATGTAAAGATGATGTAAAGGAAGGAAACACCAAGACGAAGGTTTAATCATAAATTTTCGATGATGAAACTCTAGCTCAAGCTCTTACGTGACTCAAACTAGAGAGAGGCTTGAAGATTGAGGAGAAGCAAACACCTAAGACCAAAAAGATTTTTGTAATCTAGGACTGGCCTCTAGGGTGAGGACCCAATGCACCCTTGTTGACTAAAGAGGAAAAGGAGAGCCTACACACTCAATCATTCTCTTTTATTACATCTGAAGTAAACTCAAATGATGACCCAGAGGAATTTCCTCTTTCTGATATCGAGAAATCAAAATGATGTAACAAGAAGCCTATATTGACTCACCTTAAATATAAATGAAACCAAATGATATTTTTTTGGTGTGTTCAATAAGAGACTCTAAAATGTGTGTATTGTGTGTCTTCTATGTTTAGTGATGTATGCATATGAAAATTATGTGATGTAGCATAAGAACAATTATTCGTAGAACCTTGTGTTGAGATGTGATAAACATGACTATGTTCCAGGATAAGTGTGGTACAACATGGTGAACACCAGATAAGATGAGGGTGGTAGTGGTTCCAATAATGAACCAAACAAGAGATTGGAGCAAATTCTAGACCTTTTGAATCAACAAGAGTCTCACATGGACCATATAGAGAAATAAGTATGAGTGTAACATAAGGATTGTGACCGCAAGAGTGAAAAATGAAATCAAGGAGATGGTGGTCCAAGGGTAGGTCCACAAGGGCGAATTGAGGAAGAAATTGGGAAATACCTCAAAAGAGTAGTACTACACAAGTTCGATGGTAAGGCTATCAAAATAGGAGATGAGCCTTGGACTATAGAAATGGAAAAATACTTTGGGCTTTATAACCTTTCTTAACAAACTAAGGTGGCATGGGCTGCATATCAGCTCTCAGGTGAAGCAGCGACTTGGTGGGATAATGAGAAGTTGGAATGAAATCTTCAGCCTGTTGAGATCACTTGGGGACTCTCCCTCCAAGCTTTCAGGAAGATATGGTTACTGCTACTTTTCTTTCACAAGAAAGTGATGGAATTTCATAAATTAACCTAGGGAAATATGATTGTGATTTAGTATTGGGAAAAGTTCATCAACCTGTTGAAGTATGTGCCCTAGTATTAGGAAGATGAATGAGGCCTTCTAGAAAGCCACCAAATAGAAACAAAAGCTGCAACAATTATCTAATATTTATAGTGAATCAGGTCCTAAGTCATAGTATGGGAAGAAGAAATAAGAGAGATAAGAGCCATCATAGAATCACAGGAGAAGGGTGAAGATGTAATAGTGGAAAGAACAAGAAATCAAACAAGGGTAAGGGTAAGGATGACCATTGTAAGGAAATATAGGAGTGCATCTAGTGAAAACTCCATACAGTAGTGCATTTGATAACTTTCATTTCGATTAGGTTGCCTCAAGGACATGTACAACTATGTCCTAAAGCAGAAAAGACACAACTATTTCCTACATTAATCCTTCTGAGAGAAACACGTGTAAATTCAATAGCAATCAACAACACACATGAAAGATACTATAGAAAATAGAACACAAAGATTTTACATGGGGAAAACCCTTTCAAGTAAAAAACCCCACTCTCCAAAGTTCAAGCCATTGTATTATTCAACAATAGAATGTTATAATATAGTTTCAAGCTCTTAGCCTTTCAGAGACTACATCTTGTTCATTTTGGATACAACTGGTAGCAAACTCTCCCAAGAAGATCAATCATGGCATTCATGATCAAGAGAGATTCCAGCACAACTCTGCCTCTCTCTTCCTCTGCTTCGACCTCATGGCCTCAGCCTTTCGGCTAGCCACTCGGTCCTCACTATCTCTATCTTTCTCTTGGCTCTTCAACTCATTGGCTTATCAACCTATCAGCCTCCTCTACAGAATGTCCAATGCATAAATATATGCATTCATTCTCAACAGGCTCACTGAGAATCGGTTCAAGATCACACAACAACAATCTCCAGCTCAACAACCTTATCATCATAGATGTTTCCACTCCTATGTAGATTTTTCCTTGTAGACCATTCATCTCCATTTCAACTACTACAAAAAATCCAACCACCAACCATTTGAATTTTGCTTCCTCTGATTGGTCCATGAGCCAAGTCAAATGGTCAAGAAAATAATCCACTGAGTTCGCATGTCGGTGAGACACGAGAAGTGTCTCCCCGATGCTCAAAGGATTCATAGATGATATTGACATAGGTTCCAACAGTCAACAAGAGGTTATATCAAATGCCATGAGTCATACTGAATCCCTCAACATCCATTTCATTTCCATTGGCAAGAGATTCCTCCATTGGAAAGACATTTTATCGATGCTCACAAGTCATATCGATTTCAACTTTGCCATTGGCAAGACATTACCATTCACCAAGAGTTCTCATCAAGTCTCCTAAAGTTTCACCGAAGCACAAAGTAGTCGGCAAGACTTTTGTCTCTCACCGAGACCTCACTCCTAGCACAATCAAGTCTTACCAAGTGGGCAAGACTTATGTCTTTCAGCATGACTTCATGCCAAGGTCCTAAGTCACACCGAGCACTGCATTCACCAGTCAGAAAGACTTATGTCTTTTGCCGAGACCACATACCGAGTGCTCATGTCTTGCTGAGTTAGAAAGACATTTGACTTCACCAAGACCTTTCACCAGGTGTCGAGAAATGACTTTAGTTGCACCCCCATCAGTGAGACCAACACTTGTCGCCAAGAATTCACACTAAAGTCTCCAAGTTACCCCGAGCCCACCTTTCACTAGGAGTCATGTCAAATGCATCCCACACCGTCAGTGAGACAAATTTCCATCACCAAGACGTCATAGTGAAGCTTCAAGTCATACCGATGACTCCAATCATTGAAACATCTCCTAGTCGCCAAGACTACATGCCGATACCCTTTGAGTTACTTAGAGTGTATTCAGTCGGCCAAACATCTCCCAGTCGCCAAGAGATCTTCCCGAATGTTCAAGTCACCCCGATGACTACAATCGGCGAGACATCTCCCTATTGCTAGGACCACATACGGACACACTTGAGTTACCCTGATGTCTCCAGGAGAAAACATATCGGTGAGACAACCCTCCATTGCTAAGACTTCATATCAAAGCAAATGGGTTACACTGATGATCTAGTTGCCATAGGTCACACTGTCATACACTAGGCACCCGATAACAAACCCTTCTATTGCCGAGACATTCCCACTCGGCAAAGGGTTACAATGAATGCACCAAGTCATAGTGATAGGCTCCTTCAGCAAGATAGAAGCAAAGTCACAGTGACATGAGCAAAACACAAGATTACTGAACTGTCAGTCGGACAGACAACAAGAATGTCATAGCAACCATGCTTTCTTAGAGGTTTCAGCTTGTGATATTGAGGCACATTTTCCAACAATCTCCCACTTGATGAAGATCACATAGGCACCTCCAAATCAACTAGGAACTAAGATCACACTAGCTCCACCAATTCAAACCCCTTAATACTCAAGACACCCAATCAACGTGATTCAACAGATAACAGTCCACAAGACAATCTGCAACAAAGACCAGGCATCCAACTACAACTCATTGACCAACAAAGCAACCAATCAGAACCTTCCAGGAAACCACATAGACCTCAAAAATGCTCTCATGCTCCATCAAGAAATCAGCTCCAACATCCAAGATGTCCACCATCTAGGCAACAATCATGTCATCTTCCAACATGCCACCTATGGAAGAAGGATACAATGCCAAGGTGTATAAGCACCATTCCAACAAACACAAGTAAAAGACCCAGTGATATCACCAACAAGATATTGCTACCACTTCATTGTGCTCAAACGCTATATAGAAGCAATATCAACTTCAAAGCCTCAAATAGAACACAACCATGAAGTCATCCTCCAAAAACAAGATAAAAAACACCAGTTAGAACAAAAATCAGAATGACTGCTTCCATCCAACTGATAAACCCACGTGATTGAAAATAGTACCCACAGCTCGTGCTATTCCATCCAATTTTACATACCTCAACAGGTATCAACATTAGTAAACTTATGCCAAATCAGAACCAACTCATCAATAGCAAATACAAGCTCCAAGTGCCAACCAGTCTAAGATGACAAGACACATACAGAAACTCCCACTGCTTGAGTAATCCAAATCTGAAAGATCAAAAAGCATCAACAAGTCTACCAATAACAACACATAGAAAATGTAACCCTGTAGTACCAAGGAAAAATCCACAATGATATGCACAACCTGCAACAACCTGCCACAAGAAACATTTCTCTCACCACAAACCACAGAGAGAAACTCTTCACATCATCTTCCTATAGAACATCCTCCTACATACACTTCTAATAGCCATTTGTGCCAAGAATGATCTTCTTCATATACCAAAAGAAATCCTTAACAACATCCATCCGTTCAATCACCAAGATCAAACCATCTTTAAAACTAACATGGATGTAAGCATCTCAAAGAAGATCAAACTAGTTCATTTCCCATTTCAGGAAATCAGCCCATACAACATCTCCTACCAATTTTCATTAGCAATAAGGAGATAAAAGAAACTGTACAACTTCCACTATGAATCTTCTAGAATCATTAAACAGTAATTCAAGATCTATATCATGAAAGTAAACTTAATAAAACACATCTAAAAAATATAATTGGCCAAATACCTTTCAGATAAACTACCAAGTAGACCAAGAGTGGGAACGAGAATACTCCTTTCAAGATATGCAAGTCATCATGACTAATCCAAGAGCAATCTCCTCATAGGTCTCTTATTGAACTCATGTTCAACCAAGGTGTAGGCTTCTCGGACTTTGTGCTAAAAAACTTTAACAAGAGTAACAAGCAGCAACACTTCTCTCACAAGAGAAAGATAGCCTCACCTTATTCTTCATGTATCCATGAGCACTACCAACCAATCATCCCATGCTAAACTTCAACTGCATTACTACACTATCACGAAGTATCAAGCAAATAATCAAAGCACTCAATACACAAAGAATTACCAGAGCACTGTCAAAGCTCCAATCATCTGAATTAGGAACTTATCATGACACCATGATCTACACATCTCCTTAGGAGATACCATGCTTCAAGTGACTTCTCCATTGTCTCAAGTACAATGCACAATGCCAAAACTCCAGTGTACAAGCAAGAGTATACCATGACATAAAGTAAATAGACTCAAAAACAACATCACCTATCAAGCACCACCAACACCTTAGCCAAAGACTCCAAGCATCCTCCATGGTTCCAAGATGTTGCACATCTTCAAATAATGTCCATGCAAAAGTGAAATAAAACCATTCTACAGCAACAGGATCCCAAGAAACATCTACAACATTAAGAAGACCATTCACCACCATGTGATGAATCCACAGTCACTACTAGAGCTCCCACTAAAATGTGACGCCTGAGCTCTCCAAGCATCATGACCACCTGCTATAGGTTCCCTTAATCGACTATTTAGGTACTCAATAGTATCCATCCTCTCATCTCATAACACCACACCAATGCATAGCTTATATCGATATGAATCAACCTTGTGGATATAGACAGTCCACTTCTGAGTTGTCTCATAGAAAACATGTACGTAAAGATAGCCCACAATATTGCACAACGTATAGATCCATTCAACAGAAATTTGCAAACCCATCATTGCATTGGAAGCTACAACACTAAGATACCAAAGAGAATAACCACGTAGACAACATGACTCAAACACCAAATCACTCCATATCTGACTTGCCAAACATGTCCACACCGAGCACCATAATCAAGGAACACCACCACAAGAATGTTGAGTGAAAAATCACGTACCAACACTCCCATGCAGAGAAGAAATCATACCTCCTCAAGCCATGCACCAAGCATGCACGCAGACCTGAAACTATCTCATCTAGTAACACCCCAAAAGGCCAGTGTTTAGAAAATAGCTTAACAACAACTCCACATGATCACAAGTTTTTCTTAACCGTGTAAAACCTACAGAACCACAGAGCCATGCTAGTACAAAACATCCTTCGAAAGGAAAATGACAATTCAAGAGAATCCAAGTCCCTTTCAGACTAACTCTAAAACCACCACCATGTACATGCATCTGAGAAAGAGAGAAAGGCTATTTCAGAAGCTTGGAAATCATCTAATGATTAACTCCATAGCCTTCAAGTATTTGAGGTTAATAGGAAACAGTGCCTTCCAACACGAGGAACCACCACCTAGCATAAGCACTCTCTTCCATGACTGAGAAACAATATAGGCTTCTCCATATCATCCAGGAGCCTATCACACAGACACCAATATGAAAGCTTTACTGCTGCACTGCCATAGAGTAAGAAAATCCACCTCATACTCCAGGTTAAACCTCTACCAGCCAGGGGACACAGATCATAACATGATCAACTCCATTTTCCATCTTGACCATCCTTCAAGCTGCATGCTATCTCAGAATATCACAAGGCTTCCACTCATCAAAGGATCAATACATCAGTCCATTCCTCCAGATTTCTTCCAACCTATCAAGCTAAGAAATCTTCATTGGAGAAATATCCAGAACCATCAACCAGAAGAAGGCTCTGATACCACTTGTAAGGAAATCTAGGAGCACATCTAGTGAAAACTCTATACAGTAGTGCCTTCGGTAACTTTCATTTCGATTAGGTTTCCTCAAAGACATGTTCAACTATGTCCTAAAGCAGAAACAGACATAGCTATTTCCTACATTAATCCTTCTAAGAGAAACACATGTAAATTCAACAACAATCAACAACACACATGAAAGATACTACAGAAAATAGAACACAAAGATTTTACATGGGGAAAAACCTTTCGGGTAAAAAACCCCACTCTCCAAAGTTCTAGCCATTGTATTATTCAGCAATAGAATGTTACAATATAGTTTTAGGCTCTTAGCCTTTTAGAGATTACATCTTGTTCGTTCTAGATACAAGTGGTAGCAAACTCTCCCAGGAAGATCAATCATGACATTCATGATCAAGAGAGATTCCAACACAACTCTGCCTCTCTCTTCCTCTACTTTGACCTCATAGCCTTGGCCTTTTGGCTAGCCACTCGGTCCTCACTATCTCTCTCTTGCTCTTGGCTCTTCAGCTCATTGGCTTATCAACCTATCAACCTCCTCTATAGAACATCCAATGCATACATATATGCATTCATTCTCAACAGGCTCACTGAGAATCGGTTCAAGATCACACAACAACAATCTCCAACTCAACAACCTTATTGTTGTATATGTTTCCACTCCTGTGTAGATTTTTCCTTGTAGAATGTTCAGCTCCATCGCAACTGTTGCAAAAAATCCAACTGCCAACCATTTGAATTTCACTTCCTTTGATTGGTCCATAAGCCAA
The DNA here is from genome assembly GCA_007258455.2 of Sequoia sempervirens. Taxonomy (NCBI): domain Eukaryota; kingdom Viridiplantae; phylum Streptophyta; class Pinopsida; order Cupressales; family Cupressaceae; genus Sequoia; species Sequoia sempervirens. Next base: position 160,772,811 of record VDFB02256132.1, on the reverse strand, counting down.
GTAAAATGGTCAAGAAAACAATCCACTGAGTTCACATGTTGATGAGACACAAAAAGTGTCTCCTTGATGCTCAAGGGATTCACAGACGATATCAGCATAGGTTCCAATAGTCGGCAAGAGGATATATCAAATGCCATGAGTCATACCAAATCCCTTGACATCCATTTCATTTCCATGGGCAAGAGATTCCTCCATTAGAAAGATGTTTTACCAATGCTCACAAGTCATATCTATTTCAACTTTTCCATCAGCAAGACATTACCATTCACCAAGAGTTCTCATCGAGTCTCCTAAAGTTTTGCCGAAGCACCAAGTAGTCGGCAAGACTTTTGACTCTCACCGAGACCTCACTCCAAGCATAGCCAAGTCTTACCGAGTCGGTAAGACTTTTGTCTTTCGATAGGACTTCATGCCAAGGTCCTAATTCACACTGAGCACTGCATTCACTAGTCGGCAAGACTTATGTCGTTCGTCAAGACCACATACCAAGCACTCATGTTTTGTCGAGTTGGCAAGACATTTGACTTTGCTAAGACCTTTCACTAGGCGTCGAGAGCTACACCGATGAATTTAGTTACACCCCCATCGGTGAGACCAACACCTATCGCCAAGACTTCACGTCGAAGTCTCCAGGTTACCCCAAGCCCACCTTTTGCTAGGATTCATGCCGAATGCATCCCACATCATCGGTGAGACAAATGCCCATCGCCAAGACTTCATAGTGAAGCCTTCAAGTCATACTGATGACTCCAATCGGTGAAACATCTCCTGGTTGCCAAGACTACATGCCAATACCCTTTGAGTTACTTGGAGTGTATTCATTCAGACAGACATCTCCCAATCACCAAGAGATCTTCCTAAATGTTCAAGTCACCCCGATGACTATAATCAGTGAGACATCTCCCTGTCGCTAGGACCACATACCAACACACTTGAGTTACCCCAACAACTCCAAGAGAAAACATATTGGTGAGACAACCCTCCATCGCTAAGACTTCATATCGAAGCAAATAGGTTACACTGATGATCCAGTCGCCATAGGTCACACCAACATACACTAGGCACCCGATAACAAACCCTTATGTCACTGAGACATTCCCACTCGACAAAGGGTTATAGCGAATGCACCAAGTCATAGCGATAGGCTCCTTCGGCAAGACAGAAGCAAAGTCATAGCAACATGAGCAAAACACAAGATTACTGAATTTTCAGTAGGCCAAACAACACGAATGTCATAGCGACCATGCTTTCTCAGAGGTTTTAACCTGTGAGATTAAGGCAAATTTTCCATAAACCATAAGTAGAAGGGATTTAGAGAGGACAAGCCAGGAGATCACAAAGGGCATGATGATGGATTTTATACTTGTGGAGGTGACCATTATGCTTCAAATTGTCCTCAACAGTTGAAGTCGCAGAAGGAAGGAAGCTACTAGTAGACTCACCAAATCCACGTTGTAGTGGATAACAAAGAGGAAGAATATTAGGCCTCACCAATTTAGCTAACGGGTAAGCTCTATGGCCAATCTAACTCTATCTTAATTGATACTAGAGCTACTAAGTGTTTTATAGATCCTAGAATAACATCTAAGATACCCATTAGACTTAGGTACATGGAAAATTCATGGACAACCCAGTATGGTAATCGAGCAGAGTGGACTGTAGATACCTGTCTCTTTTGCAGTGAGTTAGAGCTTTCAACCATTTAAACTGTGGTCAACTTGTATGTGGCACCCTTAGGCTCATATGATGTAATTTTGGGAATAAATTGGTTAACTAAGCATTAGGATTTAGTGAACTATTAGGATAAGGTGGTCAACTATCTAGATGATTATGGAAACCCAATTGAGGTTTGTGGAATGCAGAGACCCTTAGAGTTTAGATAGATTTCTACAATGAAGCTCAAGAACATTCATCAAAAGGGATGTGCAATTTATTTCATGCATGTTGGTAATCCTGACAACAAGGAGCAATATTTAGATGAATATACTATTCTCAAGGAGTTCCAAGATGTATTCCCTAAATAACTAATAGAATTGCCTCCAAAGCGGGAATTCAATTTTTCTATCAACCTAGTTCTAGGAGTTGAGCCTCAATCCAAGGCACCTTATCAGATGACCACCAAAAACCTCTATGAGTTGAATGCCTAGTTAATGAAATTATTGGATAAGGGACTCATAAGAACCAGTGTGTCTCCTTTGGGAGCGTCGGTTATTTTTGTGAAAAGGAAGGATGGAAATTTACATCTATGTATAGATTGTTGGATGTTGAACAAGGTTACCATCAAGAACCAATATCCACTTTTGAGGATTGATGAATTGTTTTATCAAATGAAGGGAGTGACAACATTCTCCAAGATAGATCTTAGGTTAGGGTACCATCAATTGAGGATTACAGAAGAATATATTTCAAAGACTGTATTTAGGACTCACTATGGGAATTATGAGTTCATAGTGGTACCTTTCGGTTTAACTAATGCACTAGTGGCCTTTATGAACCTTATGAATAGTGTATTCAGAGACTACTTGGATGACTTTGTTACGATCTTTATTGATCACATTCTAGTCTATTCAAAGAATGTTGAAGATCATGATAGACATTTGAGGATAGTTTCTCAGTGATTGAGAGAAAGGAAACTCTTTGGGAAGTTATCCAAGTGTTCATTCTATCAAGACATAGTGTACTATTTGGGCCATATCATTTCAGTTGGAGTCTCTATAGACCTCAAGATGATCAAGGTGATCGTAGAATAACTAATACCTTAAAATGTGTCAAAATTCCATAACTTCATGGGCCTCATAGGATACTATAGAAAGTTTGTGCAAGGGTTCTCCCTGATATCATCTCCTATTACCTCACTCCAAAGGAAGGAAATGCGGTTTGAATGGATCGAGAAATGTGAGCAGGCATTCCAACTCCTGAAGGAGAGGCTCACAACAACACCAGTGCTTTAGGAGAGGGATTGGGAGCAATATTAATGCAAGATGGACAAGTAGTAGCATATGAATTAAGAAATCTCAAGCAACATGAAGTGAACTATGTGCCTCATGATTTGGAATTAGTGACCATAGTTCATGCCTTATAGATGTGGAGGCATTATCTTTTTGGAAAACCATTTGAACTCAAGATAGACCATTTGGGGTTGAGATACATATTTACCCAACCAAACCTTAATGTGCGGCAAATAAGGTGGTTGTAATTCCTTAGCGAGTATGAATTTGGAATTGAATATATAAAAGCGAAAGAGAACAGATTGGGTGATGCTCTTAGTAGATGAAGACATATGACAACCATGATCTCAGTCTAACTTGAGGTAGTAGGTAATTCAAAATCTACTAGGGGATGAGTACTATGAGAGAGTGAAGAGCTCCCTAGTAGAAAATCCTTCAGATCTTCAATTCGATTGGTATGAGATCGAGCCAAATTTATTTTTAGATACCAAAGAAGAACGTATATTCCTAACTTTGGAGAGTTGAGGAAGTTGGTTTTAGAAGAAGTTCACAATGTACCTTATTTAGGACACCCCAGAGTATCCAAGATGATCGTGGAGTTGAAGATTATGTATTTTTGGCCTAAAATCAACAAGGATGTAGTGGAGTACATAACCAGATGCTTGGAATGTTAGTGAGTCAAGGATGAGCATGCACACCTAGCTAACTTATTGTATCCCGATGACATACTTGAGTATAAATGGTAGGTGATTAGTATGGATTTTTTACGAGGGTTTTCATTGAGCAAGAATAAGCAAGATGTCATCTTGGTTGTGATTGATAAGTTGACTAAGGTTGCACACTTCATTCGGGGAAATCTTAAGGATGGATTGTTGACCTTGGCTAAGAAAAGTGTTCAGGAGATATTTTGTTTACATGGAGTGCCAGAGACTATCATTTCTGATAGGGACACATGGGTGATCTCAAGGTTTTAGACAACCATGAATGTGGCATTGGAGATTAAATTGAATTTCAACTCATCATCCTCAAATTGACAGGAAGATAGAGAGGGTGAATCAGGTAGTCAAAAACCTCCAAATGTATTGTATGGACCAATAGTATAGGCGGGAAGAATATTTTCCTTTGCTAGAGTTTTCTTACAACAACACCTATCATACATCCTTAGGAATGACACCATTTGAAGCCTTGTATGGGTGGAATTTTTTTCTCCCCATCAATTGGGATAAATTGGAGGACATGATCATAGTGTTGATGGTGTTTTCTACACAGCAAAAACTCAGACATAATATAATATCATATCTCTCTTGAAAGGTAAATCTATATCGGCAAGCCTCAAGAGATAACCCCAAGGTCTCTAATGTCAGGTCTTGACAATGCATAAATAGCTCAGATAATATGTGAAAATGTTGGTAATCACAAAGGGACCTTACTACAAGCAAATATTGAATCTTTAACTTATCAGATCTGGCAATATGATGATACTTCAATCCTAAATCTAACTCAAATGATAAGGAAATAACAAAAGATTAGGGTTTCAAAGAGATTACTAAATTTAACTATTCCTAAGATTAACAATGTAAATGATGAAATACTTTAAATGGACCAATGCCTCATAAACTAATTCCTACTTGACCAAGATAAATCTACAATCTTACAGGAACAGTGCAATCTTCTAAGGTATTAAAGATGAACATTCATCCAAGACAACCCAATTGCAATTGAAATGAATAAACTTCACAATTGAACCAAGCACAATGAATATAAGGTCCAGGCTAACTTTCCAAAGCAACTAACAATCAGCTAGTTGTGAAAAGTATGGACTAGGGATTGCTGCAAACACTTCAAGCATCAAACCATAAACACCATTGAATTAGATCTAACATACATCTAATAACCTTGAGCAATTTAAAAGATAGAAGCATAAGAACCATGCAAAATAAGTCAACACAAAAGAGATCACCAGAAAATCACAATGTCTTCAATTGTATTGAATCACCGAATTTTAGCAACAATTCCAATGTTCTATTACAACACTTGCTTAGAATGAAATAACTTCTACTTCTGCTCTACTGCCTAGTTCGTTCTAAGAGCTATCTATCTTTTTATTCTATGTTCTCTATTATATCTTACAAATGAGGCAAAATTCCCAATTTAAAGGAACTTCCAAAGCATATTGGCCCAATTTAGATTTTATAATAATAAAATAGCCCCAGACAGGTCAGCCAAGAGAAATTTGAAATAAGATGAGATATGCATTAAATGCATGGGACTCATCTAGGTTGGCCTGGTATTTACAATGCAACTCAATCCAATATATCTAGCACCTTGAGAAAAGTACTCTCCAAGTCAGCCATAGGTAAAATAATAAATGCTTTAAATCTTCCTTCAATTGAGGTAACCTCCTCCAGAATTGCCTTAACGACCTTGTTAAATCCAGCTTGCACTCAGCAAAAACCATCATCAATAATATCCACTATAACACGAGGATCAAGATTATTCCATCACCAATAATGTATTCAAAATTCAAATAAATCCAAGCAAAGATCAAAATTCTGTGAAATATTGTTAACACACAATTTCTACACAGTTCAGGATATTCACCCCTCCATGGAATCCAGGCCAGAAGGGATTTTCGGGAAAATCTAGACCAGGCGGATTCTACCAAAAACAATCCACAGTCAAAAAATTCCAGAAAATGAACGGGCAATGGTAATTTTGGGAAAATTTAGAGGGGGAGGAAATATGCGAAGCAGGCAAAACTCTGGATTTTTGGGAAAATGCAAAGGACAAGGAAAACTGGGGAAATCTGCTAGCATAGGAAAATCCCGAAACTGAGGGAAAACCCAAATTTTGATGTTCTCCAACAATCTCACTCAAATTGATCGAAGATCACAAATTTGAGGACCCAAGCTCAAACAATAAATCATTCATTGATGGACCTAGACTCAGAATTCACTTAAGGGCAATTTGATCGGTACTGGTGATGGCCCAAAGTCGAAACCCTACAATCAACCAAAATGAAAACAATCATACACACAGGGTTGAGCTTGAAAATGCAATAATAAGAATGCAATGAACCACTAGACTCATCGATAAATAGGAGAAAACAATGACTAGGCCATCAAAATTCATAAAACAATAGACCCAAACCCAAAATATGGGAATTCGGCAGGGAAATAGAATTTTGGGAAAATCCAATCCATGCGAAATTCTGTGAGGTGAGAAGATTTCTGGAAAATAGTGAAAAACACCATCCATCAGGCTTTGGGTGAATTCTGAGAAAATACGGATAGGGTGGAAAATCCCCAAAGTAGCCAAAAACCCAAACTGAGCTCAAAACGTTAGATTTTCAAAGTACTTCCTAGAAAAGGGGAAAATGCACAAATAAGATAATCATCCAAGCATACGTTAAGGCAACAAAACCTCAAAAAAAAAGAGCCAAAGCACCAAAACTATAGAAAAAGAGGGTCCCTACTTTCAGTGGGGTGCATGTGCAAAACCTGCACAACAAATGGTGACTCTACTGGGAAATGCTCCAAAGCATTTGATGAGGAATAGGAATCAAGAACCCAGAATCTCAGGTTTTGACCTCCATATTAGGCAAACAAATCAAAATTAAAGATCAAATAATCAGAACCAAAGGTAGACCAAACCTTCCATAGACTGAAAATCCAAGTGTGTACAAATAAGTTCATTTCCCTCCTTGAGCTACTGTAGAAACCAAGTTTAGTTATGGCAGGCTATGTAAAGATTCTAACTTCAAAAGCAACCTGGATAGAGCCTCGCTGCTAGTCAGGCATCAATAGCCTCGATGAGGTTATCGCTGTGGCCCTCTCAAACATATCTCTACTTGCAGCCAAGCGTCCATAGCCTTAGTAGAGATACTTGAATACCCCTAATAAGTTGAATTCATTCTTTTGATTTTCAATACTTTCACTTTCCCTTTCTTTTCACTTTTCATTTCAACCTGTGAACAATGAAGTTCACACTTAGGGATGAGAACCATAGTAGCACTGAAGTAGAAATAAGATTTTTCACCTACCATGACCTCACAAGGACCCTACTACAACCTCAAGATTCTTAAGATGTATGAAAGATATAAGATTTGAAAATTCTTCAGATTCAAATCAAACCAATGACCATCTTCTTTAGATCAAACATTTAGACTGCTTGACACTAACAAAAGATCTCAACCATCCATTCAAGACACATGATTACAGTCCATCAATGAAATACTTAGAACAGTCCCAGATAATGAAATGGTTGTTATGCAAGTAGAACACTTTCCCAACCAAAAAGTAGAAAACCCAAGCCACAAAAGCAAAGCAACAACCAAACTAAAACCCAAAGCAAACCTAAACTAACCACAACAAACTAATTCTAAAGCAATCTATCCTAAAGAAAACAAAACAGACTAAAGCAAAAGAAAAGTAGAACAACTTGCATTTATTCAAATCAGTAGTATGTACAAAAAGACTCATAACAACTCATTAGCAGACAGGGTGAACTGAGACCCACCCCCATACGGTTCATCAATGCATGGACAAGCAACAAGGTAATGGTAACAGTCCTCAAAAATGCAAATTTATCTTTATACTCAACAAAATAAACCTCAAAAATGTAGCATTCAAACTCAACCTCATAATCAAGAATAATCAATAACTGAGGGGACTTATTTGGACCATGATTAATCCATATGCAAGTTTCCTTCCCCGAATTCCCATAATCAAATTGATAAGATTCTGAATTCATAGCAAGGAGAGAAACAACCTGATTTTGTACTATTGTGGAATGAATGTTGTGTTCATCATCCTGCACTTGTGAAGGGCTGATTTCTATGTCATCAGGAGGTCTCAACTGATGATGCAATATCCCTCTTGCATTCAGAACATGCAAAATAGAATTGGAGTCTTCAATGAATAATTTAGGGTGAAAATGAGATTGGAAAGATTCAAAAGTATAAACATGGAACTTTTCACCTGTGTGCACTTCTTCATGAGGTATCAATGACAAATGTGTAGAATTATTGTCCTATAAAAAAAATTTCTCAATAGGATGTTCATCAGAAGGCATCACAGACTGATCCTCAAACAAATTTTCACCTACAATAGTGTGATCCAGCTCATCAATAATGACTACAACATTACTTTCTCCAACATCATTCGAGTTTTCTTGCATATCAATATGAACCACATTAGCTATCTCATCATTGATGCATAAAGCTTGTAAATGTTCAGTGCTTAATTCAACAATAGGTAGAGGAAAAGTAGAATTTGATAAATGAGAGAACTCCCTGAATTCTTCCTTTGTTGGCATTGGTTCGAACTCTGTATTGCAACTGTAACCCTAAGGAAAAGTAGCTTCTTTACCCACAATATCAAATCCCACAATTTGCTTCAGGGGACATTCATTAGCAAGTTGTTGAGGCTCTTCAATCAAAAGCTCAACCTCCTCTAGGATTGCCTTAGCATTAACTACTATGACTTTCTCAAATCCAATGCTAGTTGACTCTTCTACTAGACATTCACCAATAATTTGCTGAAATTCTTTTATTGAAAGCCCATCCTTCATAGTTTGATGCACATGATATGACAACCATACTTGCTCTTGCACCTCTTATGTTTATTCTACCAATGCTTCAGCACTGTCAGATTTATGAATAGGCGGATCATGTAACATGAGGATTTCCTCAATCTCCCATCTTTGAGGATCATTTGTCAATACATAATTTCTGAAGCTTGTCTCAGACAAGAGTACCTCCTTAAAAGTATTTGCATCTGTTAGGGTTAGAAAGGTAGATATCTAACAATTAAATGCAAATTTAAGTAAATAAATAGAGAAACTAAAAACATAGAGAATAAATTATAACACAAATAATTTAACGTGGTTCACCTAGTTCAGGCTACACCCACCAAACTGCAACCATCCAATGATTTTATTATCTAGTGAAAAATCCTATTACAATCTTGAGAATAATCGCATTTTTCATTATCTTGCAACACCCATCTGAACCCCTTTTTAACAAGCTTAGAAGCTTCCAGATTTTGGGTTCTACAAAATTAGATTTTTCTTTTTTCATTGATTTTTCCCTTTCTCAGTGATGACCAAAAAAGTAGGAGGAAAAATTTTCTCGAGGGTTGTTGCCCCCGAACCCTCACTTTTCAAGGGTTGCCACCCTTGAAGCCCTGCCCGGGGCCTGGCCCAGCCTTGGACCCTGACAAGGATACATGCCGAGGTGTATAGTATACCATGGGCTATACAGTATAGCATGATCAATCGCCACATACCAACAGTATCGACATGGCTTGAAGCACCCTTTTGTTTAGAAAGCATATCTCTTTCAAGAGACTTTAGTACTGCACCCCTAATTGTAGGATTCTTTAACAACTTATGAGCAGAGAGACTTACTTTGACTTTCTTGAGTTCTTCTACCACACACTCTCCTATTTTCTTTGTAGTCATGGTAGAACAATGGTCTTCAAAGCTAACTACAATTTTATCCCTGTTGCTTTCAACGCTTCCTCCTTTATCAACATCATATTTTCCTCCATTTACGAAATACCAAGTAGGAACATGATGGAATGCTTGAAACTCTTCAGTTGTATACTCTTCTTCATCTAATGGGCCATTATCATTCTCCTTGTTATTTCCAAAAGGTTGAACTATAGATTCTTCACTGTATACATACCCTATTTCAACACCTTATCCTGTTCTTCTTCTTGTTCATTCTCTTCACTTCTTGGAAATGGGACATGATTTACAACCATGAATGATATGTCATAAGGATTAGATGGCACCATCTCCAACCCACTCAAACTATTATTGGCATGTTGAACCTTCGGTTGGAAAATGGACACAACAGTCTAGAATTCTTGACAGTCTGACTCAGAATGTTGATTAGTATTATGAAGCCTACACCATCTTGAAAGAGCCATTTTTTCCAGATAAACTTCACTAGATTTCTCCTATTTTTCTGTCAGATCTAGAGATGTTAAGCCTCCTCAATTATTCTAAAGTGGTGGTTGCCTTCCATGATCTTTATAAAGATGTTGTCCTCTATCAAAGTTTTTCCCCTGAGCTTGCATCATGTTCTTGTTGCTTTGATCATAATTGGACTGAATCCCCCTTTAGGCTACCTAGGATTGACTATTCTAGTTCCTTAGGTAGGTGAATTTAGTGTTTAGTTTCTCAACTAGCTCTATGAGTGCATCCAGCCTCTCCTTGTCTGCACTGTTTGATGGAGGAGCAATACCAGCTAAATTATGCATATAAATATTATGGGGCCCATTGTTCAAAGATTGATTAAATATCTCAGAGCTCTGCAAATAACTAGGTATATTAGCTTGCTGATGAAAGAATGCAGGCTAGTTCATATTTTGATGGTAATTTGGCATGAATTCAGCTTGGCTTGGGGGATGACCTGGGTGTGGAGCCATGGGTGATTGAGGGACTAAACTCATCATAGGTGTTTGATTAGCCAAGGGTCCAGACAAGTGTTGTCTCAAATCCATACTCACCTTAACAACCACATCATAAGCTTCAAATAGGCTGCCAAGAGGGTTTTCTTCCATTTGATGAAAGTAGATGTTAAACTATCCAAAGCCTCATAATAAACCTCCTTGGCAGAGGCATCATCTATAGCATAAGGGGGTTGCAGCCTAGCATAAGCCATATGAAATCTATTATTGAAAGCCACTATTGGTTCATTTGCCTCCCTCTTGACTCCAGTAAAATGTAGAAGTAACTCCTTAGCACTGATTGAGATCTTAAACTTCTGCAAAAATGTAGTCTCTAGCTACAGCCAAGTAGTAATAGACCTAGCAGGAAGATGGTTATACCAACAAAATGTCTCATCCCCAATGGAATATGGGAAAATTTTGCATGCAACATCCTCATGATTAATTCCCCTATCCTTAAGGGAAGTCTGAAAGATCTTGATGTGTTCCTCAGCAGTTATTTTGGGATCATTCATGTGAAACTTAGAGGAGAAAAGCTCAGGGTTCTTAGGCATCAGATTGTAGTTGTTGAAAGATAAGGGGAATGGGTTGTTCACCAAGAAAGCCATTGATGGAGGTGGGGGTGGTAATGGTTGATTTATGACTGGCTGAGGTTTTCAAATGGGGATGGCCTCAAAATCAAATGAAGATGGACTTGATGAAGATGAGAATGATGGAGATGATGGAGGTGGTTGGGTGGATGATGATTCTCCCCTTCTGTTGGTCCTTCTTGACCTAGTAGGGGCTGGTAATTCTTGAAATTCCTCCTCCCCTGGAGTAGATTCAGTTCTTCTTCTGAATCTTTTAAGAGATATGGCAGACATAAATTGATCTAGCTTGCTTATTTAGGCCCTCCTTCTAGCACTAATTTGTTGATAATGTTTTATGCACAACAACAACTTAGACATAATATAATATCCTATCTCTCTTGAAAGGTAAATCTCTATCGGCAAGCCTCAAGAGATAACCCCAAGGTCTCTAATGTTAGGTCTTGATAATGCATAAACAACTCAGATCATATGTGAAAATGTTGGTAATCACAAAGGGACCTTACTACGAGCAAATATTGAATCTTTAAATTATCAGATCTGGAAATATGATGATACTTCAATCCTAAATCTAACTCAAATGATAAAGAAATAACAAAATATTAGGGTTTCAAAGATATTACTAAATTTAACTATTCCTAAGATTAACAATGTAAATGATGAAATACTTGAAATGGACCAATCCCTCATAAACTAATTCCTGCTTGACCAAGATAAATCTACAATCTTATAGGAATAGTGCAATCTTCTAAGGTATTAAAGATGAACATTCATCCAAGACAACCCAATTGTAATTGAAATGAATAAACTTCACAATTGAACCAAGCACAATGAATATAAGGTCCAGGCTAACTTTCCAAAGCAACTAACAATCAGCTAGCTATGAAAAGTATGGGCTAGGGATTGCTGCAAACACTTCAAGCATCAAACCATAAACACCATTGAATCAGATCTAACACACATCTAATAACCTTGAGAAATTTAAAAGATAGAAGCATACAAACCATGCAAAATAAGTCAACACAAAAGAGATCACCAAAAAATCAAAATGTCTTCAATTGTATTGAATCACCGAATTTTAGCAACAATTCCAATGTTTTGTTACAACACTTGCTTAGAATGAACTAACTTCTACTTATGCTCTACTGCCTAATTTGTTCTAAGAGCTATCTATGTTTTTATTCTATGTTCTCTATTATATCTTACAAATGAGGCAAAATTCCCAATTTATAGGAACCTCCAAAGCATGTCAGCCCAATTTAGATTATACAATAATAAAATAGCCCCATACAGGTCGGCCAAGAGAAATTTGAAATAAGATAAGATATGCATTAAATGCATGGGACTCATCCAAGTCGACTGGGATTTACAATGCAACTCAATCCAATATATCTAGCACCTTGAGAAAAGTACTCTCTAGGTCGGCCACAAGTAAACTAATAAATGCTTTAAATCTTCCTTCAATCAAGGTAACCTCCTCTAGGACTACCTTAATGACCTTGTTAAATCTAGCCTACACTCAACAAAAACCATCATCAATAATATCCACTATAACATGAGGATCAAGATTATTCAATCACCAATAATATGTTCAAAATTCAAATAAATCCAAGCAAAGATCAAAATTTCATGAAATATCGTTAATGCACAATTTCTACACAATTCAGCATTTTCACCCCTTCACGAAATCCAAGCCAGAAGGGATTTTCAGGAAAATCCAGACCAGGCAGATTCTGGCGAAAACAATCCACAGTCAAAAAATTCTAGAAAATGAAGGGGCAACAGAAATTTCAAGAAAATTCGGAGGGGGAGGAAATCCACAAAGTAGGAAAAACTCTAGATTTTTGGGAAAACGCAAAGGACAAGGAAAACAGGGGAAATCTGCTAGCACAGGAAAATCCCGAAACTAAGGGGAAACCCATATTTCGATGTTCTCCAATGATCTCACTCAAATTGATTGAAGATCACAAATTTGAGGACCCTAGCTCAAACCCTAAATCATTCATTGATGGACCTAGACTTAGAATTCACTTAAGGGCAATTTGATTGGTACTAGTGATGGCCCAAAGTTGAAACCCTACAATCAACCAAAACAAAAAAAATCATACACAAAGGGTTGAGCTCAAAAATGAAATAATAAGAATGCAAGGTACCATTAGACTCATTGATTAACAGGAGAAAATAGCGACTAGGCCATCAACATTCATAAAACAACAAACCCAAACCCAAAATCTGGCAATTCGACAGTGAAACGAAATTTTGGGGAAATCCAATCTATGCAGAATTTCGTGAGGTGAGAAGATTTCTAGAAAATAGTGCAAAACACCATCCGCTAGGCTTTGGGCGAAATCCAGGAAAATCTAGATAGGGTGGAAAATCTCAAAAGTAGCCAAAAACCTGAACTAAGCTCAAAACGTTAGATTTTCAAAGTACTTCCTAGAAAAGGGGAAAATGCACAAATAAGATAATCATCCAAGCATACGTTAAAGGCAACAAAACCTCAAAAACAAAGAGCCAAAACACCAAAACTAGAGCAAAAGAGGGTCCCTACTTTTAGTGGGGCATGTGTGCAAAAATTGCACAACACATAGTAGGCCTTGAAATGCTTAAGGAAATGGAATAACAAATGAGGGTCATTAAGAGTAGATTGAAAGAGGCGGCAGACTGATAGAAGAGTTATGTCGACAAGAATTGCAGTCTTAGTTTGCAATAGGGGACAAAGTTTTCTTGAGAGTTAAACCTCATTAAAGTTCTATTGCTTTTGGAAAGTATTCCAAGTTGGCCGCAAGATATGTGGGACCGTTTGAAGTCTTGGAAGTGATGAACCTAATTGCTTATAGACTAAGTCTACCACCTACTCTGGATTGAATTCATAATGTGTTTTACGTTTCTTTACTTAAGCCATATCATCCTAATGTGACACATGTAATTGATTGGAAATCCTTGTAGGCATAGGATCCAAGAGTGGTGCTTGTGGAGCCTATTAGAATCCTGGATAGATGCAACATTAAGTTGTAGAGCAAAGATATTGCACAATTTAAGGTCCAATGGGACTAGTATTCAGAGGATAGTGCTACTTGGGAGGATGTAGAAGAAATAGAACACTCCTTTCCACATTTTCTTTCTTGAAAAAGAGACTCAATAATTTTGTTTGGAAAATTTTAAATTTACATACTATGATATTTCATGCTTTAAAATTCTAATGTTGAAATAGACATATATTTTTTATATGATGTTGAAATAGACATATATTCTAGATGTGATGTTGAAATAGACATATATTATTTATGTGATGTTGAAATAGGCATATATTTCATGATGAGATGTTGAAATAGACATGAATGATCAAAATTTGATATAATGTTCTTTTATTCGACTTACTAAACATCAAAACGATGTCTCTTCCAAGAGAGAAAGGATGTCATAACCCAATTTTATTACATATTTATCATAATATGGTAAATTGAATTATTGAAGAAATTCAATTAAATATTAAATGGAGATTTTGGAATATTAAAAAATTGAATAAAATAGTTAACTGATGTTGAGCTTACAACTTTTGGAAAATTATTTTTATATGATTGAACATTATTGATCAATTTATAAGTGCAAGTATGTGTAGCTACAAGTTAACAAGTTGAAGGATGAGAACATTGTTGAAGTAGGATTGTTTAGTCAGATCGAATGATAAGCCATTTGGAATCTAGATGCATACACCACAAATGGAATAAAGACTTGCATTTGAACTAATTTGCATATATAAGAGAATGAAATTTTCCTAATTAGAATTATTTCAGTGCTTGAAAATGAATGGTTTGTAGATTAAATTTTCTATTCAAACTTTGTGATTTGAAGGAAATGAAAGTGTATGTAAATCAAATACATATATACATATATATATACATTATTCAAATACATGGTAAATGTGAATGAAATCATTTAAATGAATATAGATATACAAATATATAATTATATATATATGTATATATATATTAGTTATATATATTGTAGACACTGAAAAATGTCCTAAATGATATCATGCACTCAAATCAGGTATACTAACATCATTTCCTCTTGAAATACATCCTATTTTTACTTAATTAATTGAATTATCCTTGATAATTAATAAATGGCATCATTTGCATTTGTTAACCTAATTTGTCAAAATAGGTTAATTCACCCCCTTTGATGCTAACATTTTATCTCATTAAATTAAATAAATTAAAATATTTAATTTAATTCCCTAAGTCTTCTTATTTAATTAAATAACCCTAAGTTATTTAATTAAATGTCATTTCACCTTTCTCCATTCATTAAATTATTTAATTTAATGAATATCACTTTATTCCTCTAATTCCCCTAATTGCATGAGTAAAACCTTGTTTAATTAGCAATTATGTAATTAATCTCTTTCCTCCCACTTGCAAGGGAATATTCCCCCCTTTTGCATAATTAAACTTTGTTTTAATTTGCAAAATATTATTTTCCCTCACCCATGAGAATATTCCAAAGAATATTATCTCTCCTCCAATCATTTAAGAAAAGGAATATTCTCACAAAGCTTCATGTTCAAGATAGCTTGAAACCTCTTGAGCAAGTTAACCTTTGACCTCTTTGTGAACCAATAATCTTGACCTACTCTAAACCATGCAAAACAATATGCAAAAAGAAAGGAAAAGAACACTAACACCTCAAGATTAGCCTAGTTAAATCCAAAACAAAATAAAGATAACAAAGAAGTTGATTATACGTTGTCTTGGATTGATCCTTTGGTTGGCCCTTGATGATTGATTATGTGTTTACTCCTTTGATGGCAAGACGCTAAAATCGATTCAAAATTATGTATGAAAGATAGGGAATGCAATGAGAAAAGTGGGTAGTTGAATAGATGGATAGAGTCGATACAAGATGAGCTTGAAAGTGTGATAATGGTGGTTGAGAGCTTGAGAGAGTTGAGTGCTTGAGATGAGATGAAGTTTAATGTTTTTTGAATGAATAATTAATTGTGTTAATTAGAATGAAAGAAGAATCTTTCATTTTATGGAGAGAAGCCCTAAAGGAATGGACAGTTGAGATCTTGCCACCATGAACAAGATGTAGGGTTGTGGTGAGTTGAGGACTCACAAGCCCTCACATCTTTCCATGTGGCAGATGATGTGTCACAAAGACACATGATGTGGAAAGGGTACAAATGATGTGGAGGTACTTGCAAGTACCTTGAAAAAGGGATGATGTGACCTCTCAATGATCACATGGGAAAGAGGAGAATCTTGGGTGAATAAAAGTGAATTTAAAATTCACATGATTGGGAGATCTTGTGGATAAGACAAGGTTCCAAAAAGAGAGGTGGAAAGTACCTTGGATAAAACAAGGTCCTTAAAAGAGTAATTACTTACCCACAAGTGACTTGATGTGACAAGTCAAAGATTCTAGAAGACTTTGGTACATGTGATGTGACAAGTCAAAAGTTCTAGAACTTGCATGGCGAAGAGAAGATTCCTTGGAGGAATAAAAATGAAATAAAAATTCACATGGGGAAGAGAAGAGCCTTGGATGAATAAAAAGGAATTAAAAATTTCTTGGGGGATGGGGAGATTTGACCAAGGTAATGATTAGGCTTAACTAATCAATAATTAGAGGATAATTAGTGGTTAAGGAAAATTAGAGGCCAACTTGCAAAAGTTGGACGATGTGACACATCCTAATCAAGGATTAGGCATGTGCACATCCCTAATGATGAAATTAGGAGGTTGATTAAGATTAAGAAAATGATGTGACATGCAAGGAATCAGATAAATATCATATTTATTTAATTCATTTGATGAAAGGAGGATTAAAGAGTAAGGTATTTAATTGTTAAAATACCTTAGGGATATAAAGGAATTTAAGGATATTAATTAGATAATAGTGATATTACCTAATTAATGCAGATAAGGTGATGCTTATATGAAAATGGAAAAATTTGGACAAATATGAGTGTCCAAATTTAGGTGTCTACATTTTTCCCCTCTTTTAGATGGTGTTACAAAGTAGCATCATTTCAAAGAATATTAAAACATAGAACCTGGAAGAAGATGGTTATATTAGAAAAGGTGCCCTAGTCATTCAAAGGAGTGACTAGGAGGAAAGATGATGGGAGTGACAATGAAGGTTAGGTATCGAGGATGCCCCCTCAAGAGGACATGCAGGTTCAAGAGAACACGGGTGTGCTCTCAAAATGCATGATGTGAGGCAAGGAGAGATGAGGAAGATGATGCAAAGTGATGGTCAAGAGAGGAAGATAAGTGATAGGAGATGGATGAAGCACAAAATGATTGAAGGAAAAAAGTGATGTTGCCCTAGTCAAGATACAAGCCAAAATGGGTTGATGATAGATAGAGTGTTGTTGATGAGGGAATGAGATATCCTGAAACAACATGATGATAGGGAAAATATCTCTTGATGATGATGATGAAAGTGTTGTTGATGAGAGAAGGATACATCCCAAAACAACACGAGGATAGGGAAGGATACATCCCAATGATGATGAGGACGGTGATGATTGGATCAAGGCTTGTAGCAAGGCTGGGAACAAGACCAAGGATGTGATTAGATGATTTGTGCTAGATTAAATGGATGAAAGAAAGAAAAATGATGGGGGAAAAGATGCTTAGAATAACCAATATATATTATTCTAAGAAGATTGAAGGGATGATGAGAAGAGATTGGATGGATAGGGGAGGTAGATTGATGAAGGATGAATGGATGGGGGGGATGAAATGCAATCCTAATGCAATTTTCCATATTCAGAGCATTGATTTTTGATATAGCATATGACACCAAGTGCCAAGGTATGTGGAACCCAGGTGGATTAGTGTCTAATGCATAAAACAAACACAATAGACAAGAAGGCTATCCCAACACCCCAAAGTCACAAAGACCTTGGTCAGGCCAGACATTGGAATAACCACAAGGACAAGAGGATGCCCCACCGTAACAAAAGAATGTAGGGATGTTGGTGGGTACTACTCAGGACAACCAAGAAGACAACAACAAAGAAAAGATCAAGATATGCCCCTATGTTTACTAGTCAAAGCACACCATGATATGATGGATCAAGGCAACCATGACGAGGTGTGATAAAGAGCTCAAATGATAAACAAAAGAAAAAAAAATCAAAATATTGCAATCAATTTCAAATGTCCTTTTCCATAGGATCAAGAGGATGGATGGGGTTGATGAGCTCCATTAGGAAGGATGCATCTTATTGAGACCAAAGATGGATACCAAACTAAAAGATTGATGTGACATAGGATACTCAAAACTGATTAGATCTACTGATACTAGTGGATCTCATTTGTTAAGAACTAGCTAGATAAGGGCATACATGATGACATGACATAATAGAGACAAGACACAAGACCTAAGGGCTAGAGGGCCAATCAAAGATTAGCCTTGCCTACGTGAAAGTGCAGAGCCCTCGTAGTTCGATAAAAGGCTGACAACTGAACATGGATAAAAGCGGAAAGAGGATGATGGAGACCTCGATGGTGGATGAAAAAGACTGGATGGACCAAATCAAAGATCAATGATAGATAATAAAATATCCTCGGGGGTTGATCAAATGATTGAACTTGCCTACGTGAAGGCACAAGGTCAATGTAGTTCAACAAAAGATCAACAACAAATGACAGATACATGATGATGAGATAACCCCGATAAGGGGATAAAACAATGGGACCAATACGATGAGACAAGATAGATCTGGTGGATAGGATAGGATAATGGTGATCAAATGAAGCACACAGGGGATAGTTATTGAAATCATCAAAATGAATTGGGAGGATGATATGATGGAGATATTAGTGATGAGAAGTGATAGGAGATTGAAAAGATGTGAAAAAGAAGCAGAAGTGATGGTGATGAGGTAGATGGCATTGGATTGCATGGGGAGTAGCCTATAGATAGATACCAATTACAAGGGATTACGCAATGGGACAAGGATAGAGATAAATGGGTAGGGAGATAAGGATGAGGGGAGAAAAATAATTGTTTGGATGGATTGGATAGAGGGATAAGGAGTTGGATGAGGAAAAGGTTACCATATGGATAGATGAAAAGGGATTCTATGATGGAAGGATAGGAAGATAAGGATGGGGAGATGGAAGGGATTGATAAGATCAAGTAATGATGTTTCCAAGGACTTATGTCACAAATGAAGTAGATTTTTGACTCAAAATATGTGATGTGTGATGAGGCATGAGGGATGAAAGGTAGAAGGATAGGCTAATAAAGGAGTGAGATGGATATGGATAGGATGCAGGGATAAGGAAGGAAGATTAATGGTAACATGATGGGTGGAAAAGGAAAGTAGATGGATGCAAATAAGGATTAGGATAGTGTATAGATGAGGGGAATGTATGCCAATAGATGTCCAAAGCATGTATATATGTTTTCCCCTATCTATTTCAAGATCATAAGTAGGATGGAAGGATTGGGATAAATGGGATGCGACAGATAAGATGTGGATGGTAGGGGGGATAGAGGAGATGGTTGAAGGGGATGCAGTTGATGGATGAAGGGGATGAAGCTGCCCCCAAGTGCAAAAGTAAGTTGGATGGGGGATTTAGAAATGACACCTATTTTCCAATTTTTCATCATGGTACTTATCCAAGGTGCTTGTCTTCCAAGTTTTCACCATTGGACGAATTATTTCTCTTTACTCTTTTTATTTTTTTGTTTTTTTTGTTTTTTTTATTTTTTTACTTTTTTTTAAAATTTTTTTACTTTTTTCACTTTTTTAGATTTTTTGGATAGAATATGGATGGAGATGGATAAGGACAGGGAGGCAGATAATTGGATGTGGAAGACATGCAATAAAGAGATGGATGAAATACTCAAGCATCAAATTCCATACAAAGTATTAAGAGCCCATGTTTGACACGACTGTTGGATGTTGGTACAACCTTAGTAGGATAATTGGATTGTGCAAGAGGATGAATTAGAGGGATTTGATGGGGTAGATATGTGGGATAATGGATGGGATGTTGGAAAGTGTATGTATGGAATGATGGGGTGGATGTGTGATGATGAGATGTGTTCAAGACCAACATTGGCACATGTGGTGGTGTATGTGCAAGGATAGGAGGGTTAATGGGTGGAGAATGTGGGGATAATGGAGGAGATGGGATAGTGAAATTTGGGACATAAGGACCCAAAAAAGATTTAGGAGATGAAAGGGGTGTATGATTACCTTTTGGATTATCAAATTTGGGTGTTGTTACAAATTTTTAATTTGAAGGTGTTGCATCTTTTTTCTTTGGGATCCACATGGTTTTGATCTTTACTTTGGTGGGACTTTGTGGCCTATGGATTTGATTTGGATTTTCATCACCATGTCTTTTAAAGGGGACATGAGGAGCTTTTGATTCATTTGGATGTTTAGATTTATGCATTTTTACTTTAGCATCCAAAGTACTTTTAGTAGCAAGGGGATAGGCATGAGGAGATGGATGATGTGGAGCAATGGAGATAGGATTATGGGAATTATGTGTAGATGGAAGATGTGCGGGTACATTCCTTTGTTGATCCTGATTGGGGGACATGCAAATGGGATGTTTATGATGGATGACATGGATAGGTGATGAATGGATGAAAGGATGAATAGGACGAGATGGAGGAGGTGATTTTGGGATATAAGGTCCCAAAATAGATGTAGTGGGTGGAGGGACATAAGGACCCAAGATGGATGGAGAAGATGAAGGATGGGAGATGGTGGATGGAGGGATGTACAGACCCAAAATGGATGGAGAAGATGAAGGAGGAATATGGACAGTTGTTTTGAGGTGATACAATGGAGGAGGAGGGATGTCGAAATATGATTTGGTGGAGCCATGGGAAGAGCTTATATTTCTTTTGGAAGAGGCTCATTGAGGACATCTAGAGGTTGTACCAACATCTTTAGATTTTGAGTCTTGAGAAATATGTCCAATACTTTGCATACATATTTGTTTTTTGACCTAGATGAGCTCTAAAATACCTTTCTCATGAAGGCCTAAACCTTTTCCTTGATAGTTCATGTTCTTGACCATTCGATCCATGATAGGATTTGTGTTATTCTGGAAGAATGATGCGAGTCCATTATTAGGTGGAGGATGATAGGTGGTATATATTATTTCTTTTTTTCTGCAAGGAGACCACAATGGAAGAATGTGAAGGTACCAAGGGGATATAAAAGTGGTGTAGGGATAGTAGGTTTAGGCGATGATGGAGGATCATGAGATGGAAATGATGGGGTAGCAACATCTGAATCAAGATGAGTGAGTGATAAGGAATCAAGAGAGGGATTAGGCAATATGATACGATCTAGATTTGTGATAGTAGGTGATAAGAGCTCATGTGATGGAGATGGAGATAAGGGCTCATGAGATGGAGCGATGGAATCTTCAATGTCAAGGGGGTCATGAGATGGAGTGGATGGAGGAGTGTGATCTTGAGTAGGACTAGATGGGATGGTAGGATCTTGATCTTGTAATGTCCCCTTCTCAAACCTGATCTTTCCAGTGACCGTTGGCCTTTTTTCTGGAAACCCAAAGGCTAGTCGGGAGGTAAAATTAGGGTTTCCTATTTTTGAGGATGTCTTTGCCCAGAGTTGGTGGTTTTAATGGCAGATTCTTTCTGGGTTTTCAGAGAGCTTTGCAGTGGTGTGTTCATCTCGGCATTCTGAGCATTTTCTAGAATTTACCATTTTTAGTAAATTCTATTTTTGGCAGTTTAACAGTTGGGTCCAGCATGGTTGAATTCCTATGTCTGTTTGATCAGTTGGCTTGCTCATTGATGGCTTCGGGGCGTAGTTGGAGAGATAAGTTGAGCTATTTTATTAAAGTCATGTTTTAATGTTATAATATAACGTTGACCCCCCCTTAGCCTAGCTTAATCACTTCAAGTCTTTTTAAAAGGTGTTCTTTAAGGGTGGCGCTTCATTAAGAGAATTAATTATATTTTTTATGAAGTTTATCATAAGCTCAAAGTGGATGCCATTTTCAAGAAAGATTAAATTAATATTAAAAGACAAATTTGCTTGGAAAAGTGGGACGCCATCTGTGAAGGAATTAGGGTTTGACTCCGGAAAAGAAGTTAGGGTTTCGTGAAGGTCAACCGAAACTTATAAAAGGAAGCCTTGGGATCTCTTTGCATTATCTTTGGACTACAGTAATGTTATGCTGCCAGATTGGCTCTGGGTTTGCTTCGAGGAATGAAGGTCTCCTAGCTATGGCATCGCTTCTTGTTTGTAAGACAACAACTAGTGGTGATTTTAGTCTAGTTTGTGAGTTCATTGGAAATCGTGCATTGTAATATGCATTTGTCTACTTAGGTTCAGATTTGCATATTAGAGTTTTCTGATTTTTGCATATTTAGCTTCAGCAGATTTGATGTTTTGGTCATAAATAAAAAAAAGACAAAAAAATCATTATGGGTATTTCATAATTCCTTTCTTCTAGTCAAGGTGCCCAAGTATGCAAATTTGTAGAATTTTTAGAAAAATATTTTAATTTTAAAAGCAAAATCGCCCCTGTGCTGGGCTGTACCATTCATGGTTTCATTGGGAAACGTGCATTGAATAAAGTCTACATTTTAAGTCTGTTTCTTGGGTTAGTTCTTAGCACCTCCATCATAATTGTGATTTGCATTCAGTATTATGTTATTTGAGTGAGTTTCAAGGAAGATCTGAGCTATTCTAGAAATCTTTTTGTTGCTGGTTATTCATTGAAAAGGTGCAGGTCTGTTAAACAATTTGGATAAATCTGCAACTCCTCTATTGATTAGTGGTGATAAATCTTTAAAAGCAATGTGGAGACTTCAGTGAAGATTGCCCAAGTCTGGAGAATAAGGTTGGATCTATTTATTGCCATTTCTATTGATCTTTACTTCTCAGCAACTAAGTTCACGAATATTGTACAACTCTATTATATGCTGATTTGTATTGTTAGCAAGATTTCATCTTTCAAATTGTAAGTTGGCAGTAGTACTGATAGCCATTTAGATTCTTGCTTTATCAGATTGTAATAGTCTTCTTACTTTAAGCATTAGATAAATGTATTTAATTCATCTCCACCCTATGGTAGCTACTTTCCCATTTTGGGTTAGCAAGCACATTCTGGGTGTTGAGTATTTCCAGCTTTCAGCATTTCTTTTCAAGCATTGAATTTTGTAATCACTCTGCCATATGGTCGCCCCTCACTCCATTTTGGATTGGGTAGCACATACTTGGTGTTGAGTTCCCTTTTAGCAATTAGAGTAGAAGATCCTCTGACCATATGCTCACCATCATCGGTGCCATTCTTGGTTAGAGTTCCTGCATAAGCACTTTGTTTCAGACCCTCTGACCAATGCTCACACCTTGCCCACATCGGGATCTTGGTGTACATTCTGGTTAGAGTTGATTTTGCACGTTTTGGTTTATCCTCTAACCTTAACGGGTGCATTGATTGTAATTTGCAATTTGTTAAAATAAAAAAAAAATGGCCCAGAATATTTCAGATCTAGTGAAGGGAATATGTTGGTGGATCGAGCTCTTGGCATGACTCATCATGTATAGGTGGCATGATGAAAAAGTATTGAAAGGACTCTGTAAGTCAAGGAGATGGAAGGATGGAGGATTCATGAGGTTTAGGAAGAGGGATTTTGGTGATACTAGGAGTGGGAGGAGTGGACTGGTTTTGATTGTCTTTGATGGGTTCGGTGACTCTCAAAGTAGGAGATGGGGGTTCAATGGATTCAGTGGGTGTGATGGTTTCAATGGTTTGAGTGGTACTAGGGGTGGTAACAACAATGATACGTGTGAGTTGGAGAAGGGTTTCACCAATAGTGACTGTGGATGATGGATTGGGATGGCATGGTTCCACGAATTCAAGTGGTGGATTTGGAGATGTCTTCTTTGTGATAAATCCTTGGAGAACGTCTAGTGTGAGGATTGCGCATAATCTAGGCTTAGTTGGGGTGACAGGGATAGACAGAGGATTAGAGATTGGTGGAGGGCTCGTATTATGGATTGGTGAAGTAGGATTAGATTGAGGAATGGGATTCGATGGGATACTAATAGTAGATGGAGGATTAGGATTGGATGGGGGATTGGGGTTAGATGGAGGGTTAAGGTAAGAATATGGTGATAATAGACTAGAATAGGAAGATGTAGCTGGTTGGTTGATGTTAGAGGAAGTAGAAGAGGAATTAAGATAGGAATATTGGGATGGTGGATTAGGATAAGAGGATGTGGATGTTTGATTAGGATAAGACAGTGTGGATGTAGGGTAAGGATAAGAAAATGTGGATGTTGGATTAGGAAGGTATGAATGTAGGATTAGGATGGGTAGATTGATTAGGATAGTGTGGATATGTGGATGAAGGATTGTAATAGGATTATTGGGATGGTAGATTAGGATGGGAAGATTGGGATGGTAGATTAGGATAGGAATACTAGGATGATGGATTAGGATAAGGGGATGTGGGTGTTGGATAAGAGGAAGGTGTAGATGAAGGATATGATGGATATGTAGATGAGGAAGGTAGTGAATATCCCTTGTCAAAGGTACCATAAGGGGTGTGATTAGGCATGGATGAAGACATAACAGGATAGTTGGAAGGGGTGATTGGATTGTGGGAAGTGGTGGTAGAAAGCTTACTAGTGATGATAGCATCAAGGGGATCTATGTCATATACCTCTTGATTGACAAGACTTTCATTTTCATCGTCGATGTAATTAGGGTTTCCCTTGACTACTATTGATGGAGGATAAGGATTCATGATGATGAAAGGATAAATATGTTGGTATGTGGTGACTAATCAAGCTATATTGTACACCCCGACATGTATCCTTATTGGGGTCTGAGGCTAGGCCGAGCCTTGGGTAGGAGTTCAAGGGCGGCAGCCCCAGAGAAAATTTTTCCTCCTACTTTTTTGCATCATCACCGAAAAAGGAAAAATCAACAAAAAAGGAAAAAAACCTGACTTTGTAGAACCCTAATATGGAAGATTCTAAGCTTGTTAAAAAGGGGTTTGGATGGGGGTTACAGTATGATGAAAAATACGATTATTCGCAAGAATGTAATAGGTTTTTTCACTGGATAATAAAATCATTGGATGGTTGTAGTTTGGTGGATGTAGCCCAAATTGGGTGAACCACGTTAAATTCTCTCTGTTATAATTTATTCTATGTGTGTTTTAGTTTCTCTATTTATTAATTAAATCTGCATTTAATTGTTAGGCATATGCCTTTCTAACCCTAGCAAAATAGGATGGATCAAATATTTTGGATGGCAATAGACTAAAGCTCAAATTAGGATTTAGGTCAAGCTTGAATTGGGATTGGATTAAAGCTCAAACTAGAATCATTGGATGATGAAATGGGATTAATTCTGACGATTGGGTTTGATTACCAAAGGATGACTACGACACCGAATCTGCTTCGAGATGGAAGTAGATTGATTGGGTTGAAAGTGATTGAATAGGGATGTGATTGGATTGGATTGGATAAGATCAAATAATGGATCAGATAGGATGATGAAAGGGATTGGAAAACCCAATTTAGAGATTACCCTAAGTGACTTAGGATACTGATTGATCAGATTAAAGGATAAATAGCTGATTGTGGTACCAAATTTACTTTGAGATTGAAAGTGGATTGATTGGGCCAATGATGATTATTAACTCAGGATGGATAAGAATCCTAAGTAGATGTTGAGGATGATGATCAATTCAGACACCTAGGTCAATTCAGATAATAACTTGAAACGAAGTTAAAAGGAATTTGAATGGGGAAAATGATGATCTAATTGGGGGAGTGGATGAAAAATACTAAAAATGAGTAAACGATTGATCGAATTGGATGAATGACTCTCAGAATGAGGAAACAAAAGCTCAAAATGGATGAAAGATTACTCAGAAAAAGCAAACGATTGATCAAATGGGTAAATGACTACTCAAAATGAGAGAAGGAGGTTCAAAATAGATGAACGATTGGTCGGAAAAAGAAAATTATTGTTTAGAAGGGATGAAAGATTACTTGAAACGAGTAAACAGATGATTGAGAGGGATGAATGACTACTCAAAACGAGTAAGCAATTGCTAAGGATGGATGAACAACTTTCAAAATGAGGAGATGAAGGTTCAAGATGACTGAACAATTACTCGAAATGAGTAAATGAATGATCAACAAGGGTGAACAACTACTCAAAATGAGAGAAGGAGGTTTGGAATAGATGAGAGATTGGTTGGAAAAATGAAATGATTGTTCGAAAGGGATGAATGAAAGCTTGAAATGAGTAATGATTGATTGGAATGGATGAACGAATGCTTGGATGGGGAGAATGAATCTTGGAATGGATGAAAGGATGAATAGGACAGAATTGAAGAATATGGAAGGAGGGATCTTAAGATTTGTTTTGATGCCCAAAGA
Organism: Sequoia sempervirens; assembly: GCA_007258455.2. Lineage (NCBI taxonomy): Eukaryota > Viridiplantae > Streptophyta > Pinopsida > Cupressales > Cupressaceae > Sequoia > Sequoia sempervirens. The sequence goes on along the minus strand of VDFB02256132.1, from coordinate 160,746,386 downwards.
TCTTGGTTGCAGATGGACTAAAGCTCAGATTAGGATTTTGGTTAAGCTTAGATTGGGATTAGAATAAAGCTCAGATTAGGATTGGATTGAAACTCATATTAGGATGATTTTAGGATGTGATGGGATTGATTCTATACCAAGTTTAGGGGTTTTAACTAGAGGATGTAAGATACTGACAATTAGATTTTTTCAAATATGGTAGTTTTCAAAAATTGTCAAATTTTGCTATTTTAGGAAGCTGCACAGGCATACCTTTGAGATTTCAGTTTTTTCCCAAAAAAATACCCAAAACTAAGGTGGGATGAATTTCCAACATCCCAAATCTGAGACATGCATTTTGAGTTATTAACGAAAACAATTTTTCAAAAATTGAAAATAAAACTAAATTTTGATTTTGAGGGTCAAGATGAAAGTTTGAAGACCCAAAAATGTGCCAAAATGGGGGCCAATTGACTAAGGGTTGGTTGGGCATCCAAATCCCACCTCATAATGCAACCACCCATAAAATTTTGGCCCAATCGGACACTCGAGTCAAAAGTTATGGCCTTCAGAAGTTTCTGCATAAAAATTGAAACCCCTGAAACAAAGTCTAGATGATTGGGATGGATGATTTGATGATAGATATGAACTATAATGATGTTCTAAGTAGCACCCATGTGGTTTGGTCGATGAAATGATGACTTATGGAAAAGTGTTGATGATGGGAAAACGGGTGCTCAAAAAGACTGAATGGAGGGTGAAAAAGGTCGTTTGGAGGGCAGGTTCGCCCAACTGAAAAGGGCAAGTTTATCTATCTAAGGGCAGGTCCTCCCATCCAAGGGAAGGTCTGCCTATTCAATGAAAAATAGGTGAAAACAGTTTTTTGGGGAAGGTATGCCTATTCAAGGGCAGGTCCGCCCATCTGAAGGTAGCTTCACCCAATTGAAAGGGGCAGCTCTGCCTATCCAAGGGTAGGTTCGCCTATCCAAGGGCAGGTCTACCTATTCAGTGAAAATGAGTGAAAATAGTTGTTTGGGGCAGGTATTCCTATTCGGTCCACCTAGCCAAGGGTAGGTTTTCCCAACTGGGTTTAGGTACACCCCTACTAGGGCAGGTACACCCCTTTGAAGGGCAGGTTCACCTATTCAATGAAAAATGGGAAAAATAGTTGTTTAGAATAGGTAAATGGGTGCGCGAAACAAGGAAATGGATGCTCAGATCGAGGAGATGAATGTTTAGGATAGGGAATGGATTCTTAGAATGGATGCATGAATGTTCAGAATAGGGAAACGAGTGATTAGAATGATGAATTGGGTGCTCAGAACGATGAAATGGGTGGTTAGAATGATGAAACGAGTAGTAAAACTAATTGTTCAAGGGGAAAATATGCCTATCCAAGGGCAAGCCTACCCATCCAAGGGTAGGTCTTCCTAACTGGGGTCACGTACACCCCTACTAGGGTAGGTACGCCCCTTTGAGGGGGTAGGTACACCTATTCAAGGGTAGGTTCACCCATTTGACAAAAAGTTGAGAAAATCTAACAAAAATAGGCTAAAAAGGGAGTGAGACAAAGGGAAGGTTCGCCCCTGTTAAGGTAGGTCTTCCCCTCTACAAGGAAAATTCCATCCATCTGCACAAATCTAAACATGATTTTCACAAAAATGACTATGGTAAAGGACTCAAAACAGAACAAACAACAATCAGAGGATAAGGTTGACTTGACTAAACATAAAATCATTGGTTTTGCACAAAGAAAATAGTTCAAGTAGCATGATCCTAAGATTAGTAGAATGGGTATGGCCAATAAAGTTCTCTTTCAAGGATAAACAAGGTGGCTAGGGAGTCCTCGATATACACCTAGTATGTAAGGCCCAAACCGTGAACACTAGCCCATCACAAGCATGAGTCGAGAACCTTAGTGAGATACTAAAGGCTCATAACAACTCTTCATGTCATCCTATTGCTTCACCAATAATGATGTGGCTAGATTGAGGTACAACTTGGGCCTCCCCCTTTTGTATATCTCATCGGTATGCATGGTTGGGATCGTCCCCTGGGGTGATGAAATCCCCAAGCAGGTCTCCTAAAAAAAATATAAAGGATGACTCAAGGACTTGGTAAGATATGATTTCTCATCATCCGGGGTCACCAAATAATGCAAGGGGATTGGATACGTCAATAGCCTACCACAAACACAACACACAATGTAAATTGACCCCTCTTAGTTAAACTATGTGCCTAAATTAACAAAAATGATAAGCAAACAACTAATATAAGTTTCAAAATGAATGGCCCTACAAGAAACCAAATACTCATCAAATCGTTGCACATACACAAACAACACATGTTAGAAGGTCAGAAGTACTCAATATAGCAGAAAACAGTGCTTAAAATGTAGTTTTTACCTTCTAAAAAATGTTTTTTTGGGTAGGTCCGCCCCTCTGTTTTGGGTAAGTCCACCCCTCTGTGGGTAGGTCTTCCCCTTGGCAAGGGTAAGTCCTCTCCTCTATTGAAAGTTGGAAAAACTTTTTTGTTTCTGGGCTCTGTGGAGGGCAGGTCCACCTCTATAAGGGCAAGTCCGCTGCTATGAGGGTAGGTTTGCCTATCTGTGGGCAATTCTGCCTATCCATAGGTAGGTCCACCTCTCTATAACCTGAACCTGCTAACACTGAAACAACAGAAAACTTGAGAGCAAAAGACCCATTTGTGGGTCCCACCTGACATGCTAGAAATGTGAACCAATGATCTTGACCTACTCTAGACCATGCAAAACAAGATGCAAAAAGAAAGGAAAATAACACTAACACCTCAAGATTAGCCTAGTTGAATCCAAAACAAAATAAAGATAATAAAGAAGCTGATTATAACTTGTCTTGGTTTGATCCTTTGGTTGGTCCTTGATGATTGATTATGTGTCTGCTCCTTCAATGGCAAGATGCTAAAATGGATTCAAAATGATGTATGAAAGATGGGGAATGCAATGAGCAAAGTGGGTAGTTGAGTAAATGGTTAGAGTGGATACAAGATGAGCTTGAAAGTGTGATAATGGTGGATGAGAGCTTGAGAGAGTTGAGTGCTTGAGATGAGATGAAGTTGAATGCTTATTGAATGAATAATGAATTGTGTTAATTAGAATGAAAGAAGAATCTTTCATTTTATGGAGAGAAGCCCTAAAGGACTGGACGGTTGAGATCTTGCCACCATGGGCAAGATGTAGGGTTGTGGTGAGTTGAGGACTCACAAGCCCTCACATCTTTCTATGTGGTAGATGATGTGTCACAAGGACACATGAGGTGGAGAGGGTAGAAATGATGTGGAGGTACTTGCAAGTACCTTGGAAAAGGGATGATGTGACCTCTCAATGATCATATGGGGAAGAGGAGAATCTTGGGTGAATAAAAATGAATTTAAAATTCACATGATTGGGAGATCTTGTGGATAAGACAAGGTTCCAAAAAGAGAGGTGGAAAGTACCTTGGATAAAACAAGGTCCTTAAAAAGGTAAGTACTTACCCACATGTGACTTGATGTGACAAGTCAAAGATTCTACAAGACTTTGGCTCATGTGATGTGATAAGACCAAAGTTCTAGAACTTGCATAGGGAAGAGAAGATTCGTTGGAGGAATAAAAGTGAATTAAAATTTCACATGGGGAAGAGAGGAGCCTTGGATGAATAAAAAGAAATTAAAAATTTATTGGGGGATGGGGAGAGTTTACCAAGATACTAATAAGGCTTAACTAGTCAATAATTAGAGGATAATTAGTGGTCAAAGAATATTAGAGGCCAACTTGCAAAAGTTGAACGATGTGACACATCCTAATCAAGGATTAGACATGTGCACATCCCTACTGATGAGATTAGGAGGTTGATTAAAATTAAGAAAATGATGTGACATATGAGGAATCAAATAAATGTCATATTTATTTAATTTATTTGATGAAAGGAGGATTAAAGAGTAAGGTATTTAATTGTTAAAATACCTTAGGGATATAGAGGAATTTAAGGATATTAATTAGATAATAGTAATATTACCTAATTAACGTAGATAAGGGGATGTGTAGATGAAAAGGGACAAATTTGGATAAATGTGAGTGTTCAAATTTAGGTGTCTACACTCTTAGACATGTCAAAAGTCTTCTTGTTTTGGAGGAATGATAACCCTTGATGAAATCTCATCTTTCATTCTCACCTATTCATGAGAATCCATGATCAATGCCTCCAATTTTCTCCATCCTAGACTATTGATTAGCTTTTTCAATCTCAACCCTTCATTTCTCATTTTCTTTCCTATAAATTGTTCACTATTTGGAGACAAATGGATCCATCATCCATTTTTTTAGAGAAAAATTATGCTGTTGAAATCACTCACACTCATACTTTACTCAAATTTAGCATATTTTAGTTCATTTTTAGTTGCATATTAGATTAAGCTTCCATTAATGGCTTTCATGCATCTTTTTAACTTTTTTATACATTAGGGTTTGAATCTTTTAGCTTATTGTAGACACGTAAAATTGACATTGGACATTTGATCCTGACCACTAACATCATTTCATCCTGAATCATCCTTTGGTCTAACCATTTAATCAAATACCTTTATTTGATTAAATTCATCAATATTCCTCTCTTAATTAAATAAATCAGTTATCTAATTAAGTCACCTAATTAAATTGACCCTTCTAACCTAATTATCCTATTTAATTAAATAATTAACTTTATTTGATTAAATTTCTAAAGTTTATCTATTAAATTAAATAAATTAAAACCTTATTTAGTTTAATCTAATATCATCTCTTTTAATTAAATAAATCAAAATCCTTATTAAATTAATCCCTTATCACATTCTTTTCATATTTGATTTAAATAAATCAAAAAATTTAAGTCAAATAGGTCACATCATTTAATCCTTTCATTCAATTAATTAAACTTGATTAATTTAATCTCTTCTTATGTCCCATCCTCTAGCTTTTTCTAGTTGCACATGAAAATGGATTTAATTGATTTATTAAAATCTCTATTTTCCTTCAACAAGGCATCTTTTAAGGAATATTCCCCAAGTTTGAATTTAAAATCTAAGTGGGATGAGTCCTTCCAACAAGGAATTTACTCTCTCTTACATGTCCTTTTCATTGAGCCAAGTGGCATTCAATGCATTCTTCCTTCCCTCTTGCATGTCATTTCAACAATTTCAAAATTCAAATATATGCATTTATTGACACATTCTTCAAAGCTTGCACATCCTCCATCCATTCACATGTTGACAAGTGGCACTTGGCCGTTGGCTAATTCTTAGTCCCACATTGCTCTATTTTGGACATTCTTTCATCTTCTCATTCAATAAATAAGAGGCTAATCTCCTCATTCTATCATCCACAATTTGAGTAAACATACTATGCTCAAATATTTAGCAATCTCCATCCACATTTTTGAATTTGTAGCTAGGTTATGCAGATTTTTGTCTTGAAGCACTCACCATTCTTCATTAAAGTGGATCATTCATCAACATCCATCAAGCTTGCATCATAAGAGTTGGGAAAGGGCCAATTTTTACATCAAACTGGCACTAATTCCCCCATGGGATCAAGAGTTTGCAATTGTTTTCAATAGGATTTAGCTTGCTTTATTTTCTTTCATTTCATTCTTGTTTCATTTCCTATTTTGAACTTTGCTAATGGATTTCATGGGGAATCCTTGTTCTTACTTGCATTTGATATCCTAATGTGATTAGTTTCATGTGTTATTTGTAGGTATTAGGATTGGGGTTTGACACTTATAATCCATTTAGATTAGCTTAGCTTTTGCATATTTAAATCATTTTTAGCATAAAGCCATGTTAATTTAGCTTGCATCATGTTTTCATCCACATATCATAAATGTTTCAATGATTATTTTCAATAGAACCGATTGGAACAAGCTCACTAATCATGGGATTGGGAAAGGGTTGTTATTCCACATCAACATGAAACCAATTCCAAAATGAGATAAGTTTCAAATGGGTTAGAGTAGACATTTAAATGCTTTCACAGTTTAGAATGCTTCATTTCAATATATGTTTAGTTTATCTTTCATTTGAATGATCTTTTTTAAGATTGAGTATTAGTGGCTACGTTATGCTTCAATTGTTCATGGATCAAGTGTAATTAGCCTATACTAATATCCTCAATTGACATTCAAGTGATAGAAGGAGGAAAAACCATCAATTTAATCAATTTCTAGCTTGAATTCCATTTGTTTTAACTTTTGTAGGATAGAGCAATACCCTAGGCAATTTCAGTGACGCCTTTGGAGGACATTTCCATATAGCAACGCTATCATCATTTCAAAGAGCGATGCCCATTAAATTCATTGATGTTGATTAAACAAATGGTGACGCTAATACTTTATCGAGGTATCAAATATTTGCAAATGATGACACATGATCAAATAGTGATGTTATCGTGCCCTCTAGTTTGTTTACAAAGTGATGCCCTTATTCACCAGAGTGACACTATCATGTATAGCAACACGTAACTTTGGTGAGAGGTTTAACAATCATTTTTCAACATGTATTTTGATTTTTTTGATTCATCATTGTACTAACATGCTTCTAACATTGTTCTAGTTTTTAGAATAATGGGGTTTTGTAGGATTGGACAATACAAAGTTTAGGTGAAGAAGCATTCTCTTATTAAGATTTTATGATTGTAACAAGTGTTTGATGCTTTGGGGAAATTATAACCCAATTTCTTATGCTTTTTACTTTACACGCTAGGACCTCACTAAATTTCATTTGGGTTTAAAATGAACACTCAAATGAGATTAAAATTTAACCCTCATCTCATCATTGTCTTTTGGGTTTAAAATTGAACAAGACAACTTAACATTTCATTTGGTTCATAAAATGAATTCATCTTAGCTTTAGTCAGTAAAATGAATCAGTGCCTTCTTTGTTGTGACACACTTGTAGTGTGTATCCAATCCCCTTGCACTTTGTGTGATCTTGGGTGAAGAGAAACACTCCAAGTGTACTTCTCTATTTGTGTGCACTTATAGTACGTATCCAATCCCCTTGCACTTTGTGTGATCTTGGGTGAAGAGAAACACTTAAGTACACTTATGCTTTATGTCACCCTTAAGAGAGGACTTACTATGAGACACACCCCGCAACAAGAAACCCATAGGAAAGTTTTTGCAAGCATGTTTACCAATGGGCTATATTAAAGGTTAGGAAATCATGAGAAATTACCTTCTATCATGGATTGTATAACTTACTACACCTAGTACCATGCTTTAAGTGGAATGGGAATGATAGTGAGAGCTTAAGGGGAAATACAGGCATGTATACAGCTCAATGTTCTTGGTTTGTTAATAAGAGTGGAACTGTTTAGTTACCAAAAATCTTTAATGCTTGTTGGTGCAAGAACGGACATTCTGAAGTTGCCCCACATTTGTACTATTCATTTTTGAAATAGAAAAATCCCTAGGATCTTAGGATCTTCAAGATTTTGAGATTTGGTGGTCCTGAGAAGTGTGTGTTGTGGAGGGGAGCTAGTGTCACCAAATCTCTAATTGTTCACAATGTCTTGGTGTTTGGAGAAATCTAAAAGGGGACTCAACAAGTATGGCCATTTCAACCTAGGACTATAAATTATTGTGAGTTAGTTAATACATTTCTTGGTTCCAAAAGGTTATAAAACAAACATTTACTATCTTCCTCAAAAATTTCAAACACTTTGGCTTAAATATGGATACTTTTTGAAATAACTTTGATAATACTGTGTATCCTAATGATTTCTATCCTTAGATATTTTTAAACGTGTTGATTTATATCTCAATCCATCTTCTCCAAAGACAACATAGGCAATTATCATGATTTTCATGAAATGGACATTGTGAAGGTTATGTTGTTTTTGACATAAACATTTAGTTTAAAAACATAATCAAGACAAGTGTTTGTGGTAAAATAAATTCACTTAAGCAAGATAAACTAACACAATTGAACCCCACATGACTATTTGGAGACCGGTTGCTCCCATTAAACAACCTGATCTTGAAGGTGTTATCATTCAGCCAAACTTTGAACTCATTAACGAGGAACAAACTGATATCATTAGTAGTTTGAGAAGCTTCACTTTTTCACAAAAATAAACACTTGCTCAATGGAGAAACACTGCAAACATATTAGAAAAAGAAGAGGAACAAACAAATATTGAGGTTGGGTAACCCATATTACCACCAGCCACATTGCAATAAATATCTTCCTTTCTTCCATAAACTTGAACTTTTCTACATGATCTCACACAAAATTAGGATCCCCAAAAGAAGGTCTACTAGTCACCACTTTAAACTTAGGCATTGTAGTTCAAAAGTAATCAAAAACCATATTTCAACACTCTACCTCAACAAAAACAAGTTGTTAGTAAACTTTTATGAACGTGCATTGAGGAAACATCCACACATGTACATGTTCTTCATGAGTCAAAACCCAGGTCTTTTCCATGATAATCAACCTATCTAAAACCTTGGTCCCTTTCATGGTTTTGAACTCCTCTAAATGATCTATCACACAATCAAAATCTGTAGGGGAAGATCTGCATGCCACCATTACAAATGTAGGTATCATAATTCAAAGTTTGGTAGGAAATGTGCCTTAATACTTTATCACAATCGTGACCTCTTGTTAAGAAACTATTATGCTCAAGCTAGGAGGAATGAACTAGATTTACATACCCACATCTATCCTCTCATTTAGGTCAACATTAGTCTTCATGACTTGAAAACTTTAGAGGTTTGGCATCATTCTCACTACCTTGGTCTTGGAAAACAAATGTTCATTCTAATTCAACATTGGATCAAACACTTCATTCACCCCTTCATCAAATTTCATCCTTCACCTCATTTAAAATTTGCAAAAATTTCAAATACACCAACATCTTTTGACTTAAACATCAACCAACCCAAACCATAACTTAGCTACTTTATGTGTGAAATGTATCCTTTTCCATGCATTTAGTTAAGTTAGTTATCATCTTTGAACTAGTTCATCTTGAAGGTCACAAGTCTACCCTAAAATTCATCAACATCCTTTATCCCAACATCAAAACATCAAGTTTAAGTCAAAAGTTGTCCCGAAATGTTTGAAAAGGTCACTCTCTACATCACCCATCTTTCCATCCCCCACTATCATCATTTCTCCAAAAATACTTAGAGTGTCCCTTTTACCTAGATTTGAGTCAACTAGAGAGTTCAAAAATTACAAATCACAACACAACTCTCCCAAATTTGACACAAAATTTATGAGAAAGATAAGATCACAACCCAAGAGAATCATGGAGAAAACCAAAGTCACATTTACCTCAAGTGATTCAAATCCTTTAGAATTTGATCCAAGAAGTCAAGTTACCCCATTACAATAACCTTCATCACCATCAAGGCCATATGAGACAGAAGACATCATGAACAATCCCTTTGAGCTTACTAGGGAGGAAATCATGGAATGCCAAGCCTTTGAAAACATAGCTCTTATTTCCCCATCATTTATTGCACAAAATTTGACACACGACTTCACAACTCCATCACTAGCGCTAACTCAAACATCCACTCCTAGTCTTGCAACTAGCCTTGCTAAGGACTTTGGTCTAACTCTTCCATTTGATAGCAACACACTTGTGGGTACCCTCGATGCCAATCCTCCATCCCAAACAACCACATGGAAACGTACCTTTTGGTGCTCCTCTCATTCCTAAAGATCCCAAACAACCAAATACAAACCTCTTGAACTTCATTAATCCACCACAACCTCCACATATCAAGGACACCCCTCTTCATCCATAACCACAAGTACCACAAGTGTGCCCACCATCACACAAAGTAGTATAGACTAAATGTATTAAAATAGCACACAAGGGCACGCCAATACTTCACCATAGAGTCAACCCTTAATGCAGATTGGGACATCTTTAGCCAATCTTCCCATTTGTTTATCTATACCATTGGTGTTGTAAAACACATCCACCCCATCCATTATCAACCCATCTCAAAATAATTTCTTAGTCACAAATCCCACCAACCCAGGTAATACCTTGTTTACATCTCTAGCACAAGTAAATCCTCAGGACATGGGACAAGGGAATCCTTTTAATCAATGGACTCAAGGTCCTAGTGTGTCATTTCCATCACAAAATCTAATGGCACCATTCTCATCTTTTCCCATAGTCCCCTTTACCATGCAAAATCAAACAGGATCTCAAACTTACATTCCTCCACAACAATCCACCATCTTACAAGGGATGTTAAACCAACGGAACCCTCCACCTCTCATCAGCAATCCACTACTCACTCAAAATATCAACACTCACAATCCATCTCATATATCCTAACAACCACCTGATCCTACATTGCAAGTCTACACCCTAGCTTTACAACAAGCACAACAAGCTTCTCAGCAATCCATCCAACAATAGAAACAACAAAAAACAGCCCTAGTATCCCAATAATAGAAGCAACAACAAGCAGCCCTAGAGGCCCAACAAGCAGCACAACAACAACAAGCATCCTTAGCCCAACAACAACATCAATCTCATCAAGAGCTTTAGCATTGCAACAGCAACAACAAGCCCAATAGCAAGCCCTCATGGTGCAACAACAACAAGAATCCCAACAACAAGCCCTAGTGGCACAACAAAAAAAACAAGCCTTACTAGCTCAATAGTTTACCCAATAGCAAAAACAACCAAATTCCTACTATAATCCTCAACAAATCATCATCAACACAAACATGTTAGGAACATATACATTAATACCCCAATCACTTTCACAGAATCTCACACCACCATACACCCCATACAACACATCCTTATATCAAAATCCTACATACAACTCATTTGTCATCCCACCATATGCTCCTCCACCAAACCCACAATGCGTTCTAGCATCATAATTTAAGACGTTATCACAAGAACTGTAGGATCTTCGAATGGGAAAGAAAAGAAGCCCCATACACAAAATCTATGTCCTTAAGCATTTGATTGAAACATCACAATGGTACCATTCCCTCTCAGATTTGAAATTTTCAAATTTTACAAATACAAAGGGAGAGGAAGTTTTGTGGACCATGTCAAAGAATTTAACATCATGTGTATGGAGGTGGCCTACAATGATTCTTATTTAATGCACCTCTTCCCTTGAAGTTTAATAGGTCCTACCATGGATTGGTTTTCTCATCTACCTCTCGGTATCAAAACTTTCCAAGAAATTACTGATAAATTCATCGATCACTTCTCCTTTAATCTTGACATGGCCGTAAGTCTAGAAGAACTATACACTCCCAGAAAAAACAAAGGAGAAACTTTCACTAATTTCTTACAACGATGGAGACAAAGAGCTAGTAAGAGAAAATGGCCTCCTCCCGATGAACAACAAGTGGGAATCATCATAGAAAATCTAGGTCTAGATCTATCATTCCACTTGAAAATTCAATGCATCACATCTTATGGCGAGCTAGTCCCTAGAGCCCTTAACATCGAGAGAGCTCTAATCTCACAAGGGAACACTTAAGCTTACAAAGACAACCCCCCATCAACTAGTTCAAATGAAAATCCTCATGTCTAGGCTAAGAATAAGAATGTAATAAATGGAGTGGTAGATGCTATGGTGGTCTTAAGTGCTCCTAGACCAAACAACAATCACATTGTTAATATCCAATCAACTATGCAACATACAACACCTCCTTAGAATAATCAAATCAACAACACCGACATGCAACAAAGTCGAACCACTAGCAAGGACAACTATTCTAAATGCAAGTACACTTAGTTATCTAAACCTATCAAAACAATCATGAAGAAATTAGTAGAGTCAAATCTGATAACACTTATCAACTTTGAAAACTACCAAGAACCACAAGAGAAACCATCATGGTACAACGTGAATGACCTTTGTGACTTTCACAAAATCAAAGGACACAAAATAGGAAACTGCATGAGACTCAAGAATATCATCCAAGACCTCATAGAGAACAACACCATATCTATTGAAGTACCAGCTAGGAATCAAGATATTAAAATATACAAGAACCCTATGTCAAATCATAACAAAGCAAACAATAACAGAAAAGCTAAGGATTACACCAATGTGCAACATACCTATTCCAATGTAGTCACTTCCTATGATAGTGTCATCATCGTTATCACCATCAAAGGGCCTAGTGCAGAGTGTGGATTCACTACATGACATGGAAAAATTACCATCCAAGGAGTCCCATCTCAATCTAGGGCACAACATAATTTTTCTAATTCAAATTCTAGCAAGTACAATCTCTTAGATTAGGTTAAGAAGACCCCTACATAGATATCAATCTTAGAACGATTGAGGCTATCCCCCACACATAGGGAGAACTTGGAGAAAGCTTTATCAGAGTCATATGTTCTTGAAGATATTTATATTGATCAGTTTCAAGCTATGGTAGGCAATATCACTAACCTTCTTACCTTCTTAGAGCAATACCTACCATCACAACCATCTCATAACTGTGCTTTGCACCTTGAGGTTATCATTCATAAGAACAAGGTCAAAAGAGCCTTAGTAGACGGAGGTGCTAGATTGAACATTTGCACCCTTTAGTTGATCAAAAATTTGGGCTATTTGAAGGATACTATTGAAAAGACAAAGAGTACCACCATTAAGGCATATGAAGACCAAGAATGGGTATCACAAGGTATCATTGAACTTCCCATCCAAGTGGGAGCTCTCATTGAAAAAACTGCATGCCAAGTGTTAGACCTTGATCTTCTCGATACCATCCTACTTGGTCAACCATGGATCCATGCCCTAAAAGCTATAGCCTTAACTCATCATCAATGTATGAAGTTTCCTTTCGAGGGCAGAGAGATTACCATCTGTGGAGATCCTGAGCCTTTTTACTACTGCAAGAATCTTGAGGCAAAGTTTTATAAAATACCCCAAGTACCCAAGAATGACAAAGGGCCTACACCTTCTACCTCATTTGTTGACTTGTCATCCCTTACATCTACCTCTAAAACAAAGGCACTCATTCTACAGAACATACCTGATATCAAAGCAGTGATCCAAGATGATTGTTGTGGGAACTATAAGCTAATGAAGAACACCTTTGTCTTATGAGATTAGTTTGTTTCTCCTCAATCTCATGGGAAACCTGAATCTAGCAACAAAGAGCCTGAAAAAATAAAGATGGAAGCTACTACCTTCACCAAGTGGGGGGATTTGAATCAAGAAGATGTCAATGAGGACAATATCTCTAAACTCCTCTATCAAGATGAATGACCTATCCCCGCTCTTCCCATGGAAAATGATAAAAAAAGGCTTATAACTACTAAAGGGAATGGGATATAACGAGAATGAGAAGCTAGGAGAAAATGATAATGGTTTAGTAGAACCCATCATTCCTGAGAAATGACTAAATAATCTTGACCTAGGTTCTACTACTAGCAAGGTCACCCTTATCAGTAAAGTTACTTCCTCTAACTGGGTTGAGGCTTCCTCTTGGTTACCTAAATCATGTGATACAACCTTAGATGAATTCCCCCTTGATGTTAATAACCTATTTGAAAACAACACCCTCTTCATGATTTCTATAGCATCCTTTTCTCCAAGCAATCAACCAACTGAAATACACCTAATATACCCACAACTCATTAACATGGACCAACAAGGACCACTGATTCTGGATTTATTCAAAAATGATGAAGTGATCTCATAATTCATGGGACTTAGTGACAACTTACCATGGGAAGATCACAAAGTAGGTTTTGACATAGAGCTCAACACAAGGGGGTACAATAGGGAGACGATTGAATCCTTCAGTTGCAAAATTGATGAAATGTAACTAACATGCATATCATTGAGTGAAAACCACACTGTGGTACTCTCTAATCCTGAAATAGTAAAAACAAAGGATGCATCCGAAGGTGAAAACCTCTCTAAGGCACCCCAAGATGAGGGATTCAATCTCCCCCTTAGTGCAATGTATCCAAAAAAGTCAGCAGTGCTATCAAAAAAGGCCACTGTATTTAATGTGGGAACAAAAGAAGCACCTAAGATCACTTTCTATGTTGAATCTTTATTGGAAAAAGAACAGAAGAACCTAGCAGCATTCCTAAAAGAGTGTAGAGCCAAGTTTGCATGGTCATACACAAATAGGCTAGGGTTTGATTCAGAATTAGTTGTGCATCACTTTGTAGTCTATCCTAAATCCAAGCTAGTCAAGCATAAATTAATTAAGATGCACCCTTGGATAACACTTTTGGTGAAACTAGAATTACAAAAGATTCTTGGCGTTGGATTTATCTAGCCAATAGATTATCCTAAGTGGGTTTCAAACCCGGTACCAGTCTCAAAACCCATTGGGGGCATTAGAATATGTATTGATTTTAGGGACTTAAATAAAGCATGCCCGAAGGATGATTTCCCTCTTCTTAACATTGACATAATAGTAGACTTAATAGCAAGGAATGAAATGATATCACTCATGGATGGTCTTTTAGGCTATACTCAAATCATGATCGCCAAGGAGGATCAACACAAAATTGTATTCACTTGTCCAAGGTAAAATTATTGCTGGAAAGTGATGCCATTTGGGTTAAAGAATGCATGGGCAACCTATCAAAGAGAAATGACCCTCATCTTTCACAACATGATGCAAAAAATAGTTGAAGATTATTTGGATGATATTTTATAAAAATCAAAGAAAAGAAGTGAGCACATAGAATTCTTAGGATCCATCTTTGATAGACTTGAAGAATACAAGGTATGACTGAATCCAAAAATGTGTGTCTTTGGGGTCACATCAAGGAAACTTCTTGGCTTTATCGTTTGATAAAGAGGGATAGAAATTGATCTAGCAAAGGTAAAATCCATCCTTGACATGGAACCACCACAAACACTAAAGCAGACGAGAGGGTTACAAGGAAGATTGCAATCCAACAAGAGGTTCATAGCTCAACTATCACACAAAATCCACCCCTTTTCACATCTTCTCCACAAAGGAATAACTTACAAGTGGGATGAGAAGTGTGATAAATATTTCCATAAAATTAAAGAATATATAGTAACAACTCCAATGCTCATGCATCGATACCGAACAAACCACTAATCCTACATATCTCAACAACATCAACAACACTAGGAGCTCTTCTAGCACAACATGATGAAAACAGAAAGGAAAGAGCTATCTAATACATCAATAGGACTTTGGTGGGCTATGAAATGAACTATTCACCCATTGAGAAAACATGCTTAGTAGTAGTTTTTTCTTCCCAAAATTTTGGGCACTGCATGTTGTCACATCAAATGAAACTTATTATCAAGATTGACCCATTGAAATACCTGTTATCCAAAGCAACTCTCACAGGGTGAATGGCTAAATGGGTAATGATTTTAACAAAGTTCAACATAGAATATGTAGAACACAAGGTAATAAATGGACAAGTGATCACAAACCAACTAGAAGAGGAACATATTTATGTAGAGAACCCTTTAATATTTGAGTTCCCTAATAAATCAATGTTCCTTATCAATCTCAAAACTTAGTGGAAGATGTACTTTGATGGATTGTTCACTCAAAATGGATTAGGAGTGGGTATTATTTTCATCACCCCTCAAGGTGATTGCATTCAAAAGTCATACCAGCTATCGTTCCCTTGTAATAACAACATTGCTGAGTATGAATCCCTAATCATAGGTCTAAGGATAGTGGTTCAGTGGTAGATACAAGAGATGAAAGTCTATGGAGACTCATAGCTAGTTATCAACCAAGTCAATGATGACTATCAAACTAAGGATGATAAGCTCACTCCTTACAAAAATATGGTAGAAATTCTCAAGGACATTTTCATAGACATAACCTTTAAGTAGATTCCTTGCATGAAAAACAGAGCAACAAATGCAATGGAGACAATTGGATCATTGTTAGACATGCCTAACAATGTTCTATAGTGTAAATTCTTGGTAGAACAACTTCTTGTACTAACTTTTGAAATCCTTGAATCTGAATTCGTGTGGGTCATTATTGGTCCTAGATCCCCATGGTATCATGACATATTTACCTACCTTAATAGAGGAAACCTCCCATTTGATATCACCTTGAACCTTAAAAATACCTTTGTTAAGAAGGCATCCTGATTCATGATCCTAGGTGATACCCTTTACTTCCAAAGCATTGAAGGGAAATTGCTATGATGTCTTAACCAAGAGGAAGCCTTAAATACTTTTAAAAATTACACAAGGGCATATGTGGTTCCCATTCTAGTGGTATGACTTTAGCTAAGAAATTGTTGAGGATGGGGTACTATTGGCCAACCATGGAAAGGGAAGCTCATCAATATGCCCAGTAGTGTGTCCAATGCCAACAATATGGAGATCTAATTCATACTTCAGCTCAATAATTGCAACCAATGATCACACCTTGGCCTTTTTCACAGTGGGGGCTTGACCTCATAGTTAAAATCACTCCAACTTCATCCAATGGCTATAAGTTTATCATAATAGCCACTGAGTGCTTTACCAAGTTGGTCAAATCCATTCCTATGGCCTACATAATAGGGAAGCAAATTGCCAAGTTTATCCTAAACTACCTAATATTTCATTATGGTGTTCCACAAACCCTCATCTCAAATAATGGAACCCCCTTCAAGAATCTGGATGTGAAAGAGCTATGTCAAAGATTCAATATCCAACACCAATTCTCTACCCCATATTATCCCTAGGGAAATGGTCAAGTTGAGGCTATAAACAAGACCATTCTAAATATCCTAAAGAAAACAATCAATGAAGTTGGTTGTGACTGGAATTTGCAACTGAATCTCACTCTTTGGGCTTATTAAACCAGTATGCGCACACCAATGGCTGCAACTCCTTTCTCCCTATTCTATGGATCATAAGCTATCCTACCTATAGATGTTGAGCTCCAATCACTATGAGTGTCATTACAGAACCTGATCACCAATGAAGAATATAGAGTATCTCAGTTGAATGACTTAGAATTCCTGGATGATGGAACCCTAAAAAAAAAATTCCTTGTTCTATGTTAAAACACTTATCACATTTGGATATAGGGTCATTATCTACAAAAGCTTATAGTATTCTATTGGGCCATTGACTCCCTATTACCCATTGCCAATTATTTTAATGTATCTTTAGTCATTCATTGTCACCTGGTAACCGATCCTTCTAGCCTATGTTCGAACCTTTCTATTTTATAAAAATTGGGTAAGGATCTTTGGGTCCTTATGCCTTCTGCATTTTATAACTTAGAGGTTTTTGAGTTAATTATTGTCCTAGGGAGTCCCCTTCATTAGAAATGACTAATAAGCATGTGCTTAAGAAAATTTCCCACTTATATCCTAATGGCCTTCATAGCTACATTACTCGTCATTGATTTATTCATCGGTTCATACTTTAAATCAGTGATAAGCGATGAACTAATATTTTCTTTTTAATATCGCTCATCACTAATGGATTTTAAGTTTTCAAAATTGTAATAGTGATGAGCAATACTTCTGTCTTTATGTTCTTATTGCTCATTGCAGATGGCCATAAAAAGAAAAACTTGAAATGGTGATGAGCGATGTGATCACTTGATTGCAGATATGTTTTGAATGTAAAATCTCACATTAGTGCTTAGCAATGGACATTACAAAGTTGTAAATCTTTTCATTACTAATTGCTTGCAAAATATATGAGGAGAATTAGTGATGAACAAGTTTCATTTGTTATAACTTCATCGCTCATTGCGGATTTGATTTATAACTTGGGTTCTAAATTGGTGATAAGTGATGGATGTTCTCTAAAGGATTTTTCATTCACTAATGTGATAAGATCATATGAGCAATGTTTTTTGTGAAATTTTTATTCTATGCAGATTGTACATGTCCAATTCTAGTGCTGATACAATATCTCTCGTCGCAAATAGAATTTTAAGAGCAAGGTTCGAATTTGTAGTACATGACGGAAGGATGGATGTGACCAAGGGTCAAGCCATTGAACCAAGGGCTAGAGAACATCGTCAGGATTTTAACATCGCTGATAGAATGGGGAAAAGACAAACTAGATCAATGACAAGTGATGGTCACTACATGGAATGAGCTACATGGAAAAATCTTGAAGATTTAGCATAAAGCAAAAGGAAAGCAGTGAGAAGACTGAGGAACCATTGATAAATTTTTAAAGCAGGTTAATCCAATGGATTGAGAACCACCACACAAATTTTTTCATCAAAATTTAGGATCTGCGATGAAGTGATGAAGTGTAAAAAGAAAGTTTCCCTCTAAGAAAAACTTGTCTTGTGTACTTCATCGATATTAATGAAAACACGGATTAGGTTGGCGATACATGTTGATTGACAGATCACAACACTTGAACTAGTATTGTTGTTTTCTATGAGCAAGCTTCTAAGGACATAAAAAAAAAAGATCATATCACCATGGATGAAGTTTTAAGCTCTTTAAAAGCAACGACTTAGATTCAATCTTGAGTTGTAAGTTATCAACTTACTTGCATAAGAATATTTTGAGTCATTAATCTTGCATACTTCAAATTGCCTATTTAATGTAGATTACTTGAGTGATCTTCCATGTCATAATTCATTTTGCAATGAATGAGGGTTGAAGGCTGATAAAGAAGTGTGTGGGAATTGAATTCTCCTGAGAAGTGTGTAGACATTCTAGGCAAGTAGGTTTGTCATGATGATTTGAAAGTCTAAGGGGTTGAGTTTGTTTGAGCCTAAGGGAGGTCTTGAGAATAAAAATGGAATACATGGAGCTCCTAATATGCCAAAAAGAAGAGTAGGATTCAGGAAATTCAAGGAGTATAGTACCAAGGAAAATTACCATCCAGGAGAGTAGATAGTTTCAGAAGAATTAGTTAAACACTAAGAGAAGAGGATTGTGAAATATAAAAAGAGGGCATGGATAGAAAGTGAGCATTGTAAAGCCTATCCAAAGGAATGCAATTCTCCATGTGAGGTTTTTAATAACCCTTTAGACAGTGAGGGTGACATTGAATTAGAGGGTGATTATTATCCCCTCTCCCTAGTACTATCAAGGAATCATGATGAAGAGGTGATGATAGTTTCTCCAATCTCACCATGAGTAAAACATGGAAAAATATCCTATGAGTTTGATGACTCAAAGTGATAATTGCTCCTTTTTTTTATGATACCATGCCCTTTATATTGGGATTGTCTTATTCAACACTCATGTGATTTCTTGTTTCATGTGTTGAGGTGGAATTTTTTCAGATTGGTGTGTAGGAGAAGTGCTAGACTAGCTAACCTTGGTTGTGTGTATATTGTATCCAAATGATATACAGGTTTGTGTTGAATTTGATATTGGAGAATATTCTTTAGTCAACAAGGATGAGGATTCAACACAATTACAACAAACTTTTCCTTTCGAGGAGTTGGGGTGTCTTCATTCAAGGAATATGGAAAGTGGCCTTTTACTCTTCCATTTTCTTCAAATGATTGCATGTAACAAACTAGGAATATCTCAAATTCTGGTACAAATGAAATGAAATGTAAATCTAATTAAGTCTGATGCTTGTTGCTCCCTTATCCTATAAAAGGGATTGCAGGGCTTATTAAAAAGGTCGGATTCTAAAGTCTTATTAGAGTTCTAGGTAAAAGCTAAGTTCAAAAAGGGCACTTAGAATAGAATTTTGAAGTAGGCCAGTAGTTTATCTTGGGTAAGAAGTCATGTATGTAAGGATCTTAAATGAGTTTTATAGAAATTACAGATATCAAAACAAATATCAGTCAAGAAATCTATACTCTCCTGTGTATGTTCATTATAGAGTTATGAATGAGAAATACTAATGGTATTATCATTTGTGTTCAAATATTTCATTTGAATTAATTAAAATGCCTGAATAGGGTTATAAACTTTGTAAGTGAATGACTTAGGATTGCTAAGAAGTGAATGTTTCTTGCACAGTGAGTTTTCATAAATGCAAAGCAGTACGAAAAATAATATGTTTCTCCCTTAAATGAGTAATTTGTAAATTACTAATCCTCTTGTGTACTTGACTCTGTTGCTCCAATTCATTAGACACTCGTCATTTTGTCAGAAAATCTTGCATAAGATGAACAAGTAGTGTCATTGGTTCTAGACTTCTGAGAAGAATAATACTCAAATATAAAATCTCTCCAAAGGTAGTAGAAGTGGAATTACTCTCAATTCTTAGCAGATAGTTAATCCTTCATTTGAAAATATGCCAAATCTTCAATGAAATTGATTTTATCTACTACAAAAGGAATTAATTTGTGTATAAATGTGTTTTTAATTGACTATATTGCATGGAGAAGCAATTGGGATTACCCTCCTAGGTCTAACAAAGCCTGAAGTGAAGGAGTACGGGCTTTAAAATCCTATGTTCATTGTGTTGGCCACTAACCTAATAGTTCTTCATAATATGGGTTGGCTACTTCTTAGAGGATTGTTTGGTTCTACTGGAAAAATCACCAATAGAGCGCCATCTTGACGCTCTTAATCACTTGCAAGTATATCAAAACTGACTGAAATGGAGCTATAACAAGAAGATAAGATGTCAGTCTTTCCAAGTAGGGGATCTTGTCCTAAAGTAGAATCAGAAAAATATTCCAAATCATGACAACAAAGGAAATTTTGAGCCTAACTAGTTGGGTCCTTTTGTCATCACAACAAGTTATGGATCAAGAGCATACCAATTGTCAACACCTGAAGGTAAACCCTTGTAGGAACCAACCAACAACTTACACTTTAAAAAAATTTATGCCTAGCCTTGAAGGGTATAAATCAAAAAATACAAAAAAATAAAAAAATAAGAAAAAGGATTGAAAAAGTAAAGAAAAGCAATCGTCCTCTGGTGAAAACCACTTTGGTGGCACTTTGGGAAAGTACCTTGGAAAAAACCTAGCAAACAGGCATCTTGTGTAAATAAAGCACATCCATCTATTATTTGGCTCTTTATCCTACCATTCTTTGCATCATTCATCCTATTTATTCATCCATTTCCTTATCTACATCCTTATCATAGCTTGATGTTGTGAAGTATCACAATCCCTTTAGTATTACATGACATATTCCAAAGGTCAATTTGTTCTGCCTATATTAAGTTAGTCTATCTCATATCACACTAGGGAAATTCATTATGAATCATATCAGGGTCTTGTATATCTTAACAGTTATTAGAAAACACCAAAAAAATTCATAAAACTTCATCAAAATCCAAAAACATCCAAATTCCTGTACAACTAAAATCCAAAATCATTTGCAAAATTGTAAAGTCAAAATCCGAAAGATCCAAAACACATCAAAAACCCTAAAAAGGTTGAACATCAAAAATCCAAAAACAATAACATGTCGAGTTGTGTTGTCTATGATCTTGAACATAGGAAAGACCATCATTGATGTGCCCTCGAGACACCCTAGGTTAGTCCTTTAGGATTTTGTCATAATAAACTAGCATTCCATCAAATGTTCATATCTTCATCTTCAATAGAGGTGATTCAGTTGAACTATGTGGTCTTTATGTGTATAACATAGGCAAGCCTTATCTTTGATCAACCCTCGAGGCCCCTAGGATAGGTCTTTTAGGTTAGGTTCTTGGTCGAAACTCCAAAAATCCCTAAACATTCAAATATGAAAAAAAACAAAAAAATAGTCAAAAATTGAAAATCCAAAAACATTTGAAAACATTCAAAAGACCTAAACAACCTCAAATATGTTAGAGAAAACCCTAATCTGCCTCAGATAATTTGGAAAAACCAAAAAACATTCACATAAACCTTCAAAAAGACCAAAAATAGCCTCAAAACATTTTCAAAATACCAAAAACATTGAAATATTCCAAAAAATACAAAACCATCCATCCCATTTAACTTTCACCCACAATACAACTTCATTCATAATAAATTAAGTGTCATCTCCAACCTTTGGAAAAACAAATAGAAAGCAAGTATCACAAGTCATAAAGTGAGAACTTAAGTGTAAAAATCTAAAGTCTAAATCATAGGTAAATGTGTTAGTGAAGTTTATATCAACGTCTTATCATTAGCATCAATACCATCTGATCAACATGTCCTAGGATGTATCCTTCTTGTGATGGACATCAATATCAGAAATCACCTTAGCTAAAATAAACTGGCAAGAGATATAGATAACACTGACTGTTTGTCTTTGATCTTTTCTTATGATTTATCTTAATGACCCATTCCAAAGACCTCTCGATGATGTCTATCAAAATGTTTTAGAGAGAAATGAATGGGGCATTGATCATTATCTTTCATTTGTTGTGCTTGTGGATACTCTTGTAAAATAATATTGCCACATACTTGCTTAGTTGTGTGTAGGAAGGTCGTTTGGAGTACATTGTTGACTATTGTGTATGCTTTTGTCCAATATATTCTAAACTTCTA
Source organism: Sequoia sempervirens (assembly GCA_007258455.2). Classification (NCBI taxonomy): domain Eukaryota; kingdom Viridiplantae; phylum Streptophyta; class Pinopsida; order Cupressales; family Cupressaceae; genus Sequoia; species Sequoia sempervirens. The sequence goes on along the minus strand of VDFB02256132.1, from coordinate 160,723,997 downwards.
ACTTATATTCTGATGAGGTTTCCATATGTCAAGATGTGAACAAGAACTATCCTATGTGTTTGCAAATTCAAATTCCATTACACTAGATACAACATCGTCCTGGTTATCAATACCTTAATGCATCATGTCTATGTGCTATATCAAACAATAAGGAATGATGGAAAATCCCAATCCCAAGATTTGATCTCTAATAAAGTCTTGGTGGATTATAGACTTGTTGGATCTTTTGAAGCAATCATCAAAATCAATGGTCATTCATCTTGTTTCTTCTATCTTCTCTCCATGCTAACCTAGTATCATGATAGTCAACAAAAAAATCATTAATACATCCACCCTGCATCCATAAACCATCAACATGCATAAATCATCAACATAATCATAACATATCACATCATACATTTTGCATCATCATTATCATTTAAGTTGTGATAAATAATATTGATTTGTTATTTTAAGCATCTTAAATTGTCGCATATCATATCATAAGCATAAACATCTACATTGTTCATCCATACATCCATATGCATACATGATCATCTCATAAAACTACATATAAAATACAAAAAAAAATGCATCCATAACACTTACACTTGCATATCATATCATCCATCCCATACCATCTTATGAAAAAGATATTGAAAAAGAATATAACATTGCCTCTATCCATATCATTACATCACATGTATCATCAGATGTCACATAGGCATAAATAAATTTCATCCATACACGATAACATAAATCACATGAAAAATCTTATCACAATAAATCACATGCTCACCATGTATTGACAAATGAAAAATTCTGCCATACATCCTCTAAAGTCACCGTCGCCTCACCTATCAGAAGGTGGAAAGATGAAGTCTCACTATGCCATCTCTCACACAATATCGTCATCATAGCTAGATGTGTCTAAACAACAAGCATGTATGCAATGTACCATAGGCTGATCTCCCCCAATTGCTCCTAGTGCAACTTGAATAAATCACCAAGTCTCTCCAAAACTATGGGACGGTGCTCACAAGACATCAACAGTGGAATGACCTCTTGCACTCACGAAGCACACAATGTCAAAACTCAGAAAAAATTTGGCTCAATTTGGAATTTTCAGCTCCAAAATGACAATAGTGTCGCTATTTACAATAGCATCGCTATATTCCAAATTCTAAATTACGATGCCTAAAGGTATTCAAATTATAAATCACAAATCACATCACCAAACACATATGTTTCATGATTTAAACTTTGGAAACCTTAACCCTAATTTTCAAATCAGGAAGTGCATAGCTATAAACATATGTGTCATAATTTAAAATTGGAAACTCTAATTCTAAATTGTGAATTGTCACAATACACATATGTGTCACTAAAATTCATTTTAGCATCACCGATTTTAATTTTAGTGTTGCCTATTTAGCGATGCCACCAAAGTTTAAAATTCAAAAAGTAATAAATGCATCAAAAAGTCAAACTTCAAATCAAGTTTTGGATTACATACTGATGGTCTTAAGCCTAGAAGCCATTGGCACTCTTGAACTTGGTCGGAAATGTGTCATGGGAGCTCTCATTGTGTCATTTTTTGGGAGGGTCAAAGCTCAATTTGCAAGAATTCCTTAACATGTGAATGCACAAATGAATTAAAAGTGACCCTTCTTGGCTTATTATACATCAAAATTAGGGTTTTTTGCCCTAATTTAACCTTGAAGCTAGGGCTTATCATCATTTTCACCAATTTTGCAAAACTGGAGCTTATTTTGCATCGTTTTTTCTATTTTTGGCATGTTTCTTGCATCTTGGAGCCTTTCTGGACCCTTAGGGAGGCTTTTCACCTTTATCAAGAAATCAATCCAAAATTCAAAATTTTTGCCTGATTTCTTGAGTGGGCGGGAATCAGCTTTATCCTTTAGTAGTTGGGCATCTAAAAATTAGAAAAACTTTATTTTTTGATTTGGGCAGCAATTTTGATCCAAAGAGCATCAGTCTGTGAACCAAAGTATCAGGTACCTCGCTTCAAAGAGGGGCAAAATGTAGACACTAAAAATTGTCCTAAATGATATCATGCACTCAAATCAAGTATACTAACATCATTTCCTCTTGAAACCCATCCTCTTTATCCTTAATTAATTGAATTAGCCTTGCTAATTAATTAATGGCATCATTTACATCTGTTAAGCTAATTTGTCAAAACAGGTTAATTCACCCCCTTTCACGCTAACGTTTCATCTCATTAAATTAAATAAATCAAACTATTTAATTTAATTCCTTAAGTCTTCTTATTTAATTAAATAACCTTAAGTTATTTAATTAAATGTCATTTCACCTTTCCCCATTCATTAAATCATTCAATTTAATTAGTATCACTTTATTCTTCTAATTCCCTTAATTGCATGATTAAAACCTTGTTTAATTAGCAATTATCTAATTAATCTCTTTCCTCTCACTTGCAAGGGAATATTCCCTCCCCTTTTGCATAATTAAACTTTTTTTTAATTTACAATATATCCTTTCCCCTCACACATGAGAATATACCAAAGAATATTCTCTCTCCTCCAATCATTTAAGAAAAGGAATATTCTCACAAAGCTTTATGTGCAAGATAGCTTGAAACCTCTTGAGCAAGTTAACCTTTGACCTCTTAAGTAGGTCAAAAGTGTGCTTGATTGGAAGGAATGAGAACCCTTGATTAAATCTCATCTTTCATTCTCACCCGTTGATGAGAATCCATGATCCATACCTCCAATTTTCTCCATCCTGGACTGTTGATTAGCTCTTTCAATCTCAACCCTTCATTTCTTATTTTCTTTCCTATAAATAGTTCACTATTTGGAGACAAATGGATCCATCATCCATTTTTTTCAAAGCAAACTTATACTGTTGAAATCACTCACACTCATACTTTACTCACATTTAGCATATTTTAGTTCATTTTTACTTGCATATTAGCTTTAAGCTTCCATTAATGGCTTCCATGCATCCATTTAACTTGTTTATAAATTAGGGTTTGAATCTTTTAGCTTAGGATCTATTTAGATTAGCTTAGCTTTTCCATATTTAGATAATTTTTAGCATAAATTCATGTTAATTTAGCTTGCATCATGTTTTCATCCACATATCACAACTGTTTCATTGATTCTTTTCAATAGAATTGATTGGAACAAGCTCATTGATCATGGGATTGGGAAAGGGTCGTTGTTCCACATCAACACAACACCAATTCCAAAATGGGATAAGTTTCAAATGGGTTAGAATAGAAATTAAAATGCTTTTAAAGTTTAGAATGCTTCATTTCAATATATGTTTAGTTTATCTTTCATTTGAATGTTCTTGTTTAAGATTAAGTATTAGTGGCTACGTTATGCTTTGATTCTTCATGGATCAAGCATAATTGGCCCATACTAATATCCTCGGTTCACATATATGTATATTCAAATTCATAATTTAATTCAAAGTTGATAACCGATGCATTATGAATCCAACTGGGAAATCAATGAAAAATCATAAGACAACCGCATGATGGATATATATATATATATTCAAATTCATAATTGAATTCATCAAAGTTGATAACCGATGTATTATGAATCAAACTAGGAAATCAATGAAAAATAATAAGGCAACTGCATGATGGATGTAGCCTACTGAAATCATAAAGAAAATATTCAAATTGAAGGTTGAAGGCTATGGCAAGGAAAATCCATAATGAAAGCACCTAGCTGCATGCAAAAGGAGTGGTTACCATTTTAGTATGAACAGTAGTGCAAGAAAATAGTGAAGCGATTTGGGAAATAATGGACAACAAGGAAAAAGTAGAGTAGAGTACACAGGGGTGGAAAATCAAAGGAAAGCCTCATCCAAAAAGCTTGACTATTGAGGTAATTCAATTTCTTTTGAATCAATATCGATTTCACAATCTTTATTTCCATCGTAATCTTGTGATTATTATTGCATTTGATGAAAAAATTGATAGCACACTAACACGCATAATTTTTTGTCTATGTGTGTGTCGGCTTAAGGCCATGGTAATATTTAGCGACCACTCTCTAGGATTGCATGGCCTATAGCCTACTCTTGCTTAGTCTTAGAATGGAGCCTTATCGGCTAGACTTATGTACTAACCAAGGCACCGAACCTCTTAAGATTCGACTTTTATGTTAGTTTGTATGGTAATGTAATCCACATCATGGCTATCGAACAATCTTGTTGATCAATGTGTACCCTTTGTGTTTGAATTCTATAAAGGTTCACATACCGAGCCTACAAAGAGGATATAATCCTCTGTATTAGTTTCAAGTGTATTGACTATGTTTCATCATCAAACATATGGCCTCCCATTATCGACTAGGTCGATAATGGCAAGGGGAAAAACTTCCATTGTTGAGTAATGTGGAAACCATAATTGCATAAAGAAGAATGCCCCTCAATTTTAAGAACCAATAGAATGTATAAGTTCGGGCATCATTGTACCCTTGTAAAGAATTGATCCTCATGATCAATAGGATTAATTTTCTTGAATAACACTCAAATTCGAGTCTACATGATGTATTTTACTATAGGCATTATGGGATAAGCCAGAATGCCCATAAGGGAAATATCGAATGTAACTTTTGAGGTTAAGAAAGGAACCACCCAACCATTGAAATGGGTAAAACCCAGAGCAACTGTAGTTTATTACAGCCTAAAAAGGAACAAGTATTGTTTGAACCTAACATTTATAAGACTTCATTGACTGAAGTATTAGCTCAAGTATTTCATCGACAAGAATGTCAAACATAGATTTCTTTATACTATTAAGTTGCTTATCAAATTTTTGATAATGAAAGTCCTTATGTAAGAAACAAGGCTATTTGGTTGTTTATTTTCAAATCATAGTGGAAAATCCATTTTGCTACTAAATAGAGAACAATTACTTGTAAAATGATCCTTTAGCATCTAAGTAGCTTGAGATCAACAAATAGAGAAAATGACACTGTTCTGTAATTGTTTAGTCTGAAACAGTAATATGTTGATGTAAACAGTGTTTTTCTTTTCTTTTGCAAACAATAATATTCTGTCAAAATTTATCCTTGCTCAATAAACTATTTAATATGTAGACAAATTTTTTAATGAATTTTAGTAGGAAACAATACTTGTTATGTTCAAACAATGAATTTCCATATGTAAATAGCTTGTTTTATGACTATTTAGTAGGAAACAGTACTTGTTCTATTCAAACAATGAATGCTCATATGTAAAAAACTTGTTTAATGATTGTTTAGTAGGAAACAATACTTGTTTTGTTCAAACAATGAATGTTCGTATGTAAACAACTTGTTTTATGATTGTTTAGTAGGAAACAATACTTGTTCTCTTCAAACAATGAAAGTTCATATGTAAACAACTTGTTTTATGACTGTTTAGTAGGAAACAATATTGATTATGTTAAGACAATGAATATTCTTATGAAAACAACAATGATAGAATATCACAATTGAAGAATGCAATAACAATATGTATGAAATTGTTAGCGTAGGCTTGATCTGATTTCTTATTTTTTTGACAAAGATACATCAAATGGAATACTATTTTAAGATTGGAATCTGAATTAATGATTATTTCAAAATGTATGCACAAACTTTAACATAAGTAGGCACATATATGTGTATGCACAAGACTTTGTCTATGTACATACACATATTTGTGAAATACCTTCTTTTATTTTTAGTACATTTGTTTTAAAGGAAAATGCTTAAGATGATAAGTAGAAAATAGTCATAAGAATGATATGACTAATTGTTGAATTAATTTATGAATAATACATTTGATTTTTGTTTAGAGTATAAATTAGTATAATTTTTCTTCTTTTGAAGACATTTGTGAAAGAATATTTTAAATACCTGAATAGAATAGTGATACCTTAGTTGACTAGAGCACCTATGGGTAGATGCTACTAGAGGGTAGATGTAATAACATACTCCTAATTATTCCTTATTTAATAATTATTGCAAATGGCACAAGAATATACTTGAAATTAAAGAGACATAACTAGTGGCTAAAGTCAACTATAGCTACACATGTCCATTAAAAAGAGTCAAAGATTCTTATATTCTCTTCAAAATTCAAATTACAATATCATGTTCACTTGGCACCAAAGGCCATAATATCATTTCAAGGAACATTTCTCATCAAGTACCTAAATGATAGTTACATCAAGATACAACATAGATTATATTAGTTTGTTGAACATTAAGGTTCTTCTTCATCGCTCACCTACACTGGTGAATGAGAACATGGTTCAAGTGCTTTACTACCCAACCATGAAGCTTACGCTTCCTTGGTATTCTTCTGACTTGAAGAATGCCTGACCCTGCATAGAAAGTTTAGCAAGAGAACAACCTGCAAGTCAAAATCTAGTGTGTGCCCAACATCAACATGTGAATTCTATCTTGTATGCTAGAAAAAGAAAGTGCAAGATCTATGCTAGGAATGGTAGAGAGTGAAATCATAGAGTTCATTCATACATACATAATGAACCATATTGCTTGGCCAATCATAAAAAGTGTGTTGTAACAACAAGAAACAATAGGTTCTAGTAAAGAAAACCTATACTCTTTGAATTCCATGTTTGCACCCATCCTAGAAGGTAACTTTCTAATATAACAGTTATCTACCTCCTAGCAACAACTACCCATAGGTGCTCTAGTCAACTAAGGTATCACAGTTCTTTTATGGTATATAACTATTATTCCACACGAGTCTTCAAAGAAGAAATAGAATACAAATTTGTGTATTTATATACATATGCTAAATAGAATTTAGGTTTCAAGTTTCACATAGTATTTCAATGATCTATCATATCATTCTTATGGCTATGTTTACTTAACATCTTAAGCATTTCCATAGTAAAAAGTACCAAAAAAACAAAAGGTATGTCACAAGTCTCTGTGCATACATATATATGTGCCTACTACTGTTAAAGTTTGTGCATACATTCTGAAATATACATATTCAAATTTGCAATCTACTAATTTTATTCTGATTGATATTTCATAGTCAAAATAAATATTTTGAGCAAGTTTATGATAAAATTTTCTCGCTTACTATCAAACCTTGGTGGTGCGCTATTAGAGGTGACTTCTACTGGCACTAGTGAGACTGTTGGTGAAGAGGGTGAAATATGGGAAGATCTAGGCTTGGAAGAGGTGTTTTCTTTCATCTTGGAGGATTCGTCTTAGGTGTTTGTTGTAGATGAGGAGAACTAGATAACCTCAAAGAAAAGAGGAAGGAAGAAGAAGGTTGATGTGGGTGGTGACTCAAAGCCAGGAAGGCCTAGCCATAGATCCATGTGTCTACGTGAAACCACAAATGAGATTGCCTTGGGAAAACAAAAGACATTGGAAGTGTCTTCTAAAAAAGGTCAAAAATGAAGGTAATGTCTTGGAATATATGTGGGATGAATAGCTCCCATAAGCAACTTTCTTTAAAGAACTATGTTTTTGAACATAAGTTAGATGTTCTTCTCCTACAAAAAACTAAAATGAAGAAAGCTAATTTTGATAATGTTGCTAAGTACGTCTGGCCTGAGGCATCCTACTTTTACAGTGACGTTGAAGGGGCCTATGGAGGTCTTGCAGTGCTCTGGAACCCTTCTAGACTAAATGGCATTGAAATTTTCTACTATCAAAATAGTGTTGGCACCTCTTTTAACTTCCCTAGAGGCTCTTGGTCACTTATAAATGTTTATGCACCCAACCAAAGGAATGCTAGGTTTTCTCTTTGGTTGTCTCTTGCTGATAGGATAAATAAAAATAATGGGTTGTGTTGGCTGGTGGCTAGAGACTTCAACTCCCCCTTATTCCCTTTTGAGAAAAGTGGTGGTTTTATTGACTATTCTAATAGTATGGCTAATCTGGAAAACTTTTTAAGTTCTATGGGCCTAATTGATATAGACTTGTCAGGCCAAGCTTTTACCTAGTCCAACAGATGTATGGGTGAAGATCTAATTCAAGTTTGGTTGGATCATTTCCCGTGTTCTAGTAACTGGTCGGGCTTGCTTAGGGCCACTCTACAGGCTTTACCTAGGACTATTTTTTATCACAATCCTTTACTGCTAACCTCGTGCGATCAGTCTGTTGTTGGACCTTATCCCTTCTACTTTGAAATCATGTGGAATTCCCACCTTTATTTTAAATTGAATATTGTTGAATGGTGGAATATCCCAATGTGTGGGTCCCCCATGTTCTAAATCTTTTTTAAGTTGAAGCACATTAAATGTATGGTGAAGGGATGGAATAAAAGGGTCTTTGGGGATGTTTTCCAACAAAAGAAAATCACTAGGGATAAGTTGAAAATGCTTCAAAAGAGAATGGAGGAGGGTGATATCAATATCTCCACTTGCAACCTGGAGAAAGTGATCCAGGGTGAGTGGGAACAAATTCTTAAGAAAGAGGAGATCTAAAAACAAAAATCTAGGGTGCAATGGCTAAAAGAAGGAGATATAAATACCTCCTTTCATATTTTAGTAGTCAAACATAAGAGGAGGAACTAGATAAACAAGTTGCACAATGCTCAAGGAGAGGTTGTCTACTCACCATCCCTTATTGGCTTAGTGGCTACAGACTACTTCTAGAAGGCTTATGCGGCTCCTGTTGAAGCTCCTAACCTGACCCTTGAAAGCTTTCTGCTTGACTCACTTTTGAATTTAATTTCTCAGATTGACAATATGGGGATTCTCAGTGTTGTCATGCCCGAGGAACTTAAGCTGGCTCCTTTTAGTATGGGGACATTCAAAGCTCTTGGCCCTGATGGTTTCCCTCCAAATTTCTTTCAAACATTCTGGGAGATTGTTGGTGAGGACCTAGTTCTAGTTGCTAATGACTTCTTCAAGTCGGCTAAGATTCTTAAGCAACTAAATCATATATTTATTTCTCTTATTCCTAAGATAGTTGATCCCCAACATATGTTTGACTTTCACCCTCTCATCATATGCAATACTTTTTATAAAATTCTCTCCAAAATTTTGGTCAACCACACCAAACCACTCTTGGATAAAATTATCAGCCCAACTCAGAATTTTTTTGTGCTTGGTAGGCATATTCTTAATGCTACCATCACAAAACATGAACTAATCCACTCTATGGATAGGTGCAACTATGCTAGTATGACCCTTAAGCTTGACATCTCCAAGGCTTAGGATAAGGTGATCTAAAATTTTGTCCCTAAATTCCTTGCTAAGTTTGGTTTTAATCAATTTGTGATCAATCTTATTATGGATGTGTAACTACTATAAATTACTCTATTTTGGTTAATGGTTCTCCTTTCAAGTTCTTTCATGCTAGGAAAGGTATCGGACAGGGAAACCCCCTGTCTCCCTATTGGTTTATAATGGTGGTGGATGTTCTAAGCAGGAACTCAAGTATGCTGTCAAAAGGGTCTATAAAAGGAATTAAGGTGGCTTCTACCCTTGATCGGACTTTGATTCAACAATTTGTGGATGATACTTTCCTATTTGGGAAAGCCTTGATGTTAGAAGGGAGGAAATGGAAAAATTGTCTCAACAATACGCTACTTGTTTTGGAAAATGCATTAAATACAACAAAAGCATGATTTACTTTTTTAACAAACACTCCTAACCTGCAATTTTGGGTTGTCAAAGTGGTTCTCTTCCTTTAGTGCATCTTGGGTTACCCCTAACTATCAAAGATGTTACTCCAGAGTTTTGGAATTCTACCCTAGGTAGGATTCAACGTAAGCTTGTTGGGTGGAAAGGCTCTTTACTCAACCATGCTGGTAAGCTTCAGCTTCTTACAGCGGTGCTTCAAGGTATCCTTGTCTTTTTCCTATCCTTGTTTAAGATGCCTAGATATATTGTTGAAAATTTTGACAAGATCCAAAGGTCTTTCCTCTAGTTGGGTACTAAGGAGAAAAAGAAACTTTCTTTGGTTAAGTGGGATAAGGTTTTCCAACTGAAAAGTGGTGGTGGTCTTGGGATAAAAACTATTTCATATTCTAATAAAGCTCTCATGGCCAAAGTGGGTTGGGATTATTTGAGGGATAGGAAGGATTGGTGCGAGATAATGAATGCTAAATACCTTCAAATCTGACCATTGATTGACTACCTATCAGAGGCCCACCCTTTGAGGTCCTTGATTTGGAAGGGGATTTGCATCCTATAGGATCTTTTGAGGAATGAGATTAAATGGAAGATAGGTAATGGTAATAAAATCATATTCTAGGAAGACACTTGGTTACTAGACTCTCCCCTGGATTATTTTGAGTTCAGATTCCTCAAGGGCCAAGCCCAACAAGTGTTTGATATATATATTAGTGATTACCTGATTAGGCCCTTGAGTGCTAGGAAATGGAATGATATTAGCATTTGTTGTCCTTTATCACCAAATATGTGTATTCTTTCCAAGACTCTATAGGAGTTGCTTGCTCTCACTAGATTACCCCCTTCCCACCATGGGGATGAGTTCTTCTGGATCCATGATCACCAGGGTGATATTACTGTGAAATGTGCTTACAGATAGCTGACTAATTAGGGGGTGATTAATATTCTATGGAAGAAGGTTTGGAATAGATACATGATATTGAAAGTTAATTTCTTTTGGTGGATTGTTTATCATAACAAAATCCTTACATAGGATAATCTAAGGATAAGGGGGTTCCAGATCCCCAACAGATGTTTTTTGTGTAAAGGAAATGAAGAATCGATTAATCATCTACTGTTACACTACCCATTTGTTGTGGAGGTGTGGGAGTTGACATTTAAAAGATTAGGGATTCAGTGGATTATGAGTAAGGATATCACATCCTTTATTTTGAGTTGGTTTGGACCCTTTTCCCATCCTTTAATTGTTGAGATTTGGAACCAAATTCCTCCCATTTTATGTTGGTGCTTATGGAAAGAGAGGAACAATAGGATATTTAGGAGCATTGAGATGAACCCGAAAGAGGTGTTTGGTATTGGTGCCTAGAAAATTGAGGAAAATATCTCTCTTTTCAAAGGGAAAACCCTAGATATAAGCCTAACTGAGATGGAAATAAACATAGCTAAAGCTTGGAATCAGGACTTGGATGCCAATTCTTATGACAACTCCAAAATTCTTGCTCAAAGAGCCACTATTTGGAAACCTCCTGACAGGGGCTGGTTCAAACTAAATTTTGACAGGGTGGCTAAGGGCAACCAGAAAGAGAAAGTATAGGAGGTGTGATTCGAGACCACAAAGGAAAGTTAGTGGTTGGTTATGCTGGGGGGATTGGTCTTCACTCTTCTATGATAGCAGAAGCTCGTGTGTTGTTAAAGGGCTTACAAATAGCGGTTTCCCTAGGGATTGAAAACTTGCATATTGAAGGGGACTCCAAGTCCATTAGTGATGATATTAATTGTGATAGGCTGTTGGGATGGAACACTAAGGATATTCTTCTTGATATTAGGTTCCTTGTGTCTAAACTAAAATTAAATGTGGCTAGTCATATCTACATAGAGGGGAACCAAGTTGTTGACACCCTAGCTAATTTTAGCACACACTAGAAACTGTCCAAATGTTGGCATGACTTAAGTATACTTCCACCTAATATTCAGAGTATTATAGTGAAGGGAAAAAGCCCTCACTTGACCCATGATGACAACACTGCATATGCTTAGCTGGATTTCTAGGGGACCCACTTGCTTATTCACCAGGCTTAGTGGTCTTATTGTGGTGATGAGATGGATGATGAGTTGTATCAAAGGGATGGACATCAAGTGGATTTTTTCAAATTATAAGATGAAGCTCGTGTTGAACAAAGAAATCATGGTTTTCTATGGCAAGTACCAGTTGATTAATTCTAAGCTAGACCATACTTGTTGTAACCTCCTTATGGGGATCTACTTAAAATCTTGAATTTTCAAATTCATGTTTTTTGATTTTGATGTGATTTGTAATTATGAGAGTAAGCTCCTCTTTGGCCTATATTTTTTTGCTATCTTGGTTTTGTGCCTTATAGCTTCTTTCTGTGGGTTAACTAATGTTGGCCAACCCTTAAATGCTATGGATTTGGAGATTTCTAATAATGGCCCTGCGGCTATTCTACCTAGAATTTTGTGCTTTTGCGATGAGGAAGGAAATCCTTCCCTACCTGTCATGTCTTTTTTACTTAGCTGGTTGTGTGATGTGATTCCAACTAATGGTTCCACTAAGATTATTTTAGGGGATTATTCTGCTCATGCGTGTGATCTGTTCATTGGATTGATTACCAAAAATTGTCATTCTTAGCTTAAATTCTTTATTGTGTGGGGATTTTTTCACCTTTCTATTGTCTCTAACCTTCTTTGTTTTCAGAGTTCCTAGTTATACAATTTGTAGAGTGACATCAAGAGGGGTGATAGGGTGTAGACGAGGCCAAATAATTGTAACAATTCTCTAAGGATCCTCTGGTCTAGCACGTTTGCATTGAAGGTGGCATTGCTCCTCTGATGGAGAGACTTGTGGGTCACAACTCAAATCTATTGACCTAGTTTTTCAATTCATGGAAGAATCGTCATGTTACCATTGGTCGCATCTCCTTCATAGTGGATGAGGAGGTTATTGCACAGGTGGCGAGCCTCTAGAGCACTAGAATGAAGCATCCTAAACATTTGAAGACCTAGGACAATGAGAGTATGAATAATTTTTTTGTGGAGGAGGCACCGGTGTGCAACCAATCTAGGCTTGAATGGGAGGCTCTTTCGCAACTATGGAACTAGGTGTGTATTGCTCTGATAAAGTATGTTACACTAGAAGGAAGGTACAAGACTTATTACTACTACCATTTTCCCTTGTTAAATCATCTTAGGCATAAGGTTCTTCTAAGCTTTCCCTTTTTGCTACTTATGGACCTTGAAAATTTAGTTGAAAAATGTGTTGATTTGGCTGCTACTAATCCCAATCAACCTACTCCTTTGCCTCTCCATTAGGGTCTTATCCTAAGACTCTACCATTTTCATCTGGCTTTATGCCCTCTGAAACCTATTTCGGTTGTTCGTATTGAGGAAATTAAGCCCCCCACTATGCCCAACTTGTCCCCGACTGAATCTAAAGGCCCTATCAGAAAGAGTCACCCGACCCCTATTGATCCTCAGAAACCCAAACTTGCTACTAAAAAACTCAAGGGTATTGATTATGTTGCCTAAACCAATGCGATGGTTAGTTTGTGTGACCCAAAGTCTACCCCTTCTAAGACTCCTGCTAAGCTTGGCATGAAGAAGAAAGGTAAGGAGGAGAAGGTTCCTCCAAGTAAAGGGAAGAATGTTGTGAGAAAGGACTCCTTGGGTGATATGGTGGTTGCAGAGACTGTGGTTATTGGCTTTGATGCCATCATTAGGCGCTCTAGTAGGCTAGCAAAGAACAAGAAAAAAGTGCAGATTAGAGACTTGGACACTGAAGAGGAGTTGTAGAAAAGAAAAAAGAGTGGAAGAGGCATCAGAGGATGAGGAAGATGAAAAATCTAGAGGTCCCTCTTTTTTTTCCTGACAAGGGAAAAGCTCAAGAGGAGGTTTCGGCCTCCCACTCATCGGAGCTAGTTGAAATTGAGCATAATGATCCTGTCTACACTACGGGTAGCAGGGAGGAGCTTGGTGTGCTGAAAGAAAGATTAGACATCCTGGACAAAAAAAATTATGGGTTGACCCGCTTCATAGTCAAAATGATTCACTGTGTCACTAGCACCTTGTCGACCGCCATGAAGGACGAGCTAGGGATGAAGAAGAATGAGGACTGCCAGGAGTGGGTCAGGGATGATATGGTTCAATTGTTGTCTAAGAACTGGAGAAGGTTAGCTAGTATGTTGTTGGTTTTATGTTGGTTCATGTGTGATGTTAGTCTCTATTTGGTTTTGATTAGGTGTTTTTTGGTGTAGTGTTTTGTTTTATGCTTTTTTGATCTAGACTTTCTGGCCCTTGGGGCTCTCTGTGTAGGATAGAACACCCTGTAAATACTACTTATTTTATCAAAAAAATTGTTGTTTCCACATGATCATTAATTCTCTTATGCAAGTTTTGTTTCCTACTAAATAGACTAAACAAGTAAACTGTTTACATTATATACAGTCACCAAATGAGCTATTTGCAAATGATCATCCATTGTTTTATCCAAGCATGTATTGTTTCTCACTAAACAGACTAAGCAAGTAAGTTTTTTGCATTCTAAACATTTAAGAAATAAATTATTTGTATATGAGCATTCACTATACAAAGATAACTTTCAGTAGGACAGAGTCTTTTGCAAGCATTTCTACAGTTTACATTGTCCTTTTTCAGTCTCAGACTTAAACATTTACATTAAAAAGAATAAGTCATTGTCATTTACTTTGTTTACTATTCTAAATCTAAACAATCAAAAAGCCTTGTTTCATACATAGAGCAAAATGCACATTCTTCAAATGCTATACAATCTCCTTTCTATAAATTTAAAACTATATGGTAGTATTAAGGGAAAAACATAATCGACATGCTTGTTGATACCATACTCAAGCATCTACTTCAATCAAAAAACTTAAGAACACTCAATAATCAATCCATAATCATGCCTTTTCCAGGAAGTCTTAATGTCTATGATGGCTCAAGATTTGACCCTTTTCAAGGGTCAAGTGGTCCTTCAAATATTTCAAAGAAAAATACTAATGAATTTCACCCTTACGGCATCATAACTTACCTATATCATAAGCAATAGAACACATATATATATCACGTAAAATCTATTGATACATTCAAGCAACTTTCCCCTATCAACCATGAGGATTGATTCCCCTACATGGATTACCAAGGGCCGAACTTACATATTACAAGGGGTCGAGGATAATCCTCTTCATGCAAACATGGCTTCACATTTACAGTATTGAATACTTCCCTTTTTATTCTATTATTGGCCTTGCCGATGATGGAAAACATTGCAATAGTAAATGAAAATATAGTCAATTTTAACAAGAGATACAAATGATGGTATCCTCTAGTAGGGTCAATCTTCGATCCCCTGTAGTTTTCTATTTATCCAAGTTATACATTCTATCAAAATGCATTATTTTGATAGCCATGATGTGGGTCAAAAATGATACACGGCTAACATGTAGTCGCTGGAAGAAAAGACAAAAAAAAACATCGGTCTAGCACAGAGGCTAGCTGATAAGCTTTAAAGATTAACCAAGATAATAGGCCAAAGCCTAGCGATCCCTCTATGGGTGTCACTACGCTATTACATTGGCTCAAGCCGAGTCATGTACACATACAAATAGCAGGGTTTACATATTATTGTGCTATCAAAATGATAACCAAAACAATGCATTTCAATATAGTTTTCCAAAAAATTCGAGCTTACCTCCTTGGTTGATGTTTCGATGAGACTTTTCCTTAGCCTTTTTCCACTACTTGTTGATTTCCTTCCCAATTCATCCTCTTCTTTTTTTCCCACACTCTACATAAAAATTGAAATAGCTCCTTTGCATGTGGCTGGTTACTATCATTATGGCCTTTTTGTCATGGTTGTCGCTGCCCCTAAATTTGAAAATTGACTTAATGATTTTGTAGGCCACAACCATCGTGGGTCTTCCTTGGAATATATTTATTGATCTTCCACGTTCAATTTCATTGCATATCGGTTATCATTTACATTTCAAAATTTGAATTTGATTATGAATATATATACTTGTATATATATATATATATATATATGTATACTAATACATATATATATACAAGTATATATATTTATATATATGTATATATATTTATATATATGTATATATATATACTTACATATATGTTTCTTTATGCATTTTAAATGATTTCATTCACATCTTTCATATATTCGAATAACATACATTTATATACATATATATATACATACATATATATATGTATATATTTATTTATTTATTTATTTACTTATTTATCTATATGTATATATATATAAAGGCATGTATAGATATATGTGTGTGTGTTTGAGTGTTTTAAATAGAATCACTCATATGCAAGCTTTGAATAGACATTTAAATCTACTAATCATTCATTTGTAAGCATTGAAATAATTTGTATTGAAGAAAATGTTGTTTTCTTATATATGCAAGTCACTCAAATACAAGTCATCATATTACTTGTGGTGTGTGCATCTAGATTCCAACTAGCTTACCGTTTGATCCAGCTAAATAATCCTACTTCAACCATGTTCTCGCCTTCCATCCTATCACCCTACTACCACACATACTTGAAAATTGATCAATAGCGTTCAATCCTTGATGACATATATATAAGAATAGTTTTCATATTTTCATAAATTCAACATTAGTGAACTCCTCATATTCAACATGCAAATATTCCAAAATCTCCATTTAGTATTTAATTGAATTTCAACAACAATTCAATTTTCCACATTTAAATAGATATATAATAAAATTGGGTTATGACATCCTTCCCCTCTTGGAAGAGACATTGTCCCAATATCCAGTAAGTCAAAATGAATGACATCATATCACTCTTGATCATTTATGTCTATTTCAACATCACTTCAAAATATATGTCTTTTCAACATCACATAAAATATATGTCTATTTCAACATCATTTCAAAACATATGTCTATTTCAACATCTCTTGAAATATATATCTATTTCAACATCTCCTGAAATATATCTCTATTTCAACATCATTTCAAAATATATGTCTATTTCAACATCATTTCAAAATATATGTCTATTTCAACATCTTAAAATTTTAAAGCATGAAATATCATAGTATCTCAAACCAAAATAAAAATCAAACAAGATTATTGAGTTTCTCTTTCAAGAAAGCAGATGTGGGAAGGAGCATTCTATTTCTTTCACATCCTCCCATATAGCACTATCCTCAAAATATTGATCCCATTGGACCTTAAATTGTGTGATATCTCTGTTCCGCAACTTAACATTGTGTCTATCTAAGATTCTAATGGGATCCACTAGCACCACTCCTAGATCCTATACCTGCAAGGATTTCTAATCAAGTACATGAGTTGCATTAGGATGATATGGCTTAAGCAAAGAAACATGAAACACATTATGAAGTTTATCCAGAGTAGGTGGTAGAGCTAGTCTATAGGCAACCGAGTTAATCACTTCCAAGACTTCAAATGGTCCCACATATCTTGGGGCCAACTTGGAAGACTTTCCAAAAGAAATCAATATTTTATGAGGTTTAACTCTCAAGAAAACATTTTCCCTTGTTGTGAACTACCTCTAATTTTGATTCTTGTCAACATAACTCTTCTATCAGTCTACCACCTCTTTCAA
Organism: Sequoia sempervirens; assembly: GCA_007258455.2. Taxonomy (NCBI): domain Eukaryota; kingdom Viridiplantae; phylum Streptophyta; class Pinopsida; order Cupressales; family Cupressaceae; genus Sequoia; species Sequoia sempervirens. Next base: position 160,706,746 of record VDFB02256132.1, on the reverse strand, counting down.
TCTGCTCTTAATGACCTGCATTTTTTCTTCCATTTTCTTAAGCATTTATGGTCCTACTATGATCCTATCATCTAGTTTATTCCAATTGATGGGGGTATAACACTTTTTCCCATACAAGGCCTCAAATGGTGCCATGCCTAAGCACATATGATAGGATTTATTGTAAGCAAACTCCACTAAAGGAAAAGTTATTCCCACCTATACTATTGGTTTGTACAAAAAATTTGGAGGAGTTCTTCAAATACTTGGTTCACCCACTTTGTCTGCTCATTAGTCTAATGATGATAAACCAAGCTGAAATTCAATTTAGTCCCTAATGCCGCATTCAAGGTCATCCAAAACCTTAAGGTCATATGTGTATCCCTATTAGAAAATACAGTCTTTGACACTCCATGTAGATGAAAGATCTCTTGCACAAATTTATTTTCCAAGGTCAATGATCCATCCTTAAGGTTTCCCAGAATGAAATGTGCAACTTTGGTCAACTTATCAATCACAACCAAGATGGCATCATGCTTATTCTTGTTCAAAGGCAACCCCTGTACGAATTCCATACTGATCACTTGCCATTTATACTCAAGTATGTCATGGGAATACAATAATCGAGTTGGGTGTGCATGCTCAACCTTGACTCACTGGCACTCCAAGAATATGGCTACGTACTCCACTACATACTTCTTGAGTTTAGGCCAAAAATATAGTCTTCAACTCCGTGATCATCTTAGATACACTGGGGTGTCCTAAATAAGGTGCATTGTGAACTTCCTCTAAAACCAAATTTCTTAGCTCTCCAGAGTCTAGAATATACATTCCCCTCTGATACCTCAAAATACCATCTGGTTTGATCTTCTGCCCATCAAACCGATGATCAGAAGGATTTTCTGCAAGGGCATTTTTCACTCTTTCATAGTGCTCATCCATCGAAATTTTCTGAATTACTTGTTGCCTCAAATTATACCTTGTTGAGATCATGGTTGTCATATGTCTTCATCTACTAAGAGCATTAGCCACTATATTCTCTTTCCCTTTTATGTATTCAATTCCAAAGTTGTATTCGCTAAGGAATTTTGGCCACCTTCATTGTCGTGCATTAAGGTGTGGTTGGGTAAATATATATCTCAACCCCAAGTGATCTGTCTTGAGTTCAAATGGATTTCCCAAAAGGTAATGGCTCCACATCCATAAGGCATGAACTATGGCCACCAATTCCAAATCATGGGGTGCATAGTTCACTTCATACTGCTTGAGCTTCCTTGATTCATATGCCACCACTTGTATGTCTTCCATTAACACTGTTCCTAATCCCTCTCTAGAGGCATCTGTAATCATTATGAATCTCCCATTAGGGTTAGGAATAGTTAGCACTGGTATTGTTGTGAGCCTCTCCTTTAGGATTTAGAATGCATGCTCGCATTTTTTGTTCCATTCAAATCGTGTTCCCTTCCTTTGGAGTGAGGTGATAGGAGATGCAATCTAGAAGAACCCTTGCACAAACTTCCTATAGTACCTTGTGAGGCCCATAAAGCTACAAAATTTGACACATTTTGTGGCACTAGCCATTTCAAAATTACCTTGATCTTTTTGGTGTTCACGAAGACTCCTTCAGTTGAAATTATATGGCCCAAATAGTGTACTCAGTCTTGATAGAAGGAACACTTGGACAGCTTACCAAAGAGTTTCCTTTCTCTCAGACATTGAAAAGCTATTCTCAAATATCTATCATGCTCTTTGGCAGTCTTGGAGTAGACTAGGATGTTGTCAATGAAGATCAAGAAAAATTCATCCAAGTAGTCCCTAAACACACTATTCATAAGGTTCATGAAGGTTGTTGGTGCATTTGTTAAGCCAAAAGGTACCACTGTGAACGCATAATGTCCATACCGAGTCTTGAATGCAATCTTTGGAATATATTCTTCATTAATCCTCAACTAATGGTATCCTAACCTAAGATCAATTTTGGAGAACACCGTTGTTCCCTTCATATGGTCAAACAATTCATCAATCCTTGAAAGTGGATACTAGTTCTTGATGGCAACCTTGTTCAACATCTGATAATCTATACATAGTCGCAAAGTTCCATCCTTCTTCTTCACAAGGTGCTCCCCAAGGAGACACATTGGGTCTTATGAGTCCTTTATCCAACAATTTCATTATTTGGACCTTAAACTCATAAATTTTTGTAGTGGTCATTTGATAAGGTGCCTTGGATTGAGCCTTAGCTCTTGGGACCAAGTTGATAGAAAAATTGAATTCCTGCTTTGGAGGAAATTTCATAAGTTCTTCAGGGAACACATCTCAGAACTCTTGAGAATAGGATAGTCATCTAAATATTGTCCTTGTTGTTAGGATTCATAACATGCACTACATAAATTTTACATCCCTTTCGATGAGCCTTCTTGAGCTACATTGTACAATTCATTCTAAGCTCTAAGGGTTTCTATATTCCACAAACCTCCACTGGGTCTCCAAGATCATCTAGACAGTTGACCCCCTTATCCTCATAGTTCACTAAATCTTTATGCTCAAATAACCAATTTATTCACAAAATCACATCATATGAGCCTAAGGGCACCACATACAAGTTGACCTAGGTTTGAAAGGTTGGAAGTTCTAACTCACTATAAAAGAGACATGTATCTACCCTTTGCTCTACTCAATTTCCATACTGGAATGTTCATGAGTTTTCCATGCACCCCAATCTAATGGGTATTTTATATATTATTCTAGGATCTACAAAACATTTAGTATCTCCAATATCAATTAAAATAGAGAAATCTTGGCCATAGAGCTTACCTGTTAGCTGAATTGCCGAAGCTTGATATTTTTCCTACCTGTTGTCCACTAAGGTGTGGATTTGGTGAGTTTGTTGATAGCTTCCTTCCCTTCAGGTCTTTGACTGCTAAGGAAAATTCAAGGCATAATGATCACCCCCATAAGTATAGCATTCATCATGAGGCCCTTTATGACCTCCTGGCTTGTCCTCCTTAAAGCCTTTTGTGCATGGTCATCCTTGGCCTTACCCTTATTTGGTTTCTTATTCCTTCCACTGTTAGCATTGTTTCCCTTCTCCTATGATTCACTTCCCCTTTTGAGGTTACGAATCTGATGGCTCTTGTCCCCCTTATGAAATATTTTCTTTCCATACCGAGACTTAGAACCTAAATCGTTGCAAAGATTGGATAACTATTGCAACTTCTATTCTTGTTTGGTAACTTTTTGAAAGACTTCATACATGGTCTGAGGCTCATGCATGTCCACCTTGGCTCCTATGTGAGCTCTGAGTCCCATTATGAATTCCCAGATATGAAACTATTCATCCCCCTAATACAGAGGCACATACTTCGACAATTTCATGAAATTTTCCCAATACTGAATCACAGTCATATTTCCCTAGGTTAAATTATGAAATTCTATCATTTTCTTGTCAAATAAAAACTGTAGTAGCCATATCTTCCTAAAATAATGGAGGAATAGTTCCCAAGTGATCTCAATAGGTTGTAGATTTTGTTCTAACTTCTCATTATCCCACCAAATTGTTGCTTCACCTAAGAGCTAATACATAGCCCATGTCACCTTAGTTTGTTGAGAAAGATTATAGAGCCCAAAGTATTTTTCCATTTTTATAATCCAAGCTTTCAACTCTTGTTCCAATGGCCTTGCCATCAAACTTGGGTGGTGCTACTCTTTTGAGGCCTTTCCCAAGCTCTTTCTCAATTTTCCCTTGCGGACCTACCCCTGGACAACCATCTCCTTCACTACCTTTTGTATTCCTACCATCCTAATCTTCTCATGCCACTTGAACTTCTTGTTCAATAAGATCCATGCAAGACTTAGAACCTCTAGAATTTGTTCCAACCTCTTGCTTGGTCCATTACCAGAACCACTACCACTCCCATCTTGCCTAGTTGTCACCATGATGTCCCACACTTATCCTGTAACACAATCACATTCATCACATCTCAACTCAAGATTCTACAAGTAAACATTATGTTACATCTTAAAATTTCATATGCATACATCCCTAACATAGTAGACATACACATTTATTCAAGGTACATTCATTTTAAAGTATTACATTGAACACACCAAAAATTAAATTTTATTTATATTTAGGGTGAGACAATAGACCCTTATTTACAATAAGCTTCAAGTTACATCATTTTGATTTCTTAGTGTCAATTAGAGGACATTCCTCTAGGTCATCATCCAAGTTTACATTAGGTTTCACAAATGAGGATGGTTGAGCACGTAGGCCCTCCCTTTCCTCTTTAGTCAACAAGGGTGCATTAGGTCCACACCCTAAAGGCTAGTCTCGGATTATGAAAGGATTTTTTAATTTTAGGTATTTGCTTCTCCTCAATCTTCATGCCTCTCTCTAGCTTGAGTCGTGTAAGGGCTTGTGCTAGAGTTTCATCGTCATCAAAAAAAATTCATGGAACCTTTTCCTTGGTGGTTCCTTCCTTTACGCCATTCTTGTGTGGGGTTCTAAAAATTTCCCCTTTCCTTCATCTTCCCTTTGACATTCCCATTCCTACATTCAATTCAGGTTTGGTCAATTCTTAGGACTTCCAATATTGGGTCAAGGGTCAACTACCCTACTCAACTATGGTAGACTCAAAAAGGCCTAGCACTGAACACTAAGCTCTAATACCAAATGTAATAACCTATTCCTAATTATTCCTTATTTAATAATTATTGTAAATGACACAAGAATATACTTGAAATTAAAGAGACATAACTAGTGGCTAAAGTCAATTATAGTTACACATGTCCATTAAAAAGAGTAAGAAAATCATATATTCTCTTCAAAAGTCAAATTACAGTATCATGTTCACTTGGCACCAAAGGCCATAATATCATTTCAAGGTACATTTCTCATCAAGTACTTAAATGATAGTTACATCAAGTTACAACATAGACTATATTAGTCTGATGAACATTAAGGTTCTTCTTCATCACTCACCTCCACTAGTGGATAAGAACATGGTTCAAGTGCTTTACCACCCAACCACAAACCTTACGCTTCCTTGGTATTCTTCTGACTTGAAGAATGTTCGACCCCGCATGGAGAGTTTAGCAAGAGAACAATCTGCAAGGTGGAATCTAGTGCATTCCCAACATCAACATGCAAATTCTATCTTGTATGTTGGAAAAATAAAGTGCAAGATCTATGCTAGGAATGGCAGAGAGTGAAATCATAGAGTTCGTTCATACATACATAATGAACCATATTGCTTAGACAAGCGTAAAAAGTGTGTTCCAACAACAAAAAATGATAGGTTCTAGTAAAGCAAACGTATACTCTTTGAATTCCATTTTGGAACCCATCCCAAAAGGTAACTTTCTAATATAACAGTTATCTACCTCCTAGCAGCAACTACCCATAAGTGCTCCTGTCAACTAAGGTATCATTGTTCCTTTCTGGTATATAACTATTATTCCACATGAGTCTTCAAAGAAGAAACATAATACATATTTGTGTATTTATTTACATACTCTAAACAAAATTCAGGTTTCAAATTTCACAGATTATTTCAATGATCTGTCATATAATTCTTATAGCTATGTCTACTTAACATCTTAAGCATTTCCCTTGTAAAAAGTACCAAAAAAACAAAAGAAGGTATGTCACAAGATTTATGCTAGGAATGGCAGAGAGTGAAATCACAGAGTTCATTCATACATACATAATGAACCATATTCCTTAGACAAGCATAAAAAGTGTGTTGCAACAACAAAAAATGATAGGTTCTAGTAAAGCAAACCTATACTCTTTGAATTCCATTTCAGAACCCATCCTGGAAGGTAACTTTCTAATATAACATTTATCTACCTCCTAGTAGCAACTACCCATAGGTGCTCTAGTCAACTAAGGTATCACTGTTCTCTTCTGGTATATAACTATTATTCCACATGAGTCTTCAAAGAAGAAACATAATACATATTTGTGTATTTATTTACATACTCTAAACAAAATTCAGGTTTCGAATTTCACAGATTATTTCAATGATCTATCATATCATTCTTATAGCTATGTCTACTTAACATCTTAAGCATTTCCCTTGTAAAAAGTACCAAAAAAACAAAAGAAGGTATGTCACAAGTATATGTATGTACATAGATGAAGTCTATGTGCATACATATATATATGTGCCTACTAATGTTAAAGTTAGTGCATACATTTTGAAATAAACATATTCAGATTTACAATCTACTAATTATATTTTGATTGACATTTTATAGTCAAAATAAATATTCTGAGCAAGTTTATGATAAAAGTTTCTCAATTACTGTTAAACCTTAACATTGTTGTTTCCACATGATCATTCATTATTTTATGCAAGTTTTGTTTCCTACTAAACAAACTAAACAAGTAAACTATTTACATTATACACGATCACCAAATGAGTTGTTTGAACATGATCATCCATTGTTTTATCCAAGTATTTATTGTTTCTCGATAAACAGACTAAGAAAGTAAGCTCTTTACATTCTAAATAGTCAACAAATAAATTATTTCCATATGAACATTCATTGTAATAAGATAACTTTCAGCAGGACAAAGTCTTTTGCAAGCATTTCTACAATTTGCATTGTCCTTTTTCAATCTCAAACTTAAACAAATTTACATTAAAAAGAATAATGCACTACCATTTACTATGTTTACTATTCTAAATTTAAACAATCAAAAAGCCTTGTTTCATACATAGAGAAAAATGTATGTTCTTCAAATGCTATACAATCTCCTTTCTGTAAATTTAGAACTGTATGGCAGCATTAAGAGAAAAACATAATCGAGATGCTTGTCGATACCATACTCAAGCATCTACTTTAGTCAGAAAACTTAAGAAAACTTGGTAATCAATCCATAATCATGCCTTTTCTAGGCAGCCTTATTGACTATGATGGCTCAGGATTTGACCCTTTTCAAGGGTTAGGTGGTCCTTCAAAGATTTCAAAGAAAAATACTAATGAAGTTCGCCCTTATGACATAATAATTTACCTATATCATAAGCAATAGAACACACATACACACATATCATGCAAAATTTGTTGAGGCATTCAAGCAACTTGCCGCTATCGACCATGAGGATTGATTCCCCTATGTGGCTTACCATGGGCCAAACTTACATATTACAAGGGGTCAAGGATAATCTTCTTCATGCAAACACGACTTCACATTGACAGTATTGAAGACTTCCCTTTTTATTCTATTATCGGCCTTGCCGATTATGGAAAACATTACAATAGTAAATGAAAATACAGTCAATTTTAAAAAGAGATACAGAGGATGGTAACCTCTGGTAGGGTTGATCTTCGATCCCATACGGTTTTCCATTTATCCAAGTTACACATTCTATCAAAATTCATTATTTTGATAGCCACAATGTGGCTCAAAATGGTATGCGACTAACATGCATTTGTTGTTAGAAAAGACTCAAAAAAATATCGATCTAGCACAATGACTAGCCAATAAGCTTTAAAGATTAACCAAAGATAGCAAGTCGAAGCCTAGCAATCCCTCTATGGGTGTTGCTACTCTGTGCCATCAGCTCAAGACGAGTCACGTACACATAAAAAAAATAAGGTTTACATATTATTGTGCTACTGAAATGATAACCAAAACAATGCATTTCAATATAGTTTTCTAGAAAAGTCGAGCTTACCTCCTTGGTTGAGCTTTTGATGAGACTTTTCCTCATCCTTTTTCTACTACATGTCAATTTCCTTCCCAATTTGTCCTCTACTTTTTTTCCCACTCTACATAAAAATGGAAATCACTCCTTTTCATGCAGTCAGTTACTACCATTATGGCCTTTCTGCCATGGTCATCGCCACCCCTAAATTTGAACATTGACTTAATGATTTTGTAGGCCACAACCATCATGGGTCTTCCTTGGAATATATTTCTTGATCTTCCATGTTCAATTTCATTGCATATTAGTTATCACTTAAATTTCAAAATTCAAATTTGATTATGAATACATATATATACGTACGTATACATATATATATATATACTTACATATCTATTTCTTTATGCATTTTAAATGACGTCATTCACATCTTTCATATATTCGAATAATTTATATATATTTATATATATATATATATATTTATATATATGTATATATAGAGAGAGAGGCATATATAGATATATTTATTTATATATATATATATAAGTGTGTGTTTGAGTGTTTTAAATAAAATCACTCATATACAAGCTTTGAATAGAAATTTAAATCTACTAATCATTCATTTGTAAGCATTGACATAATTTGTATTGAAGAAAATTTAATTTTCTTATATATGCAAGTTAGTCAAATACAAGTCATCACGCTACTTGTGGTGTGTGCATCTAGATTCCAACGGGCTTACCATTCAATCTGGCTAAACAATCCTACTTCAACCGTGTTCTCGTCCTTCATCATGTCACCCTACTATTGCACATACTTGCAAATTGATTTGTGACATTCAATCCTTGATGACATATATATAAAAATAGTTTTCATATTTTCATAAAGTAAACATTAGTCAACTCCTCATATTCAACATGTGAATATTCCAAAATCTCCATTTAATATTTAATTGAATTTCAATAACAATTCATTTTTCTGCATTTAAATAGATATATAATAAAATTGGGTTACAATAATAGATAGTTGTCATGTGATGTTTAGTAGAAAGTTACCTTTAGGATGGGTGTTGAAATGGAGTTTATAGAGTATCGGTTTGCTTTACTAGAACCTATTGTTTTCTATTATTGCAACACATAATTTATGCTTGTCCAAGTAATATAGTTCAGTATGTATGTATGAATGAACTCTGTGATTTCACTCTCTTCCATTCCTAGCATAGATCTTGCACTTTATTTTCTAACATGTAGATAGAAATTGCATGTTGATGTATGGGCACACACCAGATTCCACCTTGTAGATTGTTCTTTTGCTAAACTTTTCATGCAAGGTCAGGCATTCTTCAAGTCAGAAGAATATTGGGGAAGTGTAAGCTTCATGGTTGGGTGATAAAGTGCTTCAACCATGTTCTCATCCACCAGTGGAGGTAAGCATCAAATAAGAACCTTATTTTTTCACAAGATTATTTTAGTCTAAGATGTATCATGATGTAATACATTCTTGTATTTAATGTAAAGTGTACATTGTATTGAATTTGTGGCCTTTAGAGCCAAGTTAGACCTGATGTTGTAATTTTACTTTTGAAGTAAATATGAGAATCGTTGACTCATTTTAAATGGACATTTGTAGCTATGATTGACTTTAGCCACTATTTATGTCTTTTTAATTTGCAATATATTCATGTGTCATTTACAATAATATTAATTAAGCAATAATTTTGAATGGGTTATTACAATTCATATCTCATAGATTCTTTTGTCAACTAGAACAAGAGTGGGATATCATTTAACCAAATAACATGAAGTAGAGTGTAAATATTGAATCTAGAAACATTGTTCAAGATTAGCATTGCTTACCATGCTTCTAGCTTTGTCAATGAAAATCTTTTTCATTTATTCTACTACTTGATTTTTTGTAGAGTAAATGAAACTTTTTCTATCTAATAATCCATACATTCTTACAATAATCATAAAAATATATAGAAAAATTATTTCTGCCATTATTTGCTCTGAAAATATTTACTTTCCTATCAATTGTTTTCTTTACAAGCAATTTAAACTCTTTAAACATAGAAAATACAACATATTTTTCTTTAAAAGTTAAACATTTATATCTAGGAAATTTATTGATAAATATAACATAGTAGTGAGATATACTAATGGAAGGAACATCAAAAAGACCAAATACATTACTATGAATTAGTTCCAAAACATGCTTAGCTCTAATATAATTAGATTTAATGAAACTCTACATTGTTTGTCCCACATACAATGTTCATATAAATCAAAGTCAATAGAATAACTAGTGTAGACATCTAAATTTAATCACTCCCATATGATTAAATTTACTCCCTTTTCGTCTATCATATTAAATATTAATTTATTAAATTAATATTACACCTTTGTCTCATATCTGTAAAGTATTTAATTTAATAGCTAAATGTTTTATCTTTCACCTTCTTCCTCTCTAAATTAAATAAATACACCAATTTATTTAATTTAGTCATTTTTTATCCTTTTAATTTAAAATCAATTTAAAATTCTGCATTCTCTCTCTCCTTGTCACATCCTCCATGATCTTGCTCTAATCTGAATTAATTTAATTAATTCATGATTATGATGTGCATCCTCTTAATCAAAGATTAATGTCATATCCTCCTACATTTGCCACTTGCCTCTAATCTTCCATTAATTATTCTAATCCAATATTTGCACAACCTTAACCAAGGTCATTAGCCATATTCAGCACCACCTTTTTAGTCAACCTTTGCATTTATTCTTTTTAGCATTGACCCTCTTTCCCATGTGAATTTTTAATTCACATTTATTTATCCTAGATTCTCCCCTTCCCTATGTGAATTTTTAATTCACATTCTATTTTCTAAGGCTTCTAGAACCTTGGACTTGTCACATCATCTACATGTGACCAAGTCCCACCTTTTTGGAGCTCACCTTTTATCGTTTAAACTCTCCTAAGAATGTGAATTTTTAATTCACATTTATATCTCCAACCACCTCTCATTTTCCCATGGAGATTTTTGAGGAATTCCAAAATTCCTCAAATGTCCCTTTCATTCTCACTTGAGGACAAGAAATCCCTTTTTGAGGAAATTTTCTCACTCCCCAAGGTAGTTGGAAGGTACTTGTCCTTCCTCCACCTCATGTACCTTTTGGCCACCTCACTTACACCTCATCTCCTCTTAGCCACATCACCATCCACATGTCAAGATGTGAGGGCTTGAGAGTCCTCAACCCGCCATAGCCCTTCATCTTGACCTTGTTGGATAAATCCCAACCATTGAATTCTCTAGAGAATTCATGTTTCTCTATAAATACCCCCTCCTCAAGGGCATTTTCAACACTTTTTCATTTGAGCAACCTTATGTTGTCAATTTGCATTCTCAAGCATTCACTATCATTTAGCCATCCACTTTGATCATCTTGCATATTCAATCTTGCATCTAGCTACACCAAAAAGCCATTCAAGGAGCACACAAATTCATCTACATCAAGGGCCAACCAAGAAGTCTTCAACAACAAGAAAGGTATAATCAATTTGCATTTTATTTCATCTATTTTCCTTGTTTTATCACTCTTTAGCCTAATCATTGAAGTGTTTTTAGTGTTTTATCATTTGCATTTTTAGTTATTTTGCACATTAGAATAGGGTAAAACTCCAAGGTACACAACTAGATAAACCATAGACAATCCTTTTATTAATAAGGGTTTTAATACCCTTCTCGTCAATGTGACCAAATCTATGTTGTTGTAGTTTACACAAATACAGTTCTTAGTTGCATTCATAAAGCTATAGTAACTGGATGATTCCACCATAAATAGAGTTTCGCACTAAGTGCACCTAGCCAACCTAAAATTCCATCTACTCAACCTACAACCACTCTTCTCAAAATTCACATGCACCCTTGAATCATTCATTTTAGATACAACAACCATTTTTTTAGCTAAACAAGAGATATTTAATCCTTCCATGATGTTTTTCATGCTTCCATCACTAAAAAATATTGTTACCCCCACTAGGCCTACAATATTTTGAGTGTTATTATCCTAAATGAAAAATTTCCAACCATCATATGTTGTATATACCAAAAGCCACTGATTCTGAGGATTCATGTCATTGGATGCATCTAAGTCTATTAATCAATTCATAAGAAGTCATGTTAGCAAAAATAATAAAAGCATTCCATGGCAACTTGGTGGGGATGACATTAATGTGTATGTGTTGTTGAGTTGGGATGTCGATAGTCTTAGAGCATTCTCCAAGTTGGCATGGTAAAAATGAGGTGTAAACTAATAGATTTATTGTCTTTTCACATGCTTTGTGATGTCCTCCATGGCATCTAAGACAACTTTTGGAGGAATGTTTTTTTCTTCATGTGCCATTGGCATTAATGTGCACATGTATTATGGGCATTATATCGTGAAAGTTCAGCTTTCTTTTGGTATTCACTGTTGTAGTTCAAGCAAAATGGAGACTCATATTTTTGCTTACTACCTTCCATAAGATATGGGATTTTTTAGGAAATATTTATGAGAATCGCTTAAGGTCGATGTTTGTGGAATCTAACATGATAGTTTGGGACCGTTAAAGTTAATACTAGGGAAGGAGTTTTAGGTTTTGATTGAGAGATACAAAACAAATGTGGACATTGCCTCTCGCTTTATTGCTTCTCTCTTGGACCTAGAGTTCCCCAAGGTGATAGTTTTGTTGATGGAACACAAGCTAGTGATGGTTGACTTGCTTGGTGGTGTGGAGGATGTGATAATCATTGCAAAGCCTAGTGTTGGTATACCACACCCACACAACATGTCCAAGGTCTTTTTTCCTTGTGTACATGTGAAAAGGTATCATTTTCTCATGGATGTCGAAGGTCGAGCACTAAGGGAGCATGGGGCTCATGCTCTGTGGGGTACATATTTTCTAAAGGTTTTTTTCTTTCTTGAACCAACTCGAGGGGTGGATTGGAGGGGTCATTTTTATGAATTTTTGTAAGATGAGGGAAAGGAGTTTGGATAAATGTGGTGTGCCTCTCTTTTTTTGGTGTTGTGATCACGGTTATGATTAGGATCTATTAAAAATGGAGGTAATTATGTAGCTTTAAAACTTGTAAACTATTATACTATAGATCTAAATAAGCATTCTTTGTTAAAATTTCTTTGTGGATGATTATTTGTTTAATTCATTTTAATATTTGTAGAAGTAGGCAAAGGATTATAGAAGAATAAGACCAAAAGAAAGAAGTTACACAACATATACCATGAGAAACACTTTCAGGAAAAAACTCCACCAAGAATCAATGTATTATTTAATCTTAGAATAAGATTACAATAATTCCAATCCTTGCTTGAGATGCTTCTTTTTCCTTCAACAGTTCTTCTTCACAACCTGCAATAAAATATGATAAACTCTCTTCAACTTGCTGCAATAAATAGACAACAATGAGCCTTGTAAACTCCAAAGAGTTTACAATTACAAAGCACAATGCTTATCTCACAAAATCCACACCTATTCTTTGCAAGTAAATTTCTACCATGAAGAACAATGTCAAAACAAGTCTATCCATTTGGGTGTCCCAAACTGAAGTCATAACTCAACATTGATTCTAAAGATATCTTCTAAGCTTATCCTCAAAATTGGCGCCCAAGAATGGGCCCACTTAACTCAGCCTCATAAAATATCTTATCATGCAAAAGTGTTAACTTCAAGATGCCAACTTGGGCACCCAAGGTAGGTCCAAGTCAATCTCTAAGATGACAACTTGGGTACCCAAGGTAGGTCCAAGTCAATCTTTGTTAACTAAAACATATCTCTCCACCATTCATGCAAATATCATGCATGATTGATCATCCCCACTTAACTGAATGTATCACCTATTATTTTTCATGCAACTCAAGTCATTAGTCATGCATTCCAAGTCAACTGAAGTCAACTAACATTCAACTAAAACTAACTACATGCAACTGAAGAAAATTGAACCATAACTAAATTGAACTAAACTAGACTGAATTGAACTAAACTAAACTAAACTGATATGAACTTAACTGAATTGAACTCCATGCAAGTATACATCAATCCCTAACTTCTATGATCTTTACATGCATTACTGAAGTGTTATCTTTTACTCTGAACAGTTAACTTAACTCAAGGTGAGTTCCACCTTCCATGTGGGTGCCCCATGTGCTCCTATTTTGTAGGAGCTCTTCATGGGCATCCCAACATGTTCCTATCATTTATAATTAATTACAAATATCAATTAACATGTTCATTTCATTCAAATTTAATCTCTTTCTAATCCTAGTGTTGGGGAACACTTTCCAAGGACTTAGGAGATACATGAAATAATGTTTAGGATTGCAATTAAATGGCATCCTATTCCCAACATTTTCCCACTTGACATTATACATTGCAATTATTCTAAACAAGCAATCATTATTATAAATCAATTACATGACTCAAGGCCAATGGCCTTCCTGCACTAACTAATCAATCCATACCAACTTCAAATGCAACCTGCATAATCATTAAGCTCCAAGCAAATGATTTAAACCAAGAGAACTTATTTGTAGGAACTGGTTTCATAAGATAATATGTAGCATTAATTAAAGTGTAAAATTTCTTAATTAATACCTTCCCACTCTCAACCATTTCTCACACAAAGTGATACTGAACATCAACATGCTTAGTATGAGCATGACACATAGGATTTTTTGGATAAACACATAGCACTCTAACTATCACATTCAAGTTTAACTTACTTGCAATTAAAACCAATACCTTTCCCAAGTCTTTGTATCCAAACTACCTCTTTGGAGGCATGTGAAACTATTGAGTGTGTTGAACTCACGTCCAACCAAGGTGTAGGCTTCTCAATCTTTACTATTGAAAATAGTTTTTCTTACAAGTAACCATTCCAACATATATCTCTTACCATAAGAGGACTCAAGCCTCACCTATTTCTCCAAGTATCCATGAGGAGCTATAACCAACCAATCCATGCCAAACTCCAAATGTAACATAGTACTATCATGAAGTAATCAAGCAAATGATTGATGTACCCAATACTTAAGAGAACTACAAAAGATCAATGTCAAAGCTCCAATCATGACTCAAGAACTTAAATATGACAACATGATCTAACCATCTCCTACTAGGAGATCACATGCACCATAACATATATACATCCTAGTCTCAAGAGAACAAGTACCATGCCAAACTCTAAATGCATATCAAGAGTAAATCATGACATAATAGCAACCACTTTAAACCAAGAAAAATCCATATCCCCAATCACATGAAGATAACCTTACCAATGATGCATCCACGTCACTGCCAACAACTCCCATTGAACCATGGTACGAGATACGCATGGCATCATGACTACCATCCTCCTCATGAAGATCACTCTTTAACATCAAGAAAAGAGTCATCACTAACATTTTTACATGAAATTATCAAAGCATGATTACCGTCACCTAAGGATTCCTCTGTAGAAGAATTAGAACTCTTTTTCTTGTTCTTACAATCCTTCTTCACATGTCCTGGTTTACCACAGTTCCAACACTTTTCCTTACTCCGTCCTTCTAACATACCCCTTCCTTCCTTGTCTCCCTTATGTTCCCTTTTCTCAAGCCTACCTTTTAAAAACAAGGAATCTTGGATTTCCATTTTATACTTCCTTCTCATCTCCTCTGATAGGAAAGTAGGAATTATATTGTTCCATCTTCGGATCTGCACCACTACCATTGATAGCAACACTTAGATTTTCCCAAGATTATGGTAAAGAACAAAGTAACAATATGCATTTGTCTTCATCTTCTAGCTTTACATCTACAAATTCTAACTGACTTAGAATCAAATTAAAAGCATTCAAATGATTTGCAACAGAATCACCACCTTTCATCTTTAATGAATATAACTGTCTTTTCAAATACAACTTATTAGTAAGACTTTTGGTTTGATAGATATCACCTATTCTCTTCCACAACTTATATGTAGTAGTTTCTTCTGAAACATTCAAGAGAACAACATCAACAAGACATTATCTTATGGTCTCTCTTGCCTTCTTATCAAGCTTAACCCAATCCTCATCTAATATCGTTGTAGGTGACTTTGTCTCATTACCAACAACTAACCATTGATCTCTCTCTGCAAGGAGATCCTCCATTTTTAGTTTCCACATCTCATAATTAGATCCATTATTGAATCTTTCAATATCTAAACGAGAATTAAAACTCATTGTAACAAAATTATTTTTAAAAATCATCAATAACACAATAGTAAAAAGCTCCCACTACAACCAAAAAACCTTCAAACTTTTAAGAGAAAGGCATCCCAAACTCTACCCAACCTCAACTCTAATACCAAATTTTGAAAATGGAGGTAATTATGTAGCTTTAAAACTTGTAAAACTATTATACTGTAGATCTAAATAAGTGTTCTTTGTTACAATTTCTTTGTGGGTGATTATTTGTTTCATTCATTTTAACATTTGTAGAAGTAGACAGAGGATTGTAGAAGAATAAGACCAGAAGAAATAAGTTACACAACATATACTGTGGAGAAACCCTTTCAGGAAAAAATTCCACCAAGAATCAATGTATTATTTAATATTAGAATAAGATTACAATAATTCCAATCCTTACTTGAGATGCTTCTTTGCCCTTCAACAATTCTTCATCACAACCTGCAATAAAATATGATAAACTCTCTTCAACTTGCTGCTATAAATAGACAATAATGAGCCTTGTAAACTCCGAAGAGATTACAATTACAAATGCTTATCTCACAAAACCCATGCCTATTCTTTGCAAGTAGAGTTCTACCATGAAGAACAATGTCAAAACAAGTTCTTCATCCATTTGGGCATCCCAAATTGAAGTCATAACTCAACGTTGATTCTGAAGATATCTTCTAAGGTTATCCTAAAAGTTGGTGCCCAAGAATGGGCCCACTTAACTTAGCCTTATAAAATATCTTATCATGCAAAAGTGTTAACTCCAAGATGCCAAATGTTGGAAATAGGATGCCATTTAATTGCAAATCCTAAACATTAATTATTTCATGTATCTCCTAAGATCTTGGAATGTGTTCAACAACACTAAGATTAAGATGAGATAAATATTTGATGAAATAATCATGATTATTGACATTTGTAATTAATTCAAAATGTAAGGAGCATGTGAGGGTGTCCATAGTGTGTTCCTAAATAATAGGGGCACATGGGGCACCCACATGGTAAGGTGACACTCACCTTAAGTTTAGTTAACTATTTGGAGTAACAGATAGCACTTCTGAATGCTTGTAAAGATCCTAGGAGTTAGGGTTTGATGTTTGCATGCATGAAGTTCAGTTTAGTCCAGTTCAGTTTAGAATCAATTTAGTTTAGTTTAGTTTAGTTTAGTTTATTTTAGTTTAGTTTAGTTTAGTTCAGTTTAGTTGTCTTCAATTAGTTTTAGTTGTATGTTAGTTGACTTCAGTTAACTTGGAATGCATGGCTAATAACTTGATTTGTATGACAGATAATAGGGACTACCTCCAATTAACATGGCATGACCATTCTTGCATGAATGGTGTTGAGTAAATGTTTCAGTTAACAAGAAACCACTTGTATCTAACTTGGGCGCCCAAGATGCTTTCTTGGAATTACCTCCAATGCATGATAAGATATTTATGAAGGCTCAATTAAGTGAGACCCTCTTTTGGGCATCATCTTTGAGGAAGAGCTTTGGAATTATCACCGAAGTGAAGGATGAGTTGTAGCTTCAGTTTGGGACACCTAAATGGATGAAGCACATGTTCTAAGCTTTGGTATTCATGGTAGAACTCAACTTGAAGCAATATGGCATACCTTTTCTAAGGCTTGGGCTTGGGCATTGTAATTATCACCTTTTGGAGATTACAAGGTTGCTTATTGCCTCTATATCTCATTCAAGTTGAAGAGATTTTTCATAATTGTTATTGTAGGTGTGAAGAAGATTGGTAAAGATAGAAGAAGCATTCTCAAGCAAGAATTGGAGTTATTGTAATTCAAAGATTGAATAATAGAATAATTCTTGGTGGAGTTTTTTCCCTAAAGGGTTTCTCCATGGTACATCTTGTGTAATCTTTCTAATATCCTATCTAGTTTTTCTATCAAATTTTGTCTACATTCTACAATATTAAAATGGATTAATCAAGATAATCACCCACAAAAATATATGTAACAAAGGAAAATCTTATTTAAACCAGCAATATTAGATATTTACAAAGTCTTAAGCTAAGAAAACACCTCATTTTTCAACATTTGGTATTAGAGCTGAGGTTGGGTAGAGTATTCAGATGCCTTTCTCTTAAAGTTTGAAGGATTTATTGGCTTAGTGGGAGATTTTATCATTTTAGTAATTTGTTGATTTTGGAATTAATTTTTTGTTACAATGAATTCAAGGTTAGATATTGAAAGGTTCAATGGTTCTAACTATGAAATGTGGAAATTAAAAATGGAAGATCTTCTTGAAGAAAGAGATCAGTGGTTAGCAATTAATAATGAGACAAAGACACCTACAACTATTTCAAATGAAGATTGGGCTAAGTTAGATAAAAAGGCAAGAGGAAAAATTAGATTATGTCTTGTCGATGTTGTTCTTTTAAATGTTTTAGTGGAAACTAGTGCATATAAATTGTGGAAAAGAATAGGAGACATTTATCAAACAAAGAGTCTAACAAATAAGTTGTATCTAAAAAGGCAGTTATATTTATTGAAAATGAAAGATGGTGATTTAGTAGCACAACATTTAAATGCTTTCAATTTAATTCTCAGTCAATTAGCATCTGTATATGTAAAGCTTGAGGATGAGGATAAATGCATTTTATTGCTTTGCTCTTTACTAAATTCTTGGGAAAATCTAATAGTTGCAATTAGTGGTAATGGTGTAGATCCAAAGATGGGAAACATCATTCCTACTCTCCGATCAGAGGAGATGAGGAGGAAATCTAAAACTAGCTCCCAAGATGCCTTGTTCATAAGACGTAGGCCTAAAGAGAAGGAATCTAAAGCAGACAATAAAGGAAAGGGTAAGTCTAAAGGATGGTCAAAAACCCCTGGTAAGAGTAAAGTAAAGTGTTGGAATTGTGGAAAACCTGGACATATTAAAAAGGATTGTAAGAGCAAGAAGAAGAGTATCAATGCTTCTATAGAAAAATCCAAGGACAGTAATGATGCATTAGTCATTTCTTCTAATACTATTGTTGATAAATCTCGGCTTCTTGATTCAGGTTGCTCCTATCATATGACTCCTAGAAAGGAGTGGTTCTCTAAGTATATTGCATATGATGGAGGAGATGTCTTCTTTGGAGACAATAGCACAACAAAGGTTGTTGGGAAAGGAGAGGTAAATTTGTGTTTCAATGATGGTAGTGTTAAGACCCTTAATGATGTTTTACATATTCCAAGAGTTGCAAGGAATCTACTTTCTGTCTCTAATTTTAATGATTCTGGAATGCATGTGACATTTGACAAAGGTGGTTGCAGATTGGTGAAAGGGAATATGGTGGTTGCTAAAGGATTTTGGATTGGGAATTTGTTTAAGTTGAATACCTCCAATGTAAATATTTTATCAAATGTAACTGAAGCTGAAAATACATGTATGCTATGGCACCATAGATTGGGCCATATAGGTGAAAAAGGTCTTAGGACCATTCTTAATAAAAATTTGGTTGACGATATTCCTAATTATAATATTGGCAAAAATGAATTTTGTGAGAACTGTATGTTTGGAAAGCAATCTAGATCTAAATTTCCTAGTGGTACAAATAGAGCTAAAATATTATTAGAGATTATTCACTCAAATGTAATGGGTCCTGTGGATATTGACTCTATTGGAAAATCTAGATACTATGTCACATTTATTGATGATGTCTCAAGGTACACTTGGATATATTTTATGCATAACAAATCTGATGTGTTTAATAAGTTTAAGGAATTTAAGGCTTCGGTTGAGAAAAAATTAGATCATAAGATAAAAGTGTTGAGATCAGATAATGGTGGTGAGTATTGTTCTAAGGAATCTGATGATTATTGTAAGCATGCAGGAATAGTGAGAGAGAAAACTACTCCATATACACCTCAACAAAATGGAGTAGTAGAAAGGATGAATTGAACCTTAATGGAAAGATCTAGGAGTATGTTAAGTAGTGCTAAGCTTGAATGGTACTTATGGGTTGAAGCGGTATGTACTTCTTATTTAATCAATAGATCCCCTAGTTCATCTATTGAAGATAAAACTCCTTATGAGATGTGGTTAGGTAAGAAACCTAGTGTTGTACATTTAAGGATCTTTGGTTGTGAGGATTTTGTTCAGGTTCCTCAAGAAAAGTGATCTAAATTGGATCCTAAAGCACAAAAATGCATATTCATAGGTTATGGTGAAAATGTAAAAGGTTACAAGCTTTGGAATCCACTAACAAGAAAAGTTTCTTTATCTAGAGATGTTATTTCTAGGGAATTTAGAGCTTATTTAGGAGAAGAACAACCAAAGGAGAAGGATACTTCTCAAACAGTGCATTTTGAGACAAATACTAAGAAGCAACAAGATGCACATGTTGAAGATGAATTGGAAGAAGAGAGTTCAAAGAGTTCTTCTGAAATAGAGGCTTAAGATGAGCATATTGAGGAACAAGAAGAAACTCCTTTAAGGAGATCTACAAGACAATGGAATCTCGTTGATAGGAATAGCCCACCTAATTTCCGTTGTATTTTTTCTTTAATGAGTACTAATGATGAACCTAGTTCTTGCAGGGAAGCTTTGTCCTTAGACAAGAACAAGCTTTGGTCAAAAGCTATGCATGAAGAAATGGAATCCTTGGATACTTGTGACACATGGGATCTTGAGAGTTTTCCCAAAGATAGAAAGGCCATTGATTGTAACCAACTTGGGCACCCAAGGTGGGTCTAAGTCAATCTTTGTTAACTGAAACATATCTCTCCACCATTCATGCAAATATCATGCATGATTGATCATCCCCACTTAACTGAATGTATCACTTGTTATCTTTCATGAAACTCAAGTCATTAGTCATGAATTCCAAGTCAACTAAAGTCAACTAACATTCAACTAAAACTAACTACATGCAACTAAAGATAATTGAACCATAACTAAACTAAACTAAACTGGACTGAACAAAATTGAATTGAACTGAATTTGAACTGAACTGAATTGAATTGAACTGAACTAAACTGAACTAAATTGATCTGAATTGAACTCCATGCATGTAAACATCAATCCCTAACTTCTAGGATCTTTACATGCATTACTGGAGTGTTATCTTTTACTCCAAACAGTTAACTTAACTCAAGGTGAGTTCCACCTTCCATGTGGGTGCCCCATGTGCTCCTATTTTGTAGGATCTCTTCATGGGCATCCCCACATGTTCCCATTATTTAGAATTAATTACAAATGTCAATTAACATGTTCATTTCATTCAAATTTAATCTCTTTCTAATCCTAGTGTTGGGGAACACTTTCCAAGGACTTAGGAGATACATGAAATAATGTTTAGTATTGCAATTAAATGGCATCCTATTCCCAACAAGCTCTACATTATGATGCTAGTGGTTTTTAGTTGTTGTCTGAAGTCTTGATATGTTTTGGTCTATTTTGGCATTATGTATGGTGGTTGAAAATCTTGGTCTCTATGGTCTATATCATGTTGATGGGGGTTGTTTTTTGGTCTATGGGTTTTGAGCCAAGATGACTCTTGAAATTATACCGGGGTTTGGGTCTTTTTGAAAATCTACCATGGGGGAAGATTGTAAGCTCTTTTCTACAATCAGTATAATTATAGTTTACATACCAAAAAAATAAAAAATAATTAAATCATTAGTAGTTTCATCATCACATAATTCATAAGTAGAGGAATCTTCATCTTTCTTTTTCTTATTTTGACATTCCTTTTTGAGATGACTTTTTTGTTGTGGTTCTCACATCTCAATCCTTCTTATAAGGTATCTTGGATCTACCCTTAGACTTGGATCTATCCTTAGGCATGCCCTAATGACCTTCCTACGTGTTCTTATACTTCTGTTTAGAACTTACCTACACATGCAATGCATCTTTAGAACCATCTTCCATAAAATTTCTTCTCATTTCATTTATGAGCAAGGTACAATGAGATAATCCATCATTGGATATGTCATACCACTGAGTGCAAAAATAATATTTTCCCAAGATTTAGTCAATGAACATAATATTAAAATACATTGATCCTCTTCCTCTACCTTCACATCTATTGATTGTAATTGATTCATGATTATATTTATTGAATTCATTTTTGCAATCAACTCTCCATCTTTCATTTTTAGAGAATACAATTTTTTTCATAAATAATGTATTAAAAAACTCTTAGTTTGGAAAATTTCTTATATCCTTTTCTATAATTTATATGTAATAGTTTCATTATAAATATTCAAAACAATGGAATTAGATAAACACAAATATATAATTGGTATGAGTTTTTCACACTCTATGAAGTTAATTGGAGTAAGCTTTTGGATTAAAAAGTGTATAAGTTTCAATCGATGTTTTGGGTCACACTCAGTGATCCATCATCAGAAAGAGGAAAAAGTGGAATTGAATTATAGATAAAGCCTTATAAGGGGAGGGGGGGGAGGGAGATGAAGAATAAAAATAAATAAAATAAAATAAAAATAAAAATATGAAGAGTGATACATATAAAAAAAAAATTGTGTGTGTGTGCATGCGTGTGTGTATGTGTGAACCATAAAAAGTAAGAATATAAGTATATGAAAACATGTAAAGAATGGAATAAATGGGTAATAGAAGCATTTAGAGAACATAATACACACATTATGTAAATGCTTCTATTATCCATTTATTTGCTTTACATGTTTTTATGTTCTTTTATGCCTGCATATACTTATATTCTTACTTTTTATGTTTATCAATAGATTTTTTTTTTGTTTCATCCATATATATATACATTTTCTTGTTTCATGCATATATTTATTTGCATTGGTGTCTTTATAAATAAATATAAGTATAGATCTATTTCATTCACATTTATACATTTATTTCATATACATATGTATACCTTTTATACTCTTTTATATATTCTTATATATTCATATAAATAATTTAGTTATATACCTTACATTTTTATAACGTGTGTACATTATACATATATGTATGTATATATACATACATACATACATTTAATTATAATGTAGTTATAATTTAGTTTTTCACTTTCATAATCAATTTTTATAGTTAATTTTTTAAAGCTATGTTATATACCTACACAAATTATGTCTTTTTCCCTTTACTTAATTTACAAGTTTGGACATCTTGGAATTTTTTATATTAATCACTCCTCATATTTTAATTTTTAATTGTCTTATTTTTTCTCTCCCTCTCCCCCCTTTTTAAGGCCTTATTTGCAATCCAATTCCACTCTTTCCTCTTCCTAATGATGGATCATTGAATGTGATCCAAAATGTTGATTTAAACTCATACACAATTTAATCCAAAATCTTACTCCAATTAACAACTATATATTACCATGAGCCTTTTTGTCAAGTTCTACCCAATTGTCATCTAAGATATATTTTTTGTTTATTTGTACTCTTCACGACAATCCATTGATCTCTTTCTTCAAAGAAATCCTTCATCTTTAGCTTCTAAAGTTTAAAATAAGTGTCATTAATTTTTTTAATATCCAAATGGGATGAGTTAACCATGATCTCTATCATCCAAAATCTAAATTTACAAGAAAAATACAACAAACTCCCATTGCAATAAAAACTCAAGCAAAAACTCTAAAAGAGGTATCCTTCTAATCAAACCAATTGTGACTCTAATACCAAATATTGAAAACATGGTGAAATAATACAAGAAATGTTGTTCTTTAGTGCATCTAAATTATTAAACCAAGATGAAAATTAATCAACAATGAAAGCAAATGCAAACCATAACACAGTATGAGGAGAAACCCTTGTAGGAAAAAATCCACTCAAAGAAACACAATCTTGTATTAATTGTGGAAATCATTACATCAAATATCATTTGCTTATCACTTTGTATTACAGCAGCATAATAGTGCTCAAATGACTTGTAAAATAATCTCATCATTATTCTATTGCAAGGAACCAATATATAGGAGATACGTATATAAGATACCATTAATGGTATTGTAAGACAAGTGACAAATACCACTCTCTCAAATCTACGCATCCACCTCCATCATGAAGAATCTCATAACTTACCACATGGTCAACCACCTTAGATAATATGTAACTCCTCTTACATCACTTGTGTGTCATAAATCTTGTCATAATGGTCGGATTCTTTCATTATGACAACTTTCACATTCCTAGGCCCTCCATCATGGTAAGATTGACCAAACTTGTTATAAGATCTAAGTGTACAAGATCTTATATCTTTCAATCTTGATAATTTTTCAAGATCCTCATGGTAACTTCTCATCTTAAATAGCATTTCAAATATGAGTGAGAAAATATAATATTAATAAATAAATTCCAACCACCTAAGAGGGACATCCAAGCCTACCCTCTTTCTGATCCTTGAAGATGTCACATTATTTATCAACAACAATAATTAAATATAATTAAAACATGTCAAAAACTTCGCATAATGAATAGCATCTAATCCCAACAATTAAAAATGTAAAAAACATCCATCGAATAGATAAAAAATAAAATAAAATTTAAATCTATTGAATCATCAAACATTATTCCAATTGTTTGTTGACGAATACAAGCAATGGACTCCATCAACACATATTAATTAAATCATGTTGCTATTTGCATAATTATTTTTTCACATTAATCCTTCAAGTCTTGATATTATTATTTGTTGAATGGCTCCACGTTTTATTATCTTTTAAATGGAACGAATTTTTTGAAATGAAATGCACGCAACTAATTATATTTTACGATAGCAGCCATCAACCATTGCCTTTATAGCTCAGTGGTAGAGCGTCAGTCTTGTAAACTGAAGGTCCGCAGTTCGATCCTGCGTGAAGGCAGTTTTTTAAAATTGGTAGCGGAACTTTTGGGTTCCGCAAACAACAGCTAAGTGCAGCAGTTTTAAAGTATTATATAAATTATAAAAACATGCAATTAACTTTGGCAGTAAGTTTTAAATATTAGTCTAATAATACGTGGATCTTAATTATTCCAAAATTAGACATATGACTATATTATCATCCATGAAATCTAATTGCAGTTTTTTTTTTAAATAAATATTTGAAATTTTGCTATTGATTTTTTTCTTGTACCATACCATATTCTATTACTATTTAACGTTCATTATAGAAATACTATCTTTTGTAATTGTGAAATTTAAGAAGGAAGTGTATCTCATAGAACTTATTATAAATATGAAAAGAATTAAAATCATTCATTCTTTATAGATTTAAAATTTAAATAAATGTTGATTAGTTTTTATTATTGTGGTATGTTTGAAAATTAGTATATAGTTATGTTACATGTTAGTAATGTGGTTAAGCTGAACATTTTTAAGATAATGAATCTTGAACTTAATTGTTAGATGTCTTTGAAATTAAACTCAATAATAGTTACATTACAATATTTATAGTATCTATATGAAGTTGATTACTTGTTATGAAAAGTGTAAGCATTTGTGAAAAACACACACAATGTAGGATCAAACAACAAATGAGAACACCTTCCACACACGGTTGCAAACAATGATTTGCTATTTCCTCAAAAAGAAAGAACTTACATAATGAAGAACTTGTGCATAGTCACAATGAAGGAAAGTGCTTATAAGTGCAAACCATAAATGAGAAATGGATTAGATCATGACAAGTGTCATCATCACATGTGATGAGATGTAATGATATAATGATAGCTCAAACTAATAAAAGAAAAAAAACACTTATAAGTTTACCTTAAGTGCGTAAAGTGAAATT
The DNA here is from genome assembly GCA_007258455.2 of Sequoia sempervirens. Lineage (NCBI taxonomy): Eukaryota > Viridiplantae > Streptophyta > Pinopsida > Cupressales > Cupressaceae > Sequoia > Sequoia sempervirens. The sequence continues at coordinate 160,681,145 of VDFB02256132.1, read as the reverse complement.
AGCCTAATAATCAATTAAAGATTAATTAATTATTAGCCAATGAAGGATTACTCTAATATGCACCTTGTGGGAACCACAAAGACATAAGCAAATCCATTTGCAAAAGAAAGTGCAAAGAAGAGAAGATTGCGCTTTCATGCCTTTGACAATATTATAACACAAATTTTGAGGTGGGATGGTGTATTGTCCCCTCAATTACAAGTTTACTTCAAAACAAAATTTGAAAACAACTATTGAAGTGGATTTTCAATGAAAACTTGATAATTATATTTTTTTCTAATGCATACCAAGTTAGGTTATAGAGACTATTTGGGATAAGTAGGAATCAACGAATATTTGAATTTTAGATTTTTGAGTTTTATTCCAACTTTATGTAATGTGGGATTGATCCCACACACTAGAAGATTCACCTAGGATATGAAAGTGCTAATATCAAAGTAAAGAACGAATGTATGCGGATGAGTGCAATATTGTGAATTTAATCCCCATTATACAAATTCAATATACTGGGGTGTTGGAGCACCTTAAGATTATGTGATCAAACTTAGTTATATTTTTCTATACCAATTCAATTAGCACAATAAAAAAAAGCATGATATTATATTCAAACCACAAATACACATAAGACATAGATTTACATGGAAAACCCTTATAAGAAAATGTTGGAGAATGCCAAGATCGGGAAGCACAAATTGATAACCTTTTACAAGTGAAACAATGAGCACAATAGTATGTCTATTATATAAATGAAGAGTGTGTAAAATACAATGATGGACCCTTCATATACAAGCAAGGATGAGGAGGTGATAAGGTAGGAGACAATGACTGACTATCCCTCCAAAGGTGGAACACTTGTAAGCTCACCTAAAAAGTGTGTGAGCAAGTGGCAAGTATCTATACAATATGTCTCAATGTTATGAAGTGAGACACCAACATGAAACAACCTAAGTAAAATAAGCTATGTGTGAATAGGTCAATCTTAGAAAGGTGATATCATAACTAGATATGTAAAGACACTATTTACACTAACAGAAAAGACCCATTGCCAAGAAGACAATAAAATTTATATTCACATAAAAATACATCCAATACAATAAGTTTCTTACAAATTATCTCAATCTACAAAATGTAAGATGCAACCTCCAACTACGTTTACCACATCCCCAAGCAATCAAAATCCAACCAACATAACCGTGTTCCATCCATACAAGCATTTCAACATAACCACTAAGACATTTTCATGGCAAACCAATTATATCAACTATTTAATTGCCACATGAAATGCCAATAGTACACAATCAAAAAGTGGTTGTATCATGACATCAACATATACCATACATTATATCAAAATATGAATTCTCCACATGAATAATAACCACATATAATAAGCTATTATTGTTCACTCTTGGTCAAAGATCGATGTTAGTTTTGACTAAAGTGTTCTCGATTATTGTATTCATATCTTATCTCTTTCTTGGAACATGTCTACCTACACTACAATAAAACATGACCTATGGATTGTAATAACAAAGAAAAATACCTAATTAGTCCTATTTGTTTTACATCTAGGCATTCCTTATAACATCAACATGCTCTTAGTTCTTACCACCTATACAATAATGCTACAAGTGCATATGCATTAGCATGCACACTCCCAAAACTACTTAAATAATTATGTGATAGTTAATTCTACTCCAAATGAATTGGAAACCATAGCAACACAAGAATTAAACAAGTATTCATTATAAACTATAAAATCTACACTCATCTTGACTTACTACAAATTACAACCAACTCTATAGTTTCTTACTATCCTATAATCAAACACATGAACTAGAACAAGTTCACCATATTCTCTCACCAAGAACCTTAACAAGAATTATTTGTGGGTGAATAACACACCAAATTTCCAACATTCTCTCTTGATATTTGCTACAAGAGAGTTTACATTATTATCATGAGAAGATAACTTTATGCATGGGAAAGGGATAAACCCATTGCATCCCTACACTAGAAAAACTTAGTTTTACTTATAAGATTTATCAAAGAAATAATAATATTTACTCGAGTGTCAATTTTATCTATTTGAACCTTCCTTATTTCAACCATCTCCCTAAAAAATGATATTACACATTTGCATCTTTAATTTTAATATGGTAAATATGATTTTGGCCTGGAAATAAGTTACACTTTGACTATCAAAATTTAATATTGTACAACTATTAAAACTAATATTGTAACATAATATTTGTAACCACGCAACTTAAATATTGTACAACTATTAAAACTAATATTGTAACACAATATTTGCAACCACACAACTTATTTGCAAGCATGTGTTGTTGCTATACTTTGCTTTATTTGTGAACAACTTTCTATTATTTATTTTTCATCCAACTATCTAATTTTATAAATAGCTCGTAAAGACATAACCACTTGTTTACCTATGGATATCTAGAGATATAGCCTAATAACGACCAAAAAATTCATCATATTCAACACCTTTCCAACATCGTTAGAACCATGAAAACACAAACAATAATCTAAAGCTCCTTTCAAGTACTTGAAATTTTTTTAACAAGAGTTCAATGTTCTTTGTCAGGATTTGACATGAACCTACTTTGAACTACCACCACTTGGGAAATGTCTATCCTTATACAAACCATTGAATACATAAGAATTCCTGTTGTACTTACATAAGAAACATTACACATGTCCTATAAAGCTTGTGAAAACCTAGGACACTATTCAAAACTCAACTTAGTGCCTACTACTAAAGGGATACTTACAAGATTATTGTTGTGCATGTGAAATCAATATAAAATAGTTTCAAGATATTTTCTTTGGTGTAACAATAGCTTCCTACTAGACCAATCTCTATGGATCTCCTTACAAACTATGAATATTACAACACATATTTTTCATATCAAATCTACTAGACAACTAAGCTTTGAGTTCCTTAATCAATACCTTAATATTCTCAATGATACCATATTATCAATATATAAAAAAATGATTATAAAATGATCACCAAATTATTTTTAGTACATATAATAATCAAAATTACCCCTCCTAAAACCTAGTTTCAACACATGAAGCAAAATTTGACACCATATACATAGTGACTATTTTAATCCATATAGAGATATTTTTAGTTCTTAAACTAGATACTATTTTCCTTCCACCTTGACTTATTTAGGTTGATTCATATAGATTTTCTCATCTAATTATCCATATAAGAATATAGTATTCACAATCCATCTAATCCACATCAATATCAAATGCCACAACTATGGATAACAACATCATAATTAGTATAAGTTAGAGAAAAACACACTTGAAGTCTAGTGGACTATACCTTTAAGATAACTTTCATTGTAGATCTTCTCACAACTACCACTAGTGGAGATCCGACCACATATACATCCTATTATTCTTTAGAATTTTCACCAAATGTGCCTTCATCCTTTCCATCCACACTATCATGTCCATTTTATCCTACATTTAAAAATATATCTTATTTCTCTAGTTTATGTTCAAAATACACCTTATCAATCTCCTTTACATTTATTTGTTCATCCCTAGATAAAACTCTTAAGTTCTTTGAATATGACATCTCTTGAGTAGGTAACCTTATGTATCACTAATTTACAAATATTTTAGCCTTTTACATTTTCACCATATCCAATGAAAAACACTTTTCAATCTTTAGGTGCAACTTAGATTATTTATCCTTTGATACATGAACAATTTCTTAATAGCCAAACACTCTTAATTGTGTTGCAACATGCTTCTTACCCATCCACATATCATATGGTGTCTTATTCTCAAGAACAAAATTAGGAGACATATTTAAGATAACAAGCAATATTAACTACCTCAACCTAAAACTCCTATCTGAGACTATCACTACATAACATGCTTTTGGATCAATCCAACAAGGTTTTATTTAACCTTTTAACCACTTTATTTTTTATAGTCTAAGTTGTTGTGTTTTTCCTAACAATGTTAATATGATTATAAAGTACTTCAAATTCATTAGAGGAAAACTCCCCACCATGATTTTACCTTAACAATTTAATCTTCTTGGTAGTCTAACTTTTTACTAGTGCCTTCAATTACTTAAACTTGAGAAATGACTTAGGATTTTTGCTAAGAAAATACACCCAAGAATGCTTAGATTAATAATTATTGAAAGAAACATAGTAATAGGACTTAATAGTTGAGTGCACATCCATAGGGACAAAAAAATCACTTTGAACCACTTCTGATTTCTCCCTTGCTTTAGTACTTCCTATTAGGTCCAAAAACAACTCTCCCAAATCCTCTAAATTTTTCCACTTTCAAGGCTAGGGGATTTTCTTTAGGAAGGTAAAAATGGGCTCATCAAGAGACTTAGGATGGTTAAATGTTAGCATAGGAGAGTGGTTAATCACTCCTACTCTTTAGGATCATCTTAAAACCAAGAGGATATTCCTAGAAGTATGTTTGAGTAGATAATTTAAATAAAATAAAATAAAGATTTATATAGTCTTATAATAACTATACCCAAGCAAAAAATTAAGCCCAATAACTCTCACTAAGCTAAGTTTAGATGGTTGAAATAACCTCTCTATATTTGATTGAAATATTCTTCACATGCATCTACATATTGAAACTATGAAGTAATTAGTTAAGATAATTTATTTTAGATTCTTTTACAATTGACAAAGTAAAAATATGTTGTAAATAATTAAATAATGATATAAAATTAAGTTGTCACTTAATTGACATCCTTGGTTGTAATACTGAATCATAAATAACAATGCATTAATCTATTTCTACTTCTTATACTATTGGTGAATGATTTTTATATTTTTTTTATGGATGTGGAAGGTCAATATTCCTACTAATCGATGCCTTATGGGTAACAAAGTTATATCCAACCATGACAAGGAAATCAATATAAATAACAAAAAATGTATGATGTAAAATTAACACTTTTTCTAGGTGTTCAAGATTGATTGTGCTCAGGTGGAGCTGGCGATAAGGGCCATTGTTGGGGATAAAATTCTTCAGGAACACCCTTGTCTATTATATCCTTCTCAGGAAGATTCTATTTTTCTTTCAAACACCATGGATTTACTAAAAAATATTATGGGTTGGTAACACAAATGGCGGTTTATTATATGCATGACAAGTATTTCATGGGCCATTCCTTAAGCAATGCAATATGGGAGTATGATTTACACAATGGGAAGGCTTTGGTAGGGGGGTCTCTTCAAGTACAAATATTTAAAGAATAATTCTCACTATATGTGTGTGTATGTGGCATTAAAATGGGCCCTACAAGTTTGTGAAGAGGTAGAAATGGATGAGGCCTTTTGGGCTCACAAAAAGGAAATCGGCTTAAGTATCTATGGAAGGGTATCTAAGGTCTATAGGGCTTTGCTCATGCTACTTTCACATGTTCCTCTCCCTCCTATGCCTCTAGCTAAGCCTAAATTGAAGCCTAAATTTGACCAATCTTTTGCTAAAAACTTGAAAGAAATATGTATTTTGGGTTTGGGGATTTTTGGTTTATCAGCTAGGCTTTTTCTCCTATGTTTCCTCTCGCCTTTGTCTTCTTCTCTCTGGATTTTATGTCTAGTATATTTTGTTATCTTGGCCCTCAGCCTTCTATAAGTTGGAGCTTTTTGTTCTTTGGCTTCTATATCATATACTCTCTGTAATTATCTTTTATTGATTAATATATTGTAGGCTTTATGTCTTTCACTTAAAAAATTAACACTCTTTTCGTAATAAACCTTCTTTGAACTCATTGATATTCATCCAAAAAAATTAAAAGACCATTACATATACTGAGATTGTAATAGATTTAAATGCTACAAAAAATTTAAATACCTATTATAGTTGCACCAACAAATGTGGTGGAAAAAAGTTTACAAAATATGGCTTGCTCCATAAACAATCCAAAATATCAATGACCAACCAAGGAGATAGTTGTTTACATATATCTACTATAATATATACCTCTTTGCAATTTAAAGAGAAACTCTAATGGTGAATAAAATATTAGACTATTTTGCATTGTGACCAAAAACAAAAATCCAACCCTTTAATGAATGAATAATTTAATTATATAGAGTGACTACATATGAAATTGAGTTGAAGGAGATGGCATGTGTATTTTATTCTACAAAGATCACCCATGCCCTTTCTGCCATTGTCATAAATTTCATAGATCAAAATCACCTTTTTAGAATCTATAAATATATTTAAAAATGAATATAGATAATTCATTATCCATTCACCATTCCTCTGAATATTAATGCCTTGTGAAATATTATGCAATGATGAGGAAATCAACCAAAAAAATCTACTAGAATAGTGGATTGGGGATGGCATATTAGTCATTAGGATCCAAAAGAATAAATAAGGTATGGGCTAAGGGCTAAATTTCTCCTCTGGATATGTGCAAACCTATATATAGAATGATTTTTGGGTGTTTTTCAATTTAATATAGTAGTTGCAAGGATAAATCAGACCATTAATGGAGCATTGGGTTGTTAAGAAGGGTAGGCAGGGTTTGTAGCAAACCATCATGGGAGTTTCAAATAGTTGGGGGTCATAGGAAATTCATATTGCATGCTAGGATTAGGGTGTCTAGTAATCAAGGTTGCCATGGAAGTCATGGTATTAAGGTGGCAAGCTAATAAAATAAATATGACCAAGGAAAGGATTTTGGGATTGGGGTTCAGGATGGGGCTTAAATTGGTATTGAGCTAAGGGGAGGTTGAAATTCAAACTTTGTTAAGTCATATAGAGAAAATTGGTGATTTCAAAATTTTAGGGTTGAATGAAAATGGGTGCTTGAATAAGGAATGACTGAAAGTTAGAGTTTGAAAGAAAAAAAAATGGGCTTACAAGGATACTCAAAGGGATGGATGAATGAGGAAGTCTAAAAGTCCAACATATAGATGATGAGAAAAGGTGGGATGTCAGAATTTTAGGGATGACCATGGAAAGGAAACAAGTTTGAAAGGGAAGTTGGGATGCAACACGCTCAAACTATGAAACTTTGAAACACTTAGATGAATTTTCACAAGGAATTTAATGGGGTTTTGGATCTCCAAGGTTGGGGGAAACCAACAAACAAGTAAGAGGAACCCAAAAACAAAATAAATACTTAGAAATTTTTCACAAGGGTTATACACAAGTTGTTGGGATTAGTAGGGAGAGTATGCAAGTATATATTTCCCCTAAATTCTCTAAAAAACACACAAAGAAAAAGGGAGGAAACTAGAAATAACCTAGGCTTAGGATTGTCATGGATCTTTGCTTTAACTCAAAGAGGATCTATTTAGTATGTCTTAGATAAATTATCAACAATGGGTCAAATATGACTAAGACACACAAAACATAAGGAATTCAAGAAAAAAATAAAATTATGGATTTGAGTTGCAATACTTCCTTAAGAAAATGGTACCTTATTTTTCTTTCTAAATACACAATATTGATAAAACTCTAATCCAATGGAATAATTTGAAACATCTTCCACCAAATTCTTACTTACTATGGTTTTTAGACATTATTTTCCTATATGAACTAACCAATAATAGCACAATACACCTAATTTAGGTTCAGTAATATTGACTAAGCTACACAATTTTTATGTTTGTAGACTAAAAAGAGTCTCATTCCTCTTACTTTAGCTAGCACCAAATTTCCTCTAGCCAACACACACACCTTTTCATAAAAGGTAACATGCACACCAAAGTCAATCATCTTAGAGAAAAAAATCACATTCTAGCCAAACCTAACTATTATATGTAAAATATAAAAGACTATCCTTAGTCTCCCTTCCATGAAATACACTTTCATATTTCCTTAACCAATGATCCAATGGAGTTGTTACCATTAAGGAAAAATGTGTCCTCAATCACACTCATTGTAATTAGACTACCACTCTTTTTATAAGTCATGTGGTATGATGAACTCGTGTCAATAAATTAAGAATCATCACTAGTAATGTTAATAGATACAAAAGCATCACAAAGAATATATTAAATAGATTAACCTTCTTCTTGGACTTATACTACTTTATGTGACCTCTCTTTTAACACAACACTTCAATTTAGATTTACTAGGAGACTTAGAATTCTTCTTCTTAGACCTATTATTTCCCATTCTACTTTTTCTTACCCCTTTTATGCTTTGACACAGCCCTTACAATTAGGGCATCACAAATGAAATCATCCATAAACTTCTCTTTATATTTTTACTTAACAAAACCCAAAAGGTATTCTTCCAGTTTGGGCGAATAACGTCAATTACCATTGACTGTCATAATCAAATTCTCTCACCAACAAAGTAAGGAAAATAAATTAAAAATCCACTTATCCTCTTCTTCCATATTGACTCCTATTCACATTAATTGACTCAAAAGAAAATTGAAGTTGTTGAGATGACTATTTATTAAATCTCCTTATTTCATCTTCAAGAAATATAAATCTTTTAAGAAAATTGTTTACAATAATTTTGGAATGATACAAGGTTCTTCGTATTTTCACAATACATATGCATTAGACTCTTCTAACATATTTATTAATATAGAAATTTAAAGACAAATAAATAGTACTTCCATTTGTCTTATTAAATGTATTCCACTCCTCATCAAACATACATATAGGTTTTACCAAATAAGATATTGTTATCCATTAATTTGTCTCAAATAGGAAATATTCTACCTTTAAATTTCCCAACTCAATATTATAACCATTGAACCAATCCATATCAAGCCTTGATGTTCTCTCCATGAATATAAAAACATACATTCTCTATATTCTCACAAGATCGTTAAAAGGTTCCCAATTAAACCAATCATACAAATTCTACAATAAACTTTCATGCTAAGGTTCCAAATTTTCTATAATGCCAAACAATGTGGCTTCACCCAAGTAATCATGCTTTGATACCATTTATGTTGGCAAGTTAATCCCTATTATAGTTGATTGATAGAAAATTATAGAAATCGTAAGTTTATGTTAATAAATCTAGTTATGTTTGTTATAACAACTCAATTAATGTAATAAAGGAAACTTATGAATTTGTATATGTAAAACATAAATACACATGAGACACAAATTTACATGAGAAATTCTTACAAAGAAAATTCACTAGCAAAAAGGATAATATATTAACAATTATATTCACAAGAAAATATATCTAATACAATAATTTTCTCTTGTGAAGTATTTCAATCTATAGACTACATCATACAACCTTCAACTAGGTCTGCCACATTTTTAGGAAATAAAAATCAAACCAACTAAATACCATTCTATCTATACACACAAGTAGATATAGCTACTAAGACATTCTCACATTGAACCATTAATTTCAACTATCTAATTGTCATATGGAATACCAATAGTCACATAACCAAAAAATTGATTGTAGGGTGAAATTTAAAAGTCATGTCACACTTTTATAAAGGAAAATGTTAACATTGATCTATTTTTTTCCATAAGAATTTGAAAGTGGTCTAATGATTTGAATTTTGAATATAAATTAATGAAATATATTTTATTATTTTGACACTTTTTTAATAAATTTGACACTATAATTTATTTATTGATAAAATACTAAATGAGGTTAAAATGGGGCTTCCACTTTTAATACTAAATTTTATTTTTTCTTTAATTTTTTTATTGATAAATTGAAACTTTAGTGCATGGATATACACATACATACATACATACATACATACATACATATAAATAATATATATATATATATGTATGTATGTGCATTTATATATGTATGTATGTATGTATATATATATATATATATATGTGCATTTATATATGTATGTATGCATGTATATATATAATGCATACACATACATATATATACATATATATATATATATATATATATATATATATATATATATATATATATATATGCATGTATGTATGCATATATACATGCACATGCACATACATGTGTGTGCATATATATATATTAATAGATCTTAAAAGTATTTATATTGAAAACACATTTATTTTGAGGGGCCTCCAAATTTTGTCTTAACTATTTAACTGAGAATAATTTTATAATCTCCATATATAATCTCTCCTATAGTGCATTAGATTATTTTTAAAATTTTCAATAAACTTAAGTATTTTTCTTGAGAAAATAACCAACCTTATATTTGGATGCAAATGAGCGACTTTTAGTGAATATATATATATAAACAATAATATAAATATAAATAATATTTTTAGGAAACTATACTTTTAGATCTACAAAAGGGTATTTTTGGATTTTTTCACAAAATATTATTTATGTGAGTAAAATGTTAAGAATGTTCTTTCTGAAATATATATATTTTAAAAATTGTCAACAAAGTGATGCTACATGTGTATCTAATAGACATTTTAAGCTAGAAAAGTTATGGTCAAATCCATTTTAGCTAGAATATGTCTATCTAAACACATTTTTAACTAGAATGAATTTAGCCTAAAATAAATTTTAGTTAGAAATAGGGTAAGTACACAAAGTTGAGTCCAAAAAACATGGAAGTTTTTTCCTTAGCCAAAAAAATGAAATCAGCATTGCAAAAATGAGATCCCGATTTTTATAAACGGGATCCCGATTTTTAAAAATCGGGATGATGTTTAGCTTCGGGATCTCGAGCCTAAATATCAAAAGAGATCTCACTTTTTAAAAATTGGGATCCCATTTGTTAAAGGGTCCCGAACCAACAGACATGAAACAGGATCTTGATTACTATGAAACAGGATCTCGATTTATAAAAAATTAGGATCCCATTTTGTAATAATCAGAATCCTGTTTTGTAATGGTATTTATTTTTTTTAAATGAACAAACCTTCATTTTAGCAACGCATGGGATCCTGAGTTGTGAGCAACAACAACCACCAGAAACAACCTCTAGGTACCCGCCCACCCCAATTTTTTTGCATTTTTTTCATTTTTTATTGAAATTGTCAATAGAACAATTGATTTTAGCTTCTTTTTTTTAAAATTATTTGACATTTTAAGCATTTTATTTCCTATTATAGTAGAAATGAGGAATTGTAGAAATAGATGAAAAAAATGCAATGAAACCTAAAGATATTGAATAGAAATAAAAAAAAATGAACCTTGAATTGTATTTTAGAAACAAAATTTAGCTTTTGAAACCTAAATTGTTCAATCAAACCAAAAAAAAATTGTATTTGAAAACCCTAATTGAAACGAAACAAAAATAAATTGCATTTCAAAACCCTAGAAATTGAAATGAAATAAAAAATTGCATTTAAAAACCCTCATCAAGCTTTTTGAAATCTTGAATTCAAATCAAACAAAAAAAAATGAATTTGAAAACCCTAGTTTGAAATGAAATGAAAAAATTGCATTAAAAACCCTAATTGCTTAGAAATTCAAACCCTAAATTGAATTGAAACAAAAAAAATTGCTAAAACCCTAAATTGAAATCGAACAAATCATTTTTATTTTGAAAACCCTAATTTCGAGCTCAAGAAAATTCATTTGCATTGCTTAAATGTTTTAATTTTTATTTGCATTGTATGGAGAAAAGGATATGTTAAACTTTAGTTTCAATGTTAAATTATAATTAGATTAGAAAAAAATATGTTAAAGAAAAGTTACAATTCATAAATTTTATTAACGTTTGTTTGTAAATTTAGTTAGCAAATTTGTAAATCCAAGTGTACAATCGATTTCCAATTGTCACTTAATTATATAGTATTCAACATTCATTTCTATTTTATGTTTTGATCTCTCTTAGTCATGCCTTGTTTCCATTTCTTGTTTGCATGTGTTGTCTATTGTCTTTTGACAATCTTAACCCTCATTCTAGTCAATTACTTGTTAATTAGGCTTCTAGTTTATTCTAAAATCTCAATTTTTGCACTAGTTACCTAGACACTAAAAGAATATAAATATTTTTCTTTTCTTTCTTTTAGGTTCTTTCAATTCCAAACAATTGAAAATAAAATACTTGATTCAACATTAACTAATTTTATATTATACATTTTATATCATAAAATTCATTTAAGTGGGAAATATTAATGAAAAAAATGTTAAATAAAATAATCTTATATTCAATTAAAAAATTATAGAGTTAAAATATACATCAAACTTAATCTTAATAACACATAATTATGTGTTTCTATTACGGAAATAGTCAATCTATTCATAAAATAAAAAATATTCATAAACTAGGCACTAACTTGCAAGTCCATTATTCAAGGGCCACCCAAACTTCACCCTAAGTTCGTAAACCCTAAACCTTGAACTCTAAAATCTAAACCCTTAACACTAAAGCATTCATTTTGTCCTAGGACCTTAAAATGAAATTTGGTTGCCTTAGGCAACTCCACCAAATTTTATTCCCTTAAGCCATGTCATTTTGTTGTAGGACCTTACTACAAAGATCCCCTTAAGCCATCCTATTACCCTAAACCCTAAAGACATCATTTTTTCCTAGGCCCTTAATGAAATTTGGTTGCATTGGGCACTGTCACCAAATTTTATTCACTTGAGCCATGTCATTTTGTCCTAGGACCTCACTAGACATAGACCCCCTTAAGCCATCCTATCACCCTAAATCATAAATCGATGTCTTAAGGGGTCCTAATATGACATTTCTTAAGGGGATCAAAGAGTTTCTCAAAATTTGGTGAAGTTGCCCAAGGCAACCAAACTTAACAATAATAAGATCGTGCAAGATTATAATATGAATGAGATTTCATGATCTAGGTTGGTCAGTTGAAACAAGAGCTATCTCAATCAACTGTTCCACAAGAAAATGTTCTTCACTAACTTGCAAGTTCATTATATTCCAAGGGACACCAAAAATTCAACCTAAGTTTCGTAAACCCTAAACCCTGAACTCTAAAATATAAACCCTAAACACTAAAGCATTCATTTTGTCCTAGGACCTTAAAATGAAATTTGGTTGCCTTAGGCAACTCCACCAAATTTTATTCCCTTAAGCCATGTAATTTTGTCTTAGGATCTTACTACATAGATCCCCTTAAGCTATCCTATTACCCTAAACCCTAAACCCTAAAGCCATCATTTTTTCTTAGGCTCCTAAGGAAATTTGGTTGCCTTGGGAAACTTCACCAAATTTTATTCACTTGAGCCATGTCATTTTTCCCTAGGACCTCACTAGACATAGATCCCCTTAAGCCATCCTATCACCCTAAACCGTAAATCGATTTCTTAAGGGGTCCTACTATGACATTTCTTAAGGGGATCAAATAAGTTCTCAAATTTTGGTGAAGTTGCCCAAGGCAACCAAATTTAACAATAATAAGATTGTGCAAGATTATAATATGAATGAGATAAATCATGATCTAGGTTTATCAATTTACAGTTTAGGGTGATAGGATGGCTTAAGGGGATCTATGTCTAGTAAGTTCCTAGGACAAAATGACATGGCTCAAGTGAATAAAATTTGGTGAAGTTCCCTCGGACCTTAATGAAATTTGGTTGCCTTGGGAATCTTCACCAAATTTTATTCACTTAAAATCCATGTCTTTTTGTACTAGGACTTTACTACATAGATCCCATTAAGCCATCCTATTACCCTAAAACCTAAATCCTAAACTCTAAATTTTAAACCCTATAACATTCATAAATTGTCCTATATTAATAGTTAATTGTATTTTCATTCAAGTAACATGCCTTAGACATAAATGAGACTTACATATTTTATCACTTGTATTCAATTAGGCCATTTATATTGAATATTTTAAGAGAATTTCTGAATCATGTATCTTACATTTTGAAATTACAAATCTAATGCAGGTTCCCTCATATCTTAGAGACCACATGGATCAATTCAACAATATTCGCAATCCACCTCTGTGCCATCCATCTCCACCACCTTCACCTCCACCTCCACCCATTCCACCTCATAACCCCCCACCTCCACCACCTGAAATCAATGGTGCTCGTTTGCAAGCACAAATCAATTCCAATGTTAGAACCATCGAAGATCAAATCAACATTATTCAAAATGAAGAATGTGTCGCACCACCTATGAGGATGATTGCATCTAGGATGCAAACCATTGTTGATGTTGTCAGGGCTATGGATGGGATCTTAGATGAGCATCGACAATGGCTAGAGGAGAGAACTTTTGATTCTAAAAATGAAAACACAAAGAAATGAAGAGATGTAGTAGAGAGCCACAATAGTTTCTAAATTAAGACAATGATCTTAAATAGTTATGAATTTGTAATGCCCAAAAATTTCAACCAAAATATAGTTAAGGACAACACACAATTTTCAAATTTTGACCACAACCACTAATGTAAAACCCAAAGACTGCCCCCTATATCTGCACTTCATGAAAGCATAACAATATCTGACCAAAAAAATTATAAGGACTCAACCATCTACACATTTGTTTTGACATTCAAGGTTGGGTTTCAAATGGAGATATGGAATCCACATCACTGAAGTAGGCTTGATTAGTTCGATGAACTCATCAATAATCACAGACTTAGTTCAGGTCACAAGTTTTACAAATAGAATATATATTTCAATAGTATCTTTAAGTAATAATAAGAGAACAAGCCTAGGGGCCAAACCTAATTCCTCGGGGGCTCATCATTGATGGCCTTTCCTACATATATAATTCGTAGAGGAACCGTAGTTCAACACAAAATTTCAACCACCACATCCTGGGTTGGTCAACAAAGGGGTAAAATTCAAAGGTTCAAAATATGAATCAAGCTTAATTTAAAACATAATCCTCTAACAAAACATCATACAACAATAGCCAATGATATAGAACACAGATGACACAACCCCGAAAAGGATAACAATTTCATCAAAAATTCTTGCAACAATTTGACAATAATTCAATCATATATTCACTCTACAACTTTAGTGAAGTAGATGACACTAAAACAAACATAACTTTCGCTCTATTTGACCAAATTTAAAAGTTCAATATGTTCTGGAAAGGGGAATGAACAAGGAAGAAAACCTAGAAATAGTTTTGCATGAATCACAAATGTGAATGAACAGTTTTTTCTGCAACTGCACCCACTAATTTACCCAAAAACAGTAGTTGGCAACCAAAATAATCTTATATTTTTATATAAAAACGAATAAATAAAAGAAGACTTATTTAAAAATTTAATTGAAGTCATATTTAATCTTAGTAATGCTTTTTATTATTATTATTATTACTTGCAAATTAAATACTAGAGCGCGTAATTAAAATATTCAAATCATTGCACAAACTCATTTAAAACAAATACTCCCAACACATAGTCAATACAGTCTACAAATAAAGAACATAAATAATTAAAGTATGTGTGAAATTTTGGAAATAACTCATTGAAATTTTCTAAAGGAGATCTCTTATATTTTCAAAGAAGTACAACTAAAGAGGAGAAGACGACTAGAAGCATGAGCAGATTGCAGTATAGAAGGTTGTATCAAATGATAATATCTATGAAATATAAATTCCTTACTATCAATATTAGTTTCTTCTCTCAAATATGGGGATAAGAAGTAAAGACAATCAAATTATAGAGTCCACAATCAGTTAGAAACAAAGATTTCATAATCCTTAATATCGAAGACGCATACTTGCTTCATTCATAGAGAATATTTTTACTAATAAATCTGTTGACATACAAATGACCAAAATGAAACTACCACATATAGAACAATTGGAGTTTGATACAAGAGATGTCAATCCACTAATGTTAAATTAATTTCCCTTTCTAAAACTATGAGTTGTGAAAGCTTGCAATGTTTAAATTACTTCTTTTGTTTTATTGTATGTGTTTTGACCATAGAGTGGAAGTTGGTATTTTATATAATAAAACCATACAAAGTAGTTGTTCAAGTAGTTATCATGTCTTATACAGAATAAACACTTTTATAATTGAAATAATGCAATAGTGCACATGTACTTATCCATAGCATTTTCATCTCATTGAAATGCATTCTATCATTTAAGTTTCATATTCAAAGGGAATAAAGAGAATAACTCCAAACACAACCAAATAAGATAGTTGTATATGTTTTTTCTTTAATTAATGCAGCACAATCTAAATGATGAATGAAAGAAGATGCTTATTTGAAATACTTGAAAATACACAAGCATCATAAGGGAAGGTTGTGGAAAATTACAGTTATGGTGAAGTAAGGGGAAATGACATAGTTCCCATAAAGCATCATTAAGCATTGGAAACCGTTTTTCAAATAAGGAAATGGCATAGGCCCATAAC
The DNA here is from genome assembly GCA_007258455.2 of Sequoia sempervirens. NCBI lineage: Eukaryota > Viridiplantae > Streptophyta > Pinopsida > Cupressales > Cupressaceae > Sequoia > Sequoia sempervirens. The sequence goes on along the minus strand of VDFB02256132.1, from coordinate 160,664,871 downwards.
TGAGCTAACAATGAAGATTGATTAATTCTCCTAAAGCCTTGACCAACCAGTCATTTATATATATGTCTGCTACCTACAGATGAAATACTTATTTTACAATCAGCTAGTATAAATTAGATTGGTACAAAAAAAAACTCCAGCACACAAGGTAAACCCCAAATTTATTATAAAAAGTGCAAGATTTATTTCATTGAATGATTTAAAACCAAGACTTAGACAAACTTTTTCTTTTGTACTCTAGTAGTATAATCTGAGGAGAATTTCTCATTTAAGAGGTTGCAAATTTTTTGTATCAAGCTCAAAAATCTAGCAGCTTTAAGAAAACAATATTTTATATCTACTTTTGTTTATTGTGAATGAATTCAAGCAACAACTAGAGAGAGATTGTTTTAGGAACTCTTCTCTTTTTAAAAGAATTCTGCTTGTTGAGATTATCTAATATTTTCCTACAAAGTCTACCTTTTTTCAGTATTGTTGACTGCATTACAAAATTTATGTTGAACCTTAAGGTAAGTTGCTTTCTAGTAGAGAGTATGAGAAGAAAAGAAGGGAACAGTAGCAACAATGTGGATGCGAAAGTATTGTAAAGAACATATGCAACAAAGATTGATGGAGAACCATTCCAAGTAGCAGGTTTGGTACTAGCAGTATTCTGCAATAGTTTTATTTTTAATATATGAATTTATATTTGAATTTTTTTTGTATTTGTACATACACACTTCAAATAATAGACTGTTTTAATATTATTTATATTATATGCAGCAAGTTATTTCATCGTAAAAACATAGTATTTTGCAAAAACAGGGTTGTCTCTAAAAGAAAAATAACAGAGCCTTCAACAAAATTGTTAACAAACTTTTGTTATTTTGGATAGGACAGCATAATTGTAATACCTAGCCAAGGTATTAACATTAAAGTATGAAGACATTATATGCCAACTATTTAAACCATTCAAGCATATAATTCCTTACTGCTAAGGATTTAGTGAATGATTCCTCAATTAAGTTTTCAATCGTGAGAAATGAAATAGAAAAACATGAGTTGTAAAAACTAATCAATGTATCTAATAAAATAGCAATCATTTCAAATCTTTAAAACATTCTTGTGGAAGAAAGATGGAGTCCACACCTGGTACCATTTCTTCTATGAACTCCATTAGGTCGTCACTTCGTAATTTTCTATTCGACTCAGCCTGTAATGCCCAACTCTGGTAGAGATGTCTCTCCCTCTAATGATTGCAATGGATATGAATTCATCGCCAGTCTCACTAAATCATAGACTAATGGATCTTGTTATCGATTAATTATAGATGATATCATTGACCTCGTTGTGTTGTTTGCTTCCAATTTCTTAATGTACAAAGTGTTGGGATATACTAATAAGTCAGATCCTATTCCTTTCAAGTTTGTTGAGATTGCCATCGAAGTTGCTAGCTAGGTGCATTTTGATTGGTGTAAATTTATCAAGGAAAAAATGTTGTAGTAGATTGAAGTTATTCAAAGAGAGCACAAGGGCGTATTTACTTACATGACTATCCTCTAATTTCTCGCCTTGAAAGCCTTTAACACAAACTTTATTCCTCAAAGTGTTACTGGAGAAGGAGAAGCATTTATCAATGTATATAACAAGCAGGTCGAAACCCTCTCAAGGTCCAACTAAGAACATAATCCTCCTTTTTCTGTTATCAATTTTCTCCCCTGATTTTTTTTTCTTTCCTGTTGAAGACCTCATTCTCATACTAAAATTCTACTGGACTGAACCTCCACCAAACCTGCCATTCCTTCCGACATTGAAAGAAAGCGTCATCCCCATAAGGGTGACGTGAATTTCATTAATTCCTCTACCTCTTCATCTGCATGCAATCGGCTCACCTCACTCTCTTATGTAAAATACCCTTTGCTTTCCTTGATAGCCTGACACCCTAACTATCTCGTCTCATCTCACCTTAATGGCTCTGCTCAAATCCTATTCCTACATGATGTATAACCCTCTTCCCTGCACATGGCGTGTTGCCTGGCATTTAACTCTTACCTTCTTCCTCACGTCACCTCCCCACACTGTTGTTTTCATCTCCCACCATAATCAAGGTAGATATCAGAATGTCAAAGTTTTAGATCTCCTAGATTCTAGAGCTTGAGGAAAGATCTTATTGCAGCCTTTTATGCCAAGAACTTCATTGTGTGACAAGATTTATCTTCAAGAATTAAATAAGGTTCACCTGGTGTGAAACATGGAATAGTAGGACAACACACTTTTAAACAAATATTTTCTCACTATTTAAAAAGGGTTTCCCAAGAAGATAAATATCACTAACAAGCAACAGTTAAGTTGCAAGCAAGGAGAAATTATTTATCAAATTCTTAAATTCACCTACAACTACTCTCTCGCATAGTTGAGATCAAGGGCATGGTGTGACTTTAATGTTAATCGTGACTATGTTTTGCTATCAATGAATATAATAATAATCCATTGGGTATGGATTCTGCATTTTAATACAAATGTTACATTCTAGGTATATGTAAATTAGTAATTATTATCATGTTTAATACATGAACATACTATCATATATTTATGACCTTTAATTCTCTTGCTATTATCACTATTCTAAATTAAAATAAGTAACTTTCTTGTTTATCAAGAGATAGTACTTAAATGATAGTAAATCTTTCTTCTTTTGTTTTTTTTTAACTTATAACCAAATTATATTAACCATATAGTATAATCTTCTCTCAATTTCTATCATGCTTGAGTAGTGCAGTGTCAATAACCTTACCCTTATTATATTCTATTAGTTTCTTTAGTTGCATTATATAATGATCTTATACACCACTACTTTATAAAATAAAGATAACAACAATACCAAATACATGTTAAAATATATCCCATGATACAATTAAAGTATTTATAACTATTGAACAAAAGGGCAGGGCCTTACATAATTTGTGAATTTGGTGAACAATGGATATTTTGTGTGATGAATTTATAAATTTGGTTGGATGGATATTTTTAGTGACGTGAATTTATGATTTTGGTTCTAGATGGATATTTTTAGTGACATGAATTTATGATTTTGGTTCTAGATGGATATTTTTAGTGACATGAATTTATTAATTTGGTGGAATTTATGAACTTATAATGATGAATTTATAATAGTATATATTTTATGACTATCTACTAGATCATGATTTCTCCTGTTGGAATACATATATATATGCATTAGACATAAAATGAGCTTTTTGTGAATTTTTCAAGTTTATTGTTTAGTATATACACATGTATTAAAATTGCATATAGTTCTTAAATTTTGAAATTTGTATGTATGTACATAGTTTAGTTTAATGATGTATGCATGCAAATTATGCATCGTATTTTTTATTTTAAATGTATGTACATGTTAAATTTTGAATTTTGTATGCACATGCTCAAGTTCAATCAATGTATATGTGTGTTTCAATTTTATATGATCTTAATATATGTATGCACATCCTATGTAAACAAATTTGCATGTGTGTTTCAAATTTAACTATTTCTTGTAATTTTTTAAGTTTTTCTGTTAATTTTGTATAATTTAATGCAGGTGCACACTTATATCTCATATCATGGATGATTTTAACATTAATGATATCATCAATCCACCACCTCAACCACAACCACCTCCACCTCCCCCTCCACCTAATATGCCACCTCCAACACCTGTTACATCTGATGAGGCTAGCTTGTGAGCATGCATAAATGATCAAGTTGCATCCATACAAAATCAAATCAATGCTATGTAGAGTCAAGCATTGATTCCACCACATGTGAGATGTTTTTCATCTGTGATGCAAAACATTGTGGATGCCATCAAGACCATTGATTATGATCTACATAGGCATCAACGAGACAAAGAACATATGAGACAATTTTATGCTAATAGTCTTTCTTATAAACAAATTTTAGACCTTAAAATAACAAAATCCCACCTAGCCCCCTACTTTCTTGACCCCATTACTCGACAACCCATTCCTCCCAACAAATCTAGAATATTCATGAGGTGGTGCATACATCCATAGATGAGTGTACATTTTTGTGATCAATGGTATACGATTTTTGATAGTCCCCCACATGCTAATTGGGAGTGCCCATTGTATTTTTTGAGGAAACTCTATGTAGAGTTTTTTATGGGGAAAAATCCCAATTATTTTGATTTTAAATCATTTCAGCATGTTGGTGGTGGCATGCCACAACAGAGGTTAGGGGCAAGGGTTGATCCTCAATGCCCCGTGCATGCACAACCCCTTGTTGTTGTTCCTAGTCCTCCCATTCCCACACCTATGCATTATCGAACTATGGTATTGACATTAGGTTCCCTTAGTACACTCACAGGAGACCTTGATCAGCATGCTTTTGCGATAGTGGGTGGGGAGAATAGAGACAATGATGATGGATGAGTGTTTTATGGAGCTGGTTCGAGTACCACTCCAGGAGTGTCAAGGCCCGTCCCACATGTATGCACTAGTTGCCATCAAGTATGTTATGGACCTAATCATGCCACACCTAGTTTGGGTGGACGTAGAGATCCTGATGGTTCATCTGGTTGCATTAGTTCATTTGTAGAGTTTCTTACAACAAACCATCACCCTAAGGACACTACGACACAAGTATAAATATGCATCTACACATTTATTTTATAAGATTTTGATGAATGTATATATCAAAGAAAAGTTTGCAATACATTTTAACAATCAAATTGTTTGGTGTACAAATGACACTAACAATGGGGCAATCATCTGTTCCGTGAGTACATACATTGACACCAATCCTACTCGGAAACCCTTATGGGGTATTTTGATTTCAATTTTTTAAATTATATATGAAATGATTTTTAACTTGAGTTTTAAATGTATAATTGAATCACATATATGTTTGAAATATTTATGTTGGTTTAGGTGAGTCAATTGGCTTCCACATCGATTCCACCCGAGGGGTTTTCGAGCACTCCTCCACTATCAGGCGTCATAGATCAGGGCAGGTACATTTATATTGTAAATTGTTTAAATTACATTAGTATAGTTACAATTATGAATTTTGAATTCACTATATATGAAATGTGCATGTACACTTGTAAATATTATAAGCATTAAATGTCTACATGTATGTCTAGGTTGATACCACAATGAGAATGGGCATCGCGCAAACATTAGATGTCATGACTACTCATGAGGCCTCTAATTTTGAGGTTGTTTAAAAAAATGTTACACAAAATGTGCAAAATTGAATATATATATATATATATATATATATATATATATATATATATGTATATAAACCTAATTCAAGTATACATGCTTTAATTTTAATCTTGTAGGACTTTGTTAGTGCAACTTTTAGCCTTGACCCAAACATAGTTACACCTCCAGGAGGACATGCAGAGTGGGCTCCAAATCAAATGGTAATTTAAATTTTTTATTATATTTAAAGTCAATTATAAATTATATATTTTGAATATAACTTTAATTTTAAATTTCAAATTGAATATATATATATATATATATATATATATATATATATATATATATATATATAATATGAGCTAATACATGTTTTAAATTCTTTTTCTTTTATAGAATGAGACACATCTTGTAGTTGAGCATATACAAACAGGTCTTGGAGAAGAGGGTGCACAACTTCAGAATACGACACAATTAAAATATGATAAATTATAAATTAAATTGAATTAAATCATTTTTAATTGTAGACTTGTACATCTAATTTCATCTTTCTTTGTCATGTTTATATAGATTGATTCAAAGAATTTAGAGGTTGCTTCAGGTGCACCAGAGTATCCAAACCCAGATATGATGGTAATTTAATTTTATGATGAATTATAAATTAAATTGTCATTAAATCATTTTTCATAGTCTTACATCTAATTTCATCTTTCTCTTGTATAGAGTGTTTTAGGTCATCCACATAGTTTGCATGGCGTGAAGAGGTCTCTTGATTATAGAGACAATACATGACCTAGAAACTTGATTTTATGGGTTATATTTGTTTATTTCATGGACTATATTTCTGGTTTCTCATGTACTTTGTTGGACTTTATATTTCATGGCTCAAGTACTTAGTTGGACTTTAGTTCATTGGTTGTACTCGGATGGACTTTATTTCATGCACTCAATATATTGGTTTCATGCACTTAATATATTTACATAAATTATGGACTTTATTATTGTTTGAAATTTTAATTTACACATGTACATTTATGCATTTTATGTTCATGGTCAAGACATTAATATAGGACATTAATGTGAAATTAAATATAAATATGAAATTAAAGTTGAAATTAATAGGACATTTTAATATTTATACTTTACAAATTTAGTGATCTCATACATGATATACATGATATGTACATTCAATAATTAGCGATAATTAGTCAATGAACTTATTCAATTCACATCAATCAATAATTAGTCAATAAATCATAATTTACAAACAAAAGCAATCCGTTTATGTACTAGAAAGGATGAAATTTTAAGAAATAAACAATACCATACAAGATTAGAGAACAAAAGCATTAATAAATTCAATAAATAATAGCATCCAACACTAATTTATAAGCTTTCAAAACAAATAATGGCATCCAATACTAATTTATAAGTTGTCAAAACAAATAATGGCATCCAATACTAATTTATAAGCTCTCAAAACAAATAATGACATCGAATACTAATTTATAAGTTGTCAAAACAAATAATAGCATCCAACACTAATTATAGGTTGTCTTAAGGCATCCTAATATGATGTCTTAAGGGGTCCTAATATGATGTCTTAAGGGGATGTCTTAAGGGGTTATAATACAACATCTTAAGGGGATGTTTTAAGGGGTCCTAATACGATGTCTTAAGGGGATGTCGTAAGGGGTCATAATAAGGATATAATTGATTTAACAATAATGTATGCATGATATTTAGTGATTATACAATCAAATATAAAGTTTCAAAGTAGGAAAATATGCACATTTAACAAACAAAATATATAGAATATCGATTTTGATACATAGACGTACATAGAGTACATAATTATGTGTGTACATTTATTTGTAATTTGTACAAAATGTTTGATTCTGTAAGTATGTATGTACATATATGTCATCTCAAAACAATGTTTACAAAATTTGGATATGCCATCTCAAGAACATCTCAAACTCGTGCCCAAAATATAGTAGGTCTTCACACCACCTGATATCAAAAAGGTACAATCGATATCAATGAAATCATCAAAATATACATATTTTAATTTATATAAAACTATCTATATGTACACAACTCAAGTACCTGCATTTAAAAGTATTCCACACGTGTGTAGGTTGAATCCAGGCATCCTCTCCTTATTGTTTCAAAGTATGAGATCAATGCAATGATGGCTTAAGGATACAAAAAAGGATAATAAATCAATTTTAACTATTAATGTACAAGCAATATAAAAATGTAATCAAAACATGTATTTAAATATAATTTAACTAATAATTACTTGTCTTTACCAAGTATTCCATGTTGTCTAGGTTGAATCTACATGGACTAGATCCTTTTTCTGATTATGGTTTAAGGATCTATAAAAGAAACATTTAAATCAATTTTAACTAATAACACACTTGACCAATATTGAAACATGTATTTAATCTATTTAAAAGGACAATATAAAACTAAAACTATATTTACCTATATTTACTTATTCCATTGTACCATCTGCATCCTCTCTTTTTTGTAATGCATTTATGATTGTCTCATGCTCTTCCATAGAAATTGTCCATAGCACTTTATTTGTAGGTCTTCCATGATACCGATCTAGTTTTATATTTGTTGCCACCACCAAATGTGAATAATGTATAATCTTTTTATGTGTTTCATAATCTTTGAATGCAAGTAGACCATTCTTCCTTGCTAGGTATTTTCATAGCCAAGTGCCAACAACCACCACCGATCCTATTGGAAAACATGAAAACCATCATCAAATAAATTCTCAAAATTTTCTTAACGGGATCAAAGACTTGTTCTAAAAAATTTCTTAAGGGGATCAAAAACTTCTTATCAAAATTTGCTTAAGGGGATGTCCTACAAACAAAAAATGATTTAATAAATAATTTAGTATTACAAAATAACTTAATAAAGTGAAATAAAATGAAATAAATTGAATTAAATTACCTTCTTGTACAAGGTCTGAAACATGGCCATAGTCTTCAAATGCAAACACTTGATCATTTTATTCAATAGTTCTTTCATATTCATCATCTGCTTGTGCAGGTGTCAACGATCTTTGTTCCCACTGTTCAACCCATTATGTCTTTTCACATGCTTCCCAATCTCTTGAGATACAAAAATGGAAAAAACATGCAAGCTCCCTTGTCCAGATAGTCCATGTGCTTGTTGTCGAACTCCTAAATGAATTCCATTTAGTAGATCCAATGATTGTCTCATAGTCAACTCTAGGTACAATGTTCTCTTCTTCAACCACCCAAAAGAATCGATAAACTGTAGAGTACTCACTCAAACCAGGTGCAGATAATCGTGTATTACACCAATCCACAATCCCATGTGCATCTTTAAATTTTACTGCATCCTCAAATTTTAATTGTTCTCTAGCAAGAATTCTTTTGAAATACACACCAGCTCCATCATGTTCTCCTTTACCATGCCCAACTTAAAAAAAAACTCCATATATGCTAGACATTAAGTTCCTTGTGAACCCTACTTAACCAATAGAACATTCAAGCATTCTTGAACTGCCCTGTACAATTATCTAACCATATGAGGTGTTCTTGCATCTAGATTCCTCTTTCTCTTAAATTTCTATTAAATATATTGAAACTGTATTGTTCACAAACTCTGATGAGTGTAATTGGTTCACTCAAATAAAAATGATACTCCCTCAAAAATTTTCTATCATCCTCAGTGCTATCATCTGCATGTCTATAAACAATATGGACAAACATAGCTACTTGCACTAAATTATGATACTGTGATTGAATTTCCTCTTGTAGAGCTAGAGTATAATTTTCTGCAAAATCAACCATTGAAAGTACAATACCAATTGGAAATGTGTTTCTACATGCACGAAATTGGCCATCAAGCCATTGAGCATGTTGAGAGTGCACGACATATTTTGGTACAATCTTATTCTTAAATTCACTCATGAATGCATGCACACTAACTTTTTCTGTAACTAAATCACAACACTTTCCTATTTTTCCATCTTCTAATGAATAGTGAACATTCTTAAATCTTTTAACATCTACTAATTGTTGTCCAAAATCATTATCAACACTTTCATGCATACAAATTCTTAAGAATGGAAGAATTCCACAGTCAATGCATTGTCCAGAAATACAAGAACTTAAATAAAAAAATTTACGATTAGATCTTTCACAAAACAAACCTGAAATAAACTCCCTTATTGGTTCAGGTGGCATATTAATACCACACTCCTATATAATCATGTTAGTATGCAAAGTACAATGTATATATCGAAAAACATCATAAAAGTTATGAAATTGAACATGCATTTTACAACAACAAGATATTCATTGCTTATTAATTTTTACATACCATGGTTTACATTTTTCAAAAGACCTTTGACTTGTTTTAATATTACAAAGTAACACTAAATCACCACAAAAATTTCTATAAAATTCAGTTTGTGTTGTATCTAATAGGTGTTTTGGGTGAGGATCACAAACTTTAGACCCCACCCTTAATTTTAAAACATATCTAGCATTAGATGAAACCCTAGTATTATCATGCCAATATTATTTGATCAAAGATTTAATTTCAACATTTAATTTCATATCAAACCTCGAGAGTCGACCACTGAAACTCCAACATTGGTTGATAGGATCATTTTCTATACTTTATCTTCTATTTGTTGCTCTTAGCAATGTTTTAGGATATGTTTTTAAAACTTCACTAATATTGCTTACCATTCTTTTATTCAAAGTTTCTTTATTAACTATAGCAGTTGTTATAGCTCTTCTTGTTGCATTTTTATCTTTAGATTGACTATTTTTCCCAATAGATTGAATGGCACTAGCAACATTAGACATAACATGTTTTAATGATTGATCTTTTCTTTTTGGTTTAACAAAAAAGCCTAACCTTTTCATTATTTTCCTCATTTTTTGCATTCTCATCAATTGCATCATTAGTTGACATTGAATTGCAATTTTTTTATGATAAAAGAATTTGTTGTATATTTTATTCACATGTGTTCTTATTTGCCTCCAAGAAATTTGACTAGGAAGATTATCAAAAACACCACTTTCAATTTTATAAAAAGAATTTTCATTAAATTCAACATCACATTCTAGATTTTCATCTTCATCTTCATCTTCATTTTCATTTTCATTTTCAACTTCAAAATGATTTACATTTTCATCAACAAAATAATTTTCATTTTCATTTACATCAACAAAATGGTTTTTATTTTCATTTTCAACAAAAGGATCATTCTCATTTTCATTTTCAACAAATTCTATAAAAGTTTCATCTCTTTGAATATTATAAATGTCAACATCGTTAAGTCCAACATCTTGTAAAACTTCTACATACAAACTTACCATTTCACTAACATGTGGATTTGAAGACGTACCTACATTTGTGCATATTGAAACATTCTCCATAGCATTGAAAGAGGGATTTGAAGACATAGTAGGACTTGCTTGTATAATCACATTCTTCTCCAAATTGACTTCTTGCAAATTAGCTTCATCTACAACCATGGTCTCCTCAATGTTTTCATCTTCAATAGTTGTGGAATTGGACGCTCTCCCATCATTCATTGATTTAATTCTCATTCTTCTTTCTCTTTATCTTTGTCTCTCCTCTTTTTTTGCTTCAATTTCTTCAAGAGTCAATGTCTTCCTCTTATTACGAGCTTTATCTCACATGATTATAAAATTATCAAGCACAAATGAATGTCAATAGTGAAATTCTTCAAAAAATTCAATCCAAATTGGAAGTTGAAGACCTATAAGGACAATAGTCTTCCTCTTGTGTTCCTCGAAACAAGTAGAAAACTAGCACAATTCCACTTTAAAAATTATTTTCTTCATGCCTCCCTTGAAAAAATCAATCCATATTACAAGTTGAAGACCTTCTGTTCCTCCAAACAAGGACAAAACTAGCACAATTCCACTTCAAAAACGGTTTACATGATGCCTCCTTTGAAAAAATTAATCAAAAATGTAAGTTCACCACTTGTAAAGACAATAGTTGTGCCCAATTTTACTACTCTTGACCGTACATGTGAAGTTGTAGACTTCACAGTAAATTTAAATAAAACGGTTAAAAACAAACATGATCCCATTTAATAATTTGGATCATGTTCCCAATATTAAATGTGGAGACCATTGACAAAGGAATAGGATCTCGTTTATAAATCAGGATCCCATTTCCCTGTCGACGATCACGACATTTAATATTGGGAAATGGGTAAACAGGATCCCATTTTGATCTTGTTTCCAAAAATTTGAAATTGGATTTGCTTTGTGGTTGGGTTTCTGCCTTGTATTTTGGTTTGGGAAAAGCATTGGGAATCCGAACCTAGGTCTTCAACCTGGTTTGACTTGCAAGTTGAAGGTCCTAATAATGTTAGAGAAAAATACCGAGTTTGGACATATGGCTGACGACTTTTTTTGCATAATTTTTTGACGAAATTAAAACCCATTTTAGATGAGACAATGCAGATTCCAAATATGTAATTTTTTTTACAATTGGATTATTTTTTCTATTTTTCAATTAATTTCTGATGAAACTAGTCCATAAACTTTAAATATTAGGGTTTTTTACTATTTTAATAACTTTTGATCAACATAACATTTTGAAGAACGGATTACACGAGAACAAACTTCAGAAAATTCTTTTCAATTTAAAATAAAAATAAAAAATGATAATTTTAGGTTATCTTATGCATGTTGTACATGACGATTTTTTAAAACGACAAATATGCCTAATAAAAATTTAACAAAAAAATAATTCAATAAAATATTACAAAAAAATATCGAAAACAAGCTTCAGTGAGTCACAAATCTTTTTACAAAAGGATTTAGAAAAATACGATAATTTAGGTCAAAATATGGATGTCGTACACATGCATGGTATGGTAAAAAAAAAGTGACTTTTAAAAAGTGGTTTTTAGAAACACCATTGAAACTCAATTTGTACAATTTGGGTATTGAAATAAATTACATATTTGGAAACTAGATTCCGAGTACTACATTTTATGATTAGTGACTTTTCTGAAGATTTATCTCTAAGTGCTTCAAATTTTAAGGTCAAATGTGTCAAATTCTGAAAATCAGGGAAAACACTTCCACTTTTTGGCCAAAAAGTGGATTCAACTTCTTGCTAGCACCCATAGTTATATTTTTGTATGCTAAAAATTTGTTCTAAAAGGTGACAACTTTGAATTTTCACTCCTTACTATAAAGATAGTATACTACACACTATATAAAACATGACTTCTCCACATGGATAATCATTACATATATTAAGTCATTAATATTTACACTTGGTCAAAGGATTTTGACCATCTTCACTAGAAATACGTACATGTCTTTCTACACCATGGTGAAATGCCACCTATGACTTGTGGTAACAAAGACAAACACTTGATTTCTCCTAGCTTCATATAGTACCTCTAAGCATCCCCTAGAACATCACCATGCTCCTAGTCATCATTGCAAGTACTCCACTAAAGCTACACATATATTTACACTATCATATAAACTCTACTTAAAATACTGGAATAATTATGTGGTAGTGACTTCTCTTCTAGATGACTTGTGGTTGCAACCATAGTATAAATATGCTTAGAAATTTTTTATGGTAAAATAGTTGAAACTCACTGTAACTCACCACAAGTCACATTTTGTAGCTATTTACCAATCTTCGATAAAAAAAAACACGAATTAGAATAATTTCACCATCTTTTCTCACCAAGAACCTTAAAAGAAATATCTAGAAGTAAATAGCACACCAAAGTTTGAACATACAATAATATATGTAATAAATGGATAAAGTATAGGTATATTTGTACATACAGAGAAAATAGGGTCAAATATATAGGAATGAGTATAAATCAAACATCATAGCTACAAACAAAGATACCAAACATGATATAAACCAAGGAAAATTTTTCATGCAAGAGAGTATCAATTGCACTTCATATGATAGTATGATGGTTGACCCCAAAGTTACAATGCAAATAGATGTATCCAAAGAGTATCATGATGTGCCAACATTTACAAAGGATACACCTTTAGATTTATAGTCTCATCAGGATGATCAATGTGCTAATAAAGATACAAATACCATAAATTATCAAAAAAGTACATAAAATAGAATATGTAACACAAGGGACAACTTCATAGTCTAATTATTCAAAGAAAATATCAACACTACAACATTTATACACTACTTAAATTGTTCATATATTCATGAATCATAGTTAGATATTTCATGATCATACATCATAACCATGACCACTTGTGTATCAAAGAAGAGTTCCATGGTAGCATCAATTTTTATGACACTTTATGAGCATCTTTCAAGATTGACATTTTCATAGGAGTATACCAAAATTATTGACCTTAGCCTCTTATTTGCCTCTACCACATACTTTTGATTACAAATTATATTTACACATACTATGTTCGTGTTCTTTTCACCGTGTTCACTTGATCTTGCCACTTGGTGGATAAGGTATATATTTCCTTCTTATAGGTTTAGTGTGCCCATACTTGCTCTCATTGAAGAAAAAATGAGCACATCTTTCACATCGATTGCACACATAAGTAAGTATACAAATAGAAACACATTGTATACTCAATTTATTTTATTTATCACACTTAAGTTTTAGCCATATGTTCTAGCTTTTATTTTCTTTTTTCTTTCCTCCTTGATTTGTGGGCACTTGTTCACATTACAAACAATTTGAGATGAATGATATTATTAATTATATTCTTATTTTATGCACATATTTTACAAGTTAGTTCTTTTCTTAAATGATATAACACACACAATGGATGCTTACTGCATATCAAAGAAAAATGAATCACACACTTGTTCCAAGTGGCACAAATGTTAGATTTTAAAAAATCAGTCATCTAACTATTCATTTCTTGTATTTTAGATTTGGCATGCTTGCTCATTTACATTTACATAAACACCAAATTGGAGAAAATGTGAAGGATAAAAGTGCATATCCTATACTTTTATTCATTTATTTTATGCTACTTTTCATGGATGTCATAGTCCTTAGTCTTAGCTACATCCAATTTATCTATTTTGGTGTACTAGTTAATCTTAATCTCAAATCATCTCCGAGACATTTTTATTCAATCACTTCAAATCAACATGGTCCTTTTCTCAATGTTTCTACCTTTCTAGAATAGGTTGCATCCATGATCTATTCCAAATTTAAAATTTGAATCTCCCACTTTCTCATGACAACATTTTAGGAATATGATAATTATTCATCAACTTGTATGTTCAAAGTCTTGATTTATGTGTCTAGAACTTGTATTTAATGACATCATCCTAGGCCATTTTAATCATGTTGTGAATATTATTACTAAATATTTACATCCACATGTATAACTTTAATTTTAGTTTAGTCTCTAATTAGTCTTAGTTGTAATAGCATATGCCATTCTTTGTGTTGCACATCTATGATTTTGTTATATTTTCCATGGGCTTTGATTGCTATCAAGGAAGTGAACAGTCTTCAATATGTCTATAGCAAGCCACCAAAGGTGCTCTTGAACACTATTAGCTGTCAAATATACACATACATATTTTGGAGACCTCAAAGGTGAAATATAGAAGTGAGCAATACTACATGGGAGCCAAACATCCAAGGAAAAAATTGTGGGTCTGCGGTCAAATCTTATGCTTCAAAAAACTTAGAATCCATCTGTCACACCTCTTCATAATCTATAATACAATTCTAAATTTTGATTTCCAATTCTTTATCACAATATCTCGAGTAATCAAATTTGTCAAAATCAACATTACACCATAGACTAAGTAAGATACTTTTATTTCCATCTCAATATTTCTATTTTAAAGCATTTATATTGCTATTGGCATTTACAATGTCAATTTCTTTAAAAAATATAAGGTTCAATCCGATTAGTATTTTATCGTAGACTTCTTTAAGTAGGTTGTATTTTATTCTCCTACAATATTACACATAAAATTCAAAGTCAATAGTCAAGTGGTCTATTGTCTATTGGTGAAGTTGAATGGCTCACAAAGAGCTTATCAAGAATCAAATATTATCGAATGTAACACCTATGACAATCTAAAAGATATGACAAAAATATCTCCCAATCCTTAACTGCAAACCAAAAAAAATCAATTATTCAATCCCTCAATTCTAACAAATTACTAAAATAAAAAGTATTTATAAATTCAAAGCTCATAGGCTTTAATATAGTTGTTCACGTGTCTCACAAACATAAAGTCAAATGAAGATAAGAAACCCATAAAAAAGGAGTCCAAGTAACATTAACATTATCATCTATTTTAATCTAACCCCATTAAGGATAAGATTACTAGATTATGTTAATTACCTCTAAAATGTAGGTACTATAATTGGAAAA
Source organism: Sequoia sempervirens (assembly GCA_007258455.2). NCBI lineage: Eukaryota > Viridiplantae > Streptophyta > Pinopsida > Cupressales > Cupressaceae > Sequoia > Sequoia sempervirens. The sequence continues at coordinate 160,649,228 of VDFB02256132.1, read as the reverse complement.
AATAAACAACCCTTAAAAGCAAAATCCGGATAAAGTGGAGGAGGGGAGAAAAGGAAGCTTCTGGAAAAAGTTATCACTTCTCTTCCCTATCATCTCATTGACTAGGTATACAAAATTATAAAGTACATAAAAAATCCCACCACTTTATAGAAAATTTACCAATTTTCATGCCACTATAGGGGAATTTTATTATTTATCAATTTTAATATTTGTTATTGTTATCATTGTCCATCATACTTATCTTATTTATCAAATTTAATATTTTTAAAAGTTTTTTTTTTTTTTATTAATTTGTTAATATTAAGAATGTACATTTAAATTGATGTTTTTTTAATTGAAAAATTTAACAAATAGAATTGTAAATCTAGAAACATCCATTTTACTAGAATCATCCCAAACACTTTTAATCTTATCCTTAACATATTGTAAAAAAATTAATAAATGACTAAAATAAAAATATATACTTAAGGTACACCAATTAATTTACAAATTTTATTGTACTATATTTATAATTTTATAAACTTTCATTATTATAATGTCCAAAAATCTATTATGAAGTCACTTTCTTGGACTTCCCAATACTTGGAAGATTTTCCACATTGGAATATCTCATCCCAATCTCCATGGCATTATCTCTTTGGCTTATTTTAATTTTTAAAATTAATTTAGCTTTCTGAAAATAGAATGAATCATTATTATAAGGAGTGAAATAACTTTTACTTGACTAGTTTAATCTTGCAACTTGTTGATAAATCCAAAGTCATTTTTTTGCAATAATTGATGTATAAATTCTTCTTTACAGATGTAAATATGTCTTTTAAAGTTTAAAAACGTGTTCCCCTGTTGGGCTTTGTTGTCCCCCATTACTTTTGTATGTTTTAAGCTTTAAAGTAATTTATGGCCATCAAGTAATTTTTTGAATGCTTTCCAGAACACTCTTATTATAATTTATAATATATGATATGATATAAGGATAGAATATGATATGATTGTAATTATAAATACATAAATTCCATAATATTTAAAAATAAAATCAATTTAACTTATAAATAAATAATTTATAAATAGTTAATTAATTAGATGTTTTGTTAATGATAAAGGATTGTTTATAAATATGTGTGTTTAGTTATTTAATTCAAGATATTTGTGTAAAGGTTTGATGGGGTAATAACTATATTTTAGAAAAAATAGTTTTGAAGTTAGATTTTTTTTTTGAATTAGGTGATTTAGGTTGTTGTGTGGTCTGATTTTTGGATATTGTACAATCTAGTTTAGGCTAACTACCAAAGTAATGGATTGGTTCTAATTAAAATAGAGATACAAATATTTACTAGTGGATTCAAGAATGAGACTCTTTGCATTACAAACACAATTTGTACCAAAAGCTTTATATGTAAAATGTAATCCAAAGGAAGTTTTTATACAACACTAAAATTATTATAATATCATTTTCTTTTGGAGTCCCATCAACCCCAATACTTTTGTTTTTTATTTGTAGACACCCTTATGATAGAAAATGTTCATCAATATTTCTCCTCGAATCCAATGGGTAGAGAACGAATTACAAAACAAACACAATAACCAATTTTAAAATGTTAAAAATAAAGCCACTAAGTATTCTTCTAAAACCTATGGTTTTCCTTTACCCAAGTTTAAAATGTTATAGTAGTTAAACGCAAATAAGAGAGGAAATGTAAAACATCTAATAGAGAGTGCTTGTGGATAAAAAAATATGTAGTAGCTTTTATCTAGAAACACTCTCTATCGATTTTCATGTACTATGAAAAGATTATGACTAATGAAATATTTAATCTAATTACAAGTAGAATAAGATTTGATAAAGTAAGCAACAAAATATTTGGATAAAATGTGTAAGTCTAGTAATCTCTATAGTGAGAAAAATCTAGGCATATTTATCACAATGATTAAAAATGTTTATCAAATATTTATTTCATTTTCTCATTTTTCCCTCTTATATTTCCAATTTGTTTGATACATGTGCATGAATTATATTCATTGAGAGGAGTTGGTGTGGATTGAAAGAGAGCCCATTTTGAAAATTGGGTTTTAGTATATACATTTCATATTTGAAATGTATATTAAATATGATTTATGCACCATTAGATGAGCCTTACATTTTGTTTTTGTCTTACATGTACTTCAATGTTGGAGATCTCTGAAAATGACATTAATTGCACATTACATCAAATAGAATTAATCACTTGTTAGAAATCATGATTTTTAAATATAGCAAATTGAGAACATTCATTGTTCATTAAAAACTAATTTAGATTTGGTTTAGGACTAGGATTTGTGCACTAATGTCCTTTTATATATGATGCTACAACTATTTTAATGTGTTTACACAAAAGAGCTGCATAAAATATACATAATATTTTAGTATAGAATCTTAGCATTTGCAATGAATTAGATTGACGTTTGTCTCATGTTAAGATAAAATTTGGCTACTATTACTTGTATTTTAGTGTGAAATGATGATTAGTTGTACACATTTTTGTATATTAATGACATATGTCAAGTTAAACCAAAATAACTAATTAGGTGGGAGTGAATAAGAATTTATTATATATTTATTGTTTTTTATATTTAAAGAACAATGGCAATATATTCTATTAATAAATCATAATATGACAAATTCCCTCACAACTATTAGATCATTTCCCCTTGTTTAATATTTTTTATTACACCAAAATTAATAAGATGGTAATCATAATTAATAAGCTAATGCACCTATTTTGTATGCTTTCAAGATGAATATGAAAACTTTCAAATGAAAAAATATGTACTTTGCCCAAATTTTACATATAACATCTATATAAATGAAAGGTAGGTTTAGCTTGTAATAATTATCTGAATGGGTTGACAAAAAATTGCAAGTAAAGCCTAAACATGGGTAATTGAGCATTAATTTTATGCATTAATATTTAAAAGAAAAATAAGGTTTAAGTAAAAATGAAACTTAATATTTGGACAAGTATTATGTAGTGGTTCATTTTCATTGTTACATAAACATTTTTGAAAATTAATTTAGTTGGTAAAATTATGTGTTGGTTACAACAATAGTCCTAGTTACACATATGCTTATGTGCAACTTAATTATATTATACTTACTTGGGTGCGTTCAATCAATTATTAAGAATGTTGATGGTCTAGGAAGAGCACTTTTACTACACCTAGAAGGGGGCTCTAACTAGAATCTCCCATTGTCCAAAGTGTGCATCATAATTTTTGTGATAGCTTAATCACACTAGTAAAATATATCTAAGTAAACTACTTTTGTTCTTGTTATGTACTAATATTGTGGCACACATTTTTAATTTATAAAAGCATATTGTATGATCTACAATGTAAGAAGATTTCAAAAAAATATTTTTTATATTAGTTCATATTGTAACAAGGATACAAATCAATTCTGATTTATTTGAACAAAGTGTAGCTTCATAATTGAAATTTTAGGAAAACTAAAATATGCAATAGCACATTATGCTAATTGTCATCAATCATGTGCATATATCTACACCCATTGTCTCTCTTGTGTTTTAAAAAGTATAGCCAAGAGAACCTTGCAATGCATTTAGGGGCCATCCTCTCAAGCAATTGTTATAAATGTTTGAATAAATAAAATACAAATAATATTTAAAAAATAAATGTATTGTTGCATACATATTACACAGTATTTTATATTCAAAATGTATTAATTAACCAAATTGCTAATACGTAATATAACCAAGTAAACTAATATTTAAACATGTTGTAATGATAGGGACTATCGTTGTGTGATATTTGTTTATTTTGATTCTTAAATGTAGTTTTCATATTTATATCATTTATTTCCTTTTTTCAATTTCTATCTTATCTCATTTGACTCCCATACTTAAGCATTCATTTTCACTATTATCCTTCATCATTTAATAGTGTCTCAAAATTGTTATAGTGATCACAACATATTTTGTTTTCAACTATATCAATAAACCTCACACCAATGAATATTTTACAAACTAAATAAACTACAAAAACAAGTTAGAGGCATGTACTAGCCATCACAACATACTTATCAAATAGAATACTAAACTAAACAAATCCCAATACTAAATTAGACCAACATACTAACCATTATGTAACACAACCTCTACTAATAAAAACTTCACAAACTTAACAAATAGTAACCATCACAACATGTTACAAACACTTGTTAATCTTGTGACATTTTATCAAGACTCAGACTTATTGATTCATTCATATTTCATAAGTAGAGGTTCACAAGAACCCATCTCTCATAAGCACAAATGGTACATTTAGTGTTCATTGCATCTCAATGATGTTGGTAGGTGTAACACATGAGACTTCTCAAACACTCACCCATCCCAATACTACTTCAACTCATATACACTTAACCATGAAATTTTCCAACATTAAGCCCACTTAACTTACTAGCAAATACTATTCCCACTCAAACAAACTTAACCATAAATTTTTTCCAGACATTAAACCCATTCATTATAGAAACTTATTAATTTATTTATTTTTATGGAGGATTTTATATCATCCACAAACAACTTTTAGCTATTCGATATGGGAGCACAAGCCTTTTTGGGTTGAAACCTCTTCGACTAAGAGCCAAGGACTGAGGGGTATCCATTCCGCCAAATTTGGCTCGAGGCACAATCTCGCCCTCATCCCTTATAATGTCACGATCGTGCACTCAACAAAACTTAATCTCTAGTGAGCTCATTAAGAACCATTCAACGTCACCAATAAATCAAAGACCATAAACAAAACTTGTTAATTTTGTCTTAAAACTATTATAAAAAGTACTCTACCAACCAACCTCCATAAGAGAGCATGTCATGCCATTACAAACTCGTTCACTTAATTGGGGACATACACCCAATGTTGCAAAACAGACAGACCTGTAATCCTCATCCAAAAATGGTGGCCCCAACAAAGTGGATAACTACTATTTTTTTTTTCTTAGGCTTTAAAAACCCGCTATAAATCTCATTATATTCAGACATTTTATATTTTAATGACGGGAAAAAGTTAGGATATTGTCCGTCACGTGACCTAACATGGGCTCCACGACCCCCGGAGAGATTATCTCGAGGCTGACGTGGGTCCATTCTCCTTATCACCTGACGTGGCTGATGGCGACTTGTACACCTAGAAAATAAGAGGTTGTAACATTTCTATACGCTTTAACTGCGCGCCGGTTGAAGAATTATCATTCAGGCAGTCGCTGACGTGTACTCTAGTTTTAGGCGAAGGTCATCATCTAATTAAGCTAATTTAGCTAATTTAGCGACGATATTAGCGAGCTTTTATGCTATATATTCTACGACAGGGTGGGGGTCTTAGAGATCACAATCTCTGCAAAAACAAAGAAACGGTCTGGTTGAGAACTCGGGTTCTTTCTTTTTGTATTTTTGCTGCTTTGTGGAGGGAATTATGGGGCTTTTGGATAAGCTTTGGGATGATACAGTGGCAGGACCCCAGCCTGATAATGGCCTTGGTAAACTACGGAGGAGTGCCACCATCAACATTCCTGGTCATTCTGCTTCATCAGGTTTGTTACAGAAATGTATTTCGTCGTTTTTAACTGAAGATGAATCGCCATTTTTTAATGTTGACTGTGTTTAAGGTTGGATCAAGTAGTGGGTTTATTGATGGGTATGCAGAATTGTAATGCTGGTAGAATTGGGTCTTAAGTGGGTTGGTATTGTTATTTGTTGATTCTTAATCATACTGGGTGTTTTAGGACGTTTCTTGCTGTGATCCAGGCATCTGGATCGGATGAACACTGTTATTAGGGGTTACTGAGTCGTCTGGTACTGATAAATTGTATGAGTTTGTGGGTTTATTTAAGACAGATAATTTGTGGGTTTTATTCAGTATAGGGATGGTTGGTTTGGTCTGAGACAGATAATGCTGGCTCCCCAGGTTATGATGTAAGAGTTTGGATTCTTTTGATTCTGTTATGGTACTTCTTAGGGTCTCCCTTTTGGCCTTTGTAAGGATTATCGTTTATTATTGTTTGGAACTGAGCAAGTGATGAGAGCAGACTTTGTTCTTGAAAAGGTTCCCTGAGATCTTTATCTCATGGTGATTTGTCTGGAGGTTGAATTTATGAAGGTTTTTGAGATTTGTTGGAGCTTTTTGTACGTTAATATTAAGATTTTTCCCACTGTATAAGATGTGTGTGCATGCTTAGTCCACGGTTGTGGAACTTGGATGTGCCTGCAAGATTTATTTGTTTTGTGTGGGGGATGTTTTCTATTGTAGATCATGTATTTGTGCTGTAGGATGCTATGAATTCTGTGTGGGGAAAAATGAAACGGCTTACTATTCATCATTGACTCTTTAATGAAACATAAGATTTTAAGTCTCTGGTTTGGTGGTGCTTTAACAGAGACTGAAGAGAGTTTAAAAAGGTTGAGGCAGCGCAGAGCAAGTGCAGAATTATTGAGATCAAATGAAGAGGCAGCACAAGTAAGCCGGAGCATCACAATAGTCAAACCTCCGTTTGCACGCCCTCTGTCTGTGGACGTCTCTGATGTGCCCTCTTCACCTTCAGGCGCCAGCCCTCCTGTTTCACCTTTTTCATGTAAGTATGGATTTGCAAGATTATGGATCTACCTCTTTGGGGAAAAAATAAGTTAGTATAATGCATAGTTCAGTGAAAGGAAGTTAAAATAGTGTATTTTTAAATCTTATTCTTATACCCACATGTATCGCTCTCAATTTTCTACCTATACCCACATTGAGCCTTAAATCATTAGGACATTTGGCATGCGAACTGGAACATATCAAAGAAGCAAACCCTTTCTTACAACTGTTAAACAATTTTCGACATTTGATGCTTTGCAGTTTTGCTTGCTACATATCCTGCTCTTTACATTTCTGATTTTAAATTGTGGTTCTAAATAAAGGGTTTTGACAGAAGGTTGTGATGAATACAATTGCCTTCTATCAGATTAATGGCTATGAAACTTTAGGGTTTTTGGAAGTAAATTACTGGTACAAGTTATTTGTGTGGGTGAAGGGACAAAAATGCATTGCAGCTAATTAACCATGCTGATCTTTGTTGCTGCAAATCTGAATCGAAACTGCAGATGTGATGCAATAAACAGTTAAAACTTATATTGTGTTGATTGTGCTACTGTTGTAAAGGCTGTGATTTTATTTTCTTAATTACATGTGTAATCAAAATTCTCTGAGAGAGGTGTCTTTGGTAGAAACTAATTGAGAACTTAAACTACAAAGTATGAGAGTATTTTATCTTTGAAGTGAGCTATTTAGAAGGCCAGATAAACTGACTCAAGACCATCAAGCAAATAGAACTGATTTCATTGGGCTTCAAAATATCTTGATCCCAGCATAAATCCAGATGTAGATACATTGCGGGTATAATTTTGTTTAAGGGAAAGAATCAATGAATTCCACTCATGAGACAACTTCACAAACAGGAGGTGTATATTAAAGCCAATTATTATGATTGCATTGGTGTACACCCAAATTTCTTGGTTCTCTTTTTCCATGAATTTGTCTGTGGTTTTTCCTCAGAAAACTTTGAATCATGTCCAACTGCTATTTGTCAATAGCAGTTGTATCTCCAGTTCACTTGGATGTCAAAAGCCTTATTAAGAATGCTGTCTTTTGTGGAATATTGAGGATTCTTTATTGTAATAACATATTGTTGTTAAAATAGTTAGTTTCTCCGAGAAAGTTTGGGGCAGTTTTGAAAATACTTTAGAAACATTTGCACAATTTATTGTAAACCCCATATGATGTTTCTTCAATTTTACACTTCAAATACACAATTGTTATGGTTGGAGTAGGAAATTGCAGGCCGTATGGCCTATAAAGAATATGAAAGCAGTTAAGTCTGTAAACACTATGGGTCAAATTGTATGGGATTTTCTCTCATTTCTGATTTCTGTAATCTGCAATTTGTTTCAGGGACACCACGAGAGCGAGAAAATCCATGGAGAACCCCCAGAACCCCAACAAAAATGGGATCTGAAAAAAGAGTGAAAGAAGAACCCAGAAGCCCAACTGTATATGACTGGTTAGTCTTATAAATCACTAAACTGGAACTCGTTAATCGTGAATGTACTACTCCTTGCAGGCTACAGTGCTAATGCTCTTGTACTGCCAAATGCAGGGTAGTGATTAGTGCGTTGGACAGATGAAGCACTATTAAAGTTTTGATGGTGATTGCACTGTTCTGCCCATTCTCGAGTTGCCTACCCTGGGCCCTGCTCCCTGCTGCCTTCTTCTCCATCCATTGTATATTTATTGTAGTCTACATAGATTAACTAGGTAAATCTATGTACAAAGTTTGCAGTTTGTGGGTTTTCAAATGGGTTGATAGGTAATTCTGAAGTTTTTAAGCATTTTCTCTGCTGAGGATAAGGAGGCCCAGAAAAGTAAAATAAATTGGTCTCAAAGAACACGAGAGAGAGAATAATAGTTGGGTAAGATGTCACGTCTGAATTAAAGAGATTGGATTACAGTTTTGGAATCCCAAAAGTATGTGTAATGTGGCACGAGATACAGTGTCTCCTTCTGTGTAAATATGTACTTTGATCTTGTATATGATGCCCCTTCAAATTAAGATTCCAGTCCAGTCAATTTGCCTCCTGTCTCATGTCCGATATTTTACTTTGTTGTATGTTAGAAGCAAGGTTTATGTCGTACGGTGACCCTCCATTTAATTAGCTGATGAGCTGTATCATCTTTATTGATTCTCAAGTTGACTGTGGGTGTTGGGACTGTGACTTAAGGGAGAATCAGATTTCGCAAGCTTTGGGGACATCTGTCTTGACACGTATTGATTGTGAAAAGTTTGGGGGAAGAAGATGACAAATGCGTAAGTGGGCCTGCGTTGGGCTTATCTATAGTAAGGTCAATCATGGGCTTGTCTGCAATAAGAGCTTTCGGGTATTACATTAACTAATTGACAATCTGCATAACAAAAATTTGAAGTGGCCAGATTGTTGGATCGAAGATCTTGGGCAATAAGAGGATCGGGATATCACATTAATTTATATCGTATCTTATCCAACACCCAAGACTAATAGATAATCTGTATAACAAAAATTTAAAGTGGCGAGATTGTTGGATGGAGGAATTAGAATACACACATTAATTTAATTTCTGTAAACTCTGTTTTGGGTAACATATGATTTGATAATGTGATAAAAAAAAAAAAATAGAGTTCGTTTGCTACATTCTTTCTATTTCAACTTCATATTTTTAGTCTTAACATTTTTATTCTGATTATTTTAGAATGAGAAATATTAAAATGTTTAAATTAAAATTAATTATTATTTTAATGTTTCTTTTTTACAAGTTGATTTATTTACTTCTTCTATTCAAATGTTTACAAATTATCATGGGGTAAGTCTACAAAATATGTAATGGATTGGATTAGTTTCAGCTCATTAACAAATAATACTATTTCAAATACTCCTATCTTGCTTTTGTTGATTCCACCTCAGTAGAGTGGAGATTTTCAAAATGAAACAATAAATTCAAAATAATAAAATTCTATAAAACTACAAACATGAAACCAATTAAATAAATATTTTTTTATAAAATTAACACGGGAGTGATAAACTACATTACCTTTTAGTTATGTATTTTTTTTAATATTGATATATTTTTAATTTCAATTTTTATTGAAAAGTGTCTTCATATTATTGGTATCCATTTATTTCCTAATATTTTGAATTACACATGTAAATAAGTTTAGTTAATTTTAAATACTCAAACATTGTTGACTTTTTTCTAATATATGTTTTTTTTAAAATAACCAAATTTGTAACTCTTTGGTTGAAAACTAAAATGTTTACTCATGTAATAATTCAAAGGGGTAGTCTATATTAGTTTGTATGTGATAAAATACCCCATAAAACTATAACCCAAATGATGGCTAGCTAAGATTTTTAAAGATGTCAATGATGAATCTGCTCAAACAACTAATTTCATATTCAATGGTTCAGAATGTGTTAGAATGATGCAAGACCATTGGCCATAGAAGTAATAGTTAATATCATTAAAAACTTTTTTTTTAGAAATCAAATTTAAATTATATTCTTTTCTAATGAATAAAAGAGATAATATCACTATTTTAAAAAGTTGTTTTTTTTAGAAATCAAATTTCTACATATTCTCCCATTTTTGTTAATTTATATTTTTCCTATATACATATAGCTTATTTGTATAAATCATAGCTTATTTTTGTTACAAATCATTAGTATTGTTTTAATTATTCAATTTTTAAGATTTTTTTCTCTAAAATTAATATAATCATATATTTTAAATTATTAATAAATATATTATGGTTATTATATCTACTTTCTATTTAGATTGATTATAAATTGTTGAACTTAAAATTATTGCTATTTTAACCCTAATTATATTAATTCATTCAATGTATAACACTAAACCTTAACACTAAACCCTAACACTAACTATAACCCTAATCATAAGTCTAAACTCTAGTCCTCACCATAATCATAATCGTAAACTAAATCCTAACCCTAATGATAATCTTAACCTAACCCAAACCATAGCCCTGACCAAATATAAATCCTTACCCTACCCCTAATTATAATTCCAATCCAAACCTTAATAGTAATTCCAACCCTACCCCTAACACTAACCAAATTCTTATTCATAACCTAAAACCTGTTATAATTATAATCCAAATCCTAACCCTAACCATAATTCTACTCCTAACCCTAACATAATTCTCACACTAACTATGACCATAAACCCAACCTTAACACTAAACCCTAACCCTAACCCTAATGCTAGACCTAACCATGATATAAACCCTAATCCTAAATGGGCTAACTCTAATCATAACCCTAACTAAATATATTAATTTATTCAATGTGTTACGCATGTCGTGACTACTACTAGCAAATATATAACCTATATATAAAATACGCCGATAATTCAATGCCTCGAGATACATCTCAGAGTATTTTATATAAAGGTTATATATTTGCTAGTTTTTATTGCTAATGCATAAATTTAGTAGAAAGAAAATACATGAAAACATGCATAGTATAAGAAATAATATGGAGATAAAATCTCTACATACTCACTTTCGTTTAAGTTTCAACTACTTTTAAAAAAACAAAAAACAAAAAATCTAGACTTTTTATAAATCATGGTTTTACTTTCATTACAAAGCATTTTAAATTCTTTATTTTATAGTATTGTTTCAATTGTTTAATTTTTAAGATTTTTTTATAGAATTAATGTAATTGTATATTTTTAATTACTAATAAATATATTATGGGTATTATATCTATTTTCTATCTATATTAATTATAAATGGTTCAACTTAATAATATTGTTAAATTTATTTATTTTATTGCTAATGCATAAGTTTTAATATAGAGAAAAAATCCATGAAATCTCCACAAGAACATATAGAGGATCAAGATATAAATGATGATTTCACTAGGATGATAGATGAGATAAAATCAATATTTAAAAAATTAAACAGTTTTGAGATCAAATATCTACATCCTCTAGAACATGTAGAGGATCGTGATATAAATGATGACTTCGAGTGATGAAAAGATAAAATCAATATTTAAAAAAGTAAACAGTTTTGAGATCAAATATCTACATCCTCTTGCATTCTTTTTTCAATTATAAATATTTTGAAGGAAACAAAGATGAGTATCTAATTTATTATAAATCATAAATTTACCTTAATTACAAAACATTTGAAAACTTCTTAGTTTGTAGTGTGATTTTAATTATTTAATTTTTGAATATTTTTATTTTCTAAAATTAATATTTTAACTAGATTAAAACAATTGATATACTTAATCAAAGGAAAAATAATGTTTTATAGATAAATATAAGTTATTCTATATATAAGAAATTTTATTTTTGTATGTTAGATTATAATATTATGAGGGAGTAAATATCTAAATTAGAAGTTATCATTTGGTTAAACTATCACAAGTCAATAATCCAACCCATCAAAATTATTCAAGGATCGAATAAAGATCAATTATACCAAAAATTTAAACTTTGATAAATGATATAATACAAAACAAATTATCATTCTCACTATTTAAATACAACTAATTTTCTAAAAGATAGACATAAATTATTCATGGGTCTAAAAGATAGACTGAGCCCACTTGAAGAGATAACTCCAACTCCCTACCATATATAAGTGGAGTCTAGATAACTTTTCAAAGGGTCTTTTTATGACAAAAGATAGAAAAACATGATTACATACTGTGGTGTATTAAATATGCGAGTGTAAAAACAATACAACACAATCAATGAAACATTATATTAAAGAGAATTTAAATAACAATAATCAAACTGAAAGAACAAACTCTCTAATGTTGTCCCATTGTTCCCTATCTTCAGGGATTTTCCAAATCATTGTGGCTCTCAGATTGTTTATATGCACAAGACTTATCAAATGACAACCTAAAGAACGAGATACTGGAAATGCAATAAACCTTTCTACATGATTGATGAGTGATTTGATAATGATGCTAATGCTACTGTATGAAAATGAAAGTTATACTATGACAATGATGTGATGAAACTACAAAAACTGAGATGCAACTAATAACTAAGCCCATGATTATGCTAAATGATTCTAAATGCTAAAAATGCTAAATGCTCACAAATGCTCTAGTGAAAATTCTGCAAAGTAAGATTGCTCAAGAGTGGGATATGAAATGTTGTAGAATGAGGTTGTATTTATAGATTTTCCAAGGCATATTTTGATGTGGCAGTAACTGATGGTCTATATTTAATCTAGAGAGATTGACGGTGGAGGATGAAGAAGTTAGAGAGAATCAAGGAGTGTGTTCCCTTTAATAGAACACATTGCCAAGTGTGAGAAAGAATAAATGGAAGAAGAGAGCCAAGTGTCTCAAGTTTGTTAAAATTTGTTGAGATAAATGTCAATTTAATTATTCATGAGACACATGATGAGGTGGAAGGTGGAAAAAGTTGTAGACAAGTGACTAAATTCAAATTTAGAATTTAAATTTAATAAGAAGAAGATAATTAAAATAAACATACCATTTAAATTTGTTTATTTAATTAAGATTAGAAGAATTAGAAAATGAACTATATAAATAAATTTAAAATTTATTTATAAGTAGACGAATTAAAAGGTTTATTAATTAAATAACTTGTATTTAATTAATTAATTATCTAGAATGATTTTAAGTGTATACATTTTGCCCCTTTTTGAAGTGATGTGTTTACACATTGCTTCAAAGAAAAATTTACTGTGCTAACAAAAAAAATTTGATATGCCCCAAATGTTGATTTTCGAGTGATGATGGATATATGCCCCCTCAGGAGATAAATCGAGAATTTTTGAATTTTTAGGATCTTCTAAATTTTTTGTGATTTTTTGATGATTTGATGATGATTTTCAAATTTTATAATGTTGAGACGATTTATCTCCCAAAAAATAATACTTAACCTGTCACATTTGATTAATTGATTAATTGATGCCCCTGAAAAATAAAATAATTGCCACCAAATTTCCATTTAATTACCCCTTAAAAGGTTAAAAAGATGAAAAAGCCCCTCATTTGATTCATTTGCATTTCAAGATTAGAGTGATTGGAGCAACTTTGAGTAAATTGAGCGAAATGGTGATCCCCTACCAAAACCATCGATTCAAGCGAGATCAATGCCACAACCGCCCGATCGCGTATGGACCTCCGGTACGTACCCTGAGAAACCTCTTCATGAAATTTGAATGTCATTTTCCCCATGTTTTTCATGTTTAAAATTTAGTTTTTAGCGTTTTAGCGCATAGGATACCCGATATAGTGCATCTAGTCACTGTTCTAGCGCATAGGGTAGATTAGTGCATTGATGAAATTATTTAGTGCATAAATTGAATAATGTAGCACATCTAATAATGTAGTGCATTTGTGCATAGATTAGCACATCTGATGGATGTTGTAGCGCATTAGGTTTTTTGGCGAATAGATGTCATGAATTAGCGCATTGATGGAATTTGATGGCGCATCCATAGGTTTAGCACATTGATGAAATATTTTAGTGCAACTAATGATTTAGTGCTTGGAGACCTTGTTTTAGTGCATCAGTGAAGTTTTCCTGTGCATCCGTGTTTTTAGCGCATAGAAACACTATTTTAGCACATTTATACTAGATTGATGAAATGTAGATTAGAATCCTTGATTTTGATGATTGTTGATCGTGTCATCCAATGTTTTGATGTTGTTTGATGATGTTGATAGACTAGATGATGATTGATCTCATGATAGGTGAGAATCAATGATAGATGATGATGATTGACCTCATGATAGGCGAGGATCAATGATAACATAGATAATGATGATTGACCTCATGATAGGTGAGGATCAATGATAGACGCTCACGAGATTTGATCAAAATCTCATTAGAGTTGATCAGATTGATAGGTTGATTGATGTTGATTGATAAGATTGTTGATTTGTGATATGTTATGATGATAGGAGCTTTCGAGAGTCCTTCAGTCTCAGGAGCGATTCCCGAAGACCTAGGATTTGATTCCACATCTAGTGCAAGCTGATTTAGATGTGACTGGACGATGCAGGTTGAATTCTTTGATAGATATGCCCCTAGATAAGATTAACAAGGGATTGCTGACTGTTTTGCTAAGAGGTGGCATAGTGACCACAACACCTTCCATTTATCCACTAGTGAGATGATAGTCACTCCAAAGGACGTATACCAGATACTGAGGATTCTTGTTGTTTGTGAGTTGGTTGTTTACGATTCCACAGAGTAGGGAGGTACTGATGCTTTGAGGAGAGTCTTTGCTGATGACCAGATTTGCGGATATGAGATTCCATGGTGAAAGATGGTTGATTCATATGTGCCACTACCTGTTGGTATGTGGTGACTGATCAAGCTATATTGTATAGCCCATGGTATATTGTACATCCTGGCCCCTATTCTTGTCGAGGTCCGGGGCCAGGCCGGGCCTCGGGTGGGGGTTCGGGGGCGGTAGCCCCTAAGAAAAATATTCCTCCTACTTTTTCGCGTGATCACTGAAAAATGGAAAAATCAATGAAAAAAGAAAAATCCGATTTTGTAGAACCCAAAATCTGGAAGCTTCTAAGCTTGTTAAAAAGGGGTTCAAATGGGTATTACAGTATGATGAAAAATGTGATTATTCGCAAGATTGTAATAGGTTTTACACTGGATAATAAAAGTATTGGATGGCTGCAGTTTGGTGGATGTAGCTCGGATTGGGTGAACCACGTTAAATTCTCTGTGTTAAGATTTATTCTATGTGTGTTTTAGTTTCTCTGTTTATTAATTAAATCTACATTTAATTGTTAGATATCTGCCATCTGTAACCCTAACACTACCTTGTGTTCTTGTTGAATTCATTGGAGGTTTTCTATGTCCAACCGTAGGTCGAAGGGACTCTTAGTTGGCTGGGGCCAAATTCTAGAGAACATGGTTACTCAGAGGACTCGATATGTATGGGGTTCTTGTATGCTAGCTCACTTGTACCATGATCTTCACCAGGTGGTTTATCCCAAAGGGGCTAGTTTGTCAGTTGGGGTTACACTGCTGCAGATATAGTCGTGGGAGCACGTAGCGATTACACATCCTATCGCTGATAGAGTTCGTCCGGCTGGTCGACCATACATTTTTGGATATACAGGTCTAGTTGTCCAGCATAAGCTAGGAAAATTAGAGTATTGGCGGAGGGTTTTGTATGTTCTGGATTATGTGACTTGGAGACCCTATTTAGACTGTGAGCAGTGGCCAGAGGATGACACTGAGATGTCGTATGTGTGCACATCGAGGTATCTGATTGGGAGGACGCTGTTTGTAATTGAGAGATTCCTGCGTAGGAGAGTGTTGTGATAGTATGAATGAGTACAAGGTATGCCCTAGGGAGTTGCACTATATGCACGTAAACGACAGGACGTTCCAGAGTGGGGGCCTTCTTTATCATATGATGCACCATGTCAGGAGTACCTTGGGTTATAGGCAGTTATATGGGATTATCATCCAAAGATCATAGAGGTTGCAGTGTTAGATGAGTATGCCCATTATTTCTTTTCACATCCTTTCCCAAGGATATCCAGTCCAGATGAGCCTGTACCGACACTGGATGATGATTAGGCATTGAGACGGAGGAGGGGTGGAGGAGGTGATGAGGAGGAGGAGGGAGATAACAGTGATGATGGAGATGATGGAGATGGGGATGGTGGAGGTGGTGGTGATGGCAGAGATGGGGATGCAGGTGGAGGTGGACCAATGTTAGATGTGAGAGTGTCCCAGAAGTAGATCCCTAGTGGCTGCAAGACATCAACAAATTTAGATTCGGTTTTCCTCCCATCAGCAGCAAGCTCAGATAGCTACTTTACAAGCCCAAGTACAGACGCTACAAGGTTAGCTAACACAAGTACATGGTCAGTTACAGGCACAAATCTCTACTCTCACAGTAGAGAGAGATAACATGAGATAGCGGTGTGAGTAGGCAGAGACTCTAGCTGGGAGACTACAGAGAGTGGTCGAGGGTACCTCAATAGTGGATATGCTTCGATAGGTCATAAATTCATCCCAAGAAGTTGAGTATTACAGGGGACAGTACCATGAGGCACTTTGTGTAGAGCAACAGGTCAATTATGCTCAGTCTGCCAGTGCCAAATCAGGACGCAATCATTCTCGGACTACTAGCAGGGGTGTGACTGGGCCACCTCACAGAGATCCAGGTGCAGGGCCATCGAGTGGTGCAATAGGAGGCGCAATGGGGCCAACATTGTTTGAGGGAAGTAGTGCATAGATCCTTATTTGATCACCTTTGATGTACTTGAGACATTTGTATACACTGATTTCACTAAGGACATTCATGATTTTTGCTACTTTATGGATATATCTCTTTACATTTCATGATTTCATTGTACACTGGACATTTATTTTGATATTTATATGATATGCAGTGGATACCTATTGATCTATATGTCGTCTAGATGCCCTTTTATGATGGATGCATTTCTACTTTATATATGATGTGATGTTTATATGATTGGTTATGTATGGATGCATTAATGAAATAATGATGATACATGGTTTATGATGCTATATTTTCTATGTGTCATGCCTTTTATCTTATATGAGATGGATATGATTATGCAAATGAAATGTAATGCACTTTATTTTTTGTATTTTTCAAATGCAAATAATGATTTAATGCATGGATGGATGATCAATGATAATGCTTTCCTAATGTATGCATGATATGATGATGTTTATGCAACTATATGTGAATGATTTGTTTTTGTTAATGTCAAATGTACTCAATCTTTGAATGAGAGAGATAACATCATTTTGAAGTTCTACTAGCCTTGGAAAATCTATAATGTAGATGCAAAACTAATATGGATGCTATCTAACTTAACCATGCAAATCTAAATATGCAATGTTGTCATCGTATCAGTCAATTTGTCATGCTTTTATCATCATTGAGCCTTTGAATTGTTGAAAGTGAGTACAAACATTGATGGTATAATTAAACTGTGATCACCTTAGTACTACTTCCATGATTTTTGATATTGCAAGTTAACACAAGCATCTAGGTATAATTGAACTAAGATGACCTAAGTATTGTTTGCATAAAACAGACAAGAGTTAATCCTTTTCCTATGCAAATTTGGAATGTCATCAGTGATACCTTGTAGAGCACATTTTGCGACAATTCACACAGTAGTGATGATTAACTCACAGACAACAGACAAATAAAATATCATTCTTGATCATAACTTCTTTAGTTCATGACATCGTTAAGTTGTTCTAGATAAGAAAAATCAAAGTACAACAGTTGAACATTCATGCCAAAGTAATAAAACCATGATTCAGAAGTACATCATCCATTTAAATTTGTTTTGATTGATTGTGTTCTTGATTTGGATAGTTGATGTGTAAAGTTTATGATCGATGTTCAATGTTGATTTTCAGTGTGATTGTTGTGTTTGCTACATCATCATACTATTGTTTGTCTGTTTGGTTTAATCTCAAAGTTAATTTCCCCAAGTGAGTTTAGGATTTTTCCCCCAAGCTAGGGTGAGACACAACCGCAATGCCAAGATATGTACATGAGGCTTTATGATGATAGGCAGAATGATGGCGAAAGAGAACGACCAAAACATGCCTCAATAGATGGAAAAGCCAATCTATCACAAATAGTGCCTGTTGCCAGGTTTTCACTACTTGTTTTTATTGCACTTTTCAGATTTTCAGATTTTTATTTTTCACTTTTTTTTTTGTATTTTTCCTTTTTATTTATTTTCTTTATTCATTTTTTTTGGAGTTTTGATTTTTTTTGGATTTTCCAGGGCATTTAAGATGAAATGAGATGACCAATTTTCTCACTAATCTCATCAAGAACAGAGAAAAGAAATGGGACATGGATTTTGATAAGCTAGGAGATATGGAATGGAAGAATGCAAAGATAAGGATAATGAATGGGATGATCAAGATCAATTAGATAAGATACAAATACAAGGCCCAAGTACTTTTCCCCTATTCCTCATCAAGATTAAGGATGAGAAGAAACGATGTATTTAGAAAGAATGACAGAATACTGATAAGGTGAAGGATATGGTACATAAGATATGGATAGAGTGTATAGGATAAGATATATGATGTTCAAGAAGATATGTAACCTTGTCAAGATCAAAGAATAAACATAGAGAGTATAATGACCATGAATGATAAGATGGATGAAACTTTCCCCCAAGTGTAGAGTGCGAGAGGAATGTGGAAGATAGGATATGGATAAATGAATATGGAAGATAATACATGCATGATAGGAAGATGGAAGAAGGACTTAAGCATCAATTTTCACAACCAAATGTCTCTTGAATATATGTTCTAATAAACCATGGTAATGGGAAATTAGACTCCTAAATGCTGGCAGATTAATGGCGTGATGTAAGAAGCTATGAACTTATGCAATGGTTTGGATTAAAGGAGAATGATGGGGGACGAATGTTGGATAATGGACAGGAGGTTGGAAGGCTTGCTGATGGATAGATGGAGAGGATAGAAAGATCAACATTGACACACATCTTAAAGGATGGTGGAGTGATGCAGGAAAACTGGATTTGGAAGGTGATAAGTTTTTAGATGGAAAATTGGATGAAGCTTTTGGATTAGCAAATTTGGATGCCAATTTAGATTTTATTGCTTCTATGATACTTTTAGGAATCCACATAGCTTTTGAATTTAATTTTTTCTTTGTGGGACTTTGTGGCCTTTGAGATTTTTCTTTTTGATTTATGGACCTTTGTGGTCTTTGAAATTTTTCATTTTGCTTTGATGGGCCTTTGTGGCCTTTTAAAAATTTCTTTTGATTTATGGACCTTTGCGATCTTTGAATTTTTTCTTTTTTCTTTGATGGGCCTTTGTGGCCTTTTTAATTTTTCCTTTGATTTTGGATCAAATTTTCATTTCTTTTTGCATGGCTCTTCAAGGAGGCATGTTGATCCTTTAATACATGTGGATTTTGATATGCAAGCTTTTGACATTTGGCACCCAAATTGCTTCCAAGAGCAATGGGAGGGGTGGATTGAGATGAATGATATGGAGGTATTATGGATGAGTTAATGTAGGTAGAACTTTGAAAGGGCATCAAGGATGTGTGCCTTTGTTGTTCTTGATGAATAGGATATGAACCTAGGATAGATGGAAGGTTTGATGGACTAGGATGAGGACCTAGGATAGATGGAAGGTTTGATGGACTAGGACACTTAGGTATATAACCAAGGCCATGGTAATATGGGTTTTCTTGAACAGAAAGGGGTTCTAGGATACCTTGTTCATGAAGGTCTAATCCTTTGCCTTTGTAGTTCATACTTTGACACATTCATTTACCAATGGGATATGTATTATTTGTGAAACAAGATGCGAGTCCATTTTTGGGAGGATATGATATGGATGAAAGGATAGGTGTTGGAAGTAAACCATAGTGGATAAAGGTGGAGGATCCCAATTTATAGGTGTGGGGTTCAAGGATAGCTTGTATAGGTGTGATAGGATCTTGACATGGGGATGATGGGGTGTTTCGATCTTGACTTGGAATAGGATCACGAGGTGTAGGAGATGGAGTAGCTTCCTCTTTATTAGGTGAGGAATCATCACGAAGTGGTATGAAAGGTGTATCTTGATCATGAGAAGGATAAACATCCTTATGGAATGAAAGGATATCCTTGAATGGAGGCATATCTTGATCTTGATGAGGAAGGGAATCATGAGATTTTGTAGAAAGCATATCTTGATCATCAGATGGTAGGACATCATTAGATAGGATGGAAGAATTATCATGCTCCTGGGATGCAATGGAATCATGAGATGGTATGGATTCATTAGATGGGGTAGAAGGAGGATTGGAAGGATACTTTTCTATTGAGATGGAAGGGAATCATCTTGGATGAAAAGTGAAATGAGGGGATCATCATAAGATTCTTGAGAGATGAGATCTTGGTCAAATATTGGAAGGGCTTGTGGAATTTTGGTATCATTGGATGGAGTGGAAAGAATACTTTGATCTTGATGTGTAGGGGGGTCTATGGTAGCATGCTTTGGACTAGGAGATTGACATGAATAATTGGATGTAGAGGGTATGATAGGAGATGGTGGTTGGATGGAATCATTAACTTGGGTAAAAGAATCATGAGGTTTATTTTGGATTATGGGGGATGGAGATAAATGCATGATATGATAGGATTGATCAATATTATTTATGTTTGAGGACTTTGATTTGGGCTTTCATTTTACCTTTGTAAAAATTCACAAACATTGAACTTGGATGAGGTAGTTTTTGGTAGAGAAGGTATCATGTCCATATTTCAGTCAGATGGATAAGGACAAATGTCTTGCGAAAAATAGCTCTCGGTTGTTCCCCTTTGTAGATCTTGGATTTGTTGTTGAAGATTATGCATTTGCGTTTATTGGATATGTAGTTTGTGAATCAACTTATGTTTTCTTGGGAGTTCCTTTCAATTGGTTTACATCAAAAACATTGGGTAGTTTCACACCTTGGTTTGCCAGTATTAAAAGGTATTTATCTCCATCTTTTTCTATAATTTTCTCCATGAATTCGTGAAACTTAGGGTCTTGTTGAGCTTGTTGGATGTCCTCATCAGTTATTTCATCTGTTTCAGGTTGGTGGAATCTATGAAAGGGATTTTCTTCAGCCTCAGCCATGGTGGTTTTGTGTTTCAATTTCTTGTTCTTTGAGTTTTTGTTTTTGGGCTCTTGTTAAAATAGGCATGCAAGTGTTAAAGTTTTACTAGACTTTGATGTTTGTTTTGAAATGCCAATGATGTACCTAAGTCAAATAGGATGATGAATCCTATTGATGAGACTAAGTTAAATATGATTATATAGTGTCGTTTCGTGATGAAGGATAACAGATCCTAGTAATGAAACTTAGCTTAATAATAAAAGATGTGTTTGATGGTTAGGCACTTTAAGGTGTTTGATCTTAGTTTAGTTGAAGGATTTCACTTGCAAAGGCCAGTTTCTTCAAGTTTAAACTGATGTTTGAATGAGGAATGATTCTGCTCTCAAAAGGATCCCTAAATGTGGTTTTAATTTTTAGAAAGATGGTGAATTGAGCTCTCTGTTTTGATATTAACTGGATGCACCAAAATAGGGTACAAATACGCTAAAAAATGGAATGGATGTGCTAAAACAAAGCTTCGATGCACTAGACTTCCCCTTAAATGTGTTATAACAGAAACCTAATGCACTAAAAGATGATGCAAATGCACCAAAAAATGGACTATATGCACTAGAAAATTGGTCAAATACGCTAGAAAATGACTCAGATGCGCTAGAAAATTGATCAAATGTGCTAAAACAAGCCAGTGATGCGCTAGACTGCCCCTAAAGATGATTCAACTTGGTACTTTGTTGGATTATCAGGTGAATACACTAAATAGATTGTAAATGCATAGGAAGATGTAATAGATGCACTAGAAAAGGACCTAGATATGCTAGAAAATTGGTCAAATGCATTGGAAAATGACTCAAATGTGCCAGAATAGAAGCTCAATGCGCTAAAACAGGGAATGCATGTGCTAAATTGGAAGTGTTTCATTGTTTTGAAAGTTCACCTGGTTATTTTGCTTTGAATCAATGAATTTGAATGTTTTCAAGGGATAATCTTCTGAACAATGATTTTTTTGTCTGGTCCTTTTGCTTTTGAATCATGTGAATTAAGTGTTCTTAAATGGATGATTTCTTGAAAAATGATTTCAAACATAGCAACAAGTTGTAAAATAGTTGTTTCAAACCTAGGAACTAAACATTAAGTGTATGTTCAAGATCTGGTTTGATTCCTTTGATTTCCATAGGTATTGAACAATAGCAAATAGTTCAAACACTTTTCTAATGTCAAGGGTCATTTATAATATCACAGTCGACATCTTAAAACTACGTTAGCTCACACAGCCCTGTCACCCCCTAGAGGGTGCCTGTGTTTTTTCCTTTCTCGGGTCTTAACCATAGTCGAATCCTCCACTTTTGCACAGTAATCCCTAGTAGTTATATGGTGAGTATCTTGGGGGTAGATTCTTCCCTCCCCTTGCATTGTGAATATTAAAAATGTTTGGAGATTGACTCAGCTGGCTTCTACACTTAAAGTTCATAGTAATGGTTTCTGTTTGGTGTGGAAAATGATAAACTCCCTCATGAGACCTCCCAAACTTTAGAACAAAGGCTTTGGGGATGGTTATCTTGCACACTACCATTGAATTGTGAGTTTCCTCAAATTCACTTTTGATTATAGTGGGTCGAAAAACTTGGCTTTAGTTGTTCCCATTTAGGTCATTCCCATAGGGTGAGTACTTTTTCCCACTATGGCAGGCCTTCTAAAGGTGCTATCAAAACATGAAAGAGTGAGTCTAACATTTTGGTCACCCATTGAAGGGGAGAGCATAGGCCTATCACTTTACAAGCACATAATACATGGTGCTCATTAATTAACCTCTTAATTAAACTAGATGTCTAATTTAATCAAAAGAAAGCAAAAAATAGCTCCAGCCCCTACAAACATCGTTAGTAGGACATCAATAATTGTCTTTGACAATGTATTTGAGTACCTACAACACAAAAAATATAGATTAGTTCTCATACTTGAATTTCTGCACATAAAACCAAATGCACTAAAATATAGACCATATCACTAAAATATTACACTGATGCACTAAAAGAATTATTGTATGCGCTAAAGAAACTACTTAATGCACCAATATAACTACTAAATGCACCAAAATAACTACTAAATGCGCTAAAAGAACTACTGAATGCAGTGAAAGATGATCTTGATGCATTGAAATAGGGCTTGGATGCACTGAAAGATGTTTCGTATGCGCTAAAAGAAACCACAGGTGCTCTACATAGAAGTTCACATCCAAATCTATAAACAAACTTTTGAGAAAACGTTAATAAAAAATAGGGCTAGGCCCCATGGTGGGCACCAATTTTATGTGGTGTATGAAATATGTGAGTGTAAAAACAATACAACACAATCAATGAAACATTATATTAGAGAGAATTTAAATAACAATAATCAAACTGAAAGAACAAACTCTCTAATGACGTCTCATTGTTCTCTATCTCTAGGGATTTTTCAATTCATTGTGGCTCTTAGATTGTTTGTATGCACAAGACTTGTCAAATGAAAACCTAAAGAACGAGATGTTGGAAATGCAATAAACCTTTCTACATGATTGATGAGTGATGATAATGATGCTAATGTTGTTGTATGAAAATGAAAGTTATACTACATGATAATGATGTGATGAAACAATAGAAACTAAGATGCAGCTAATAAATAAGCCATGATTATGCTAAATGATTCTAAATGCTAAATGCTCACAAATGCTCTATTGAAAATTCTGCAGAGTAAGATTGCTCAAGAGTGGGATACGAAATGTTGTAGAATGAGGCTTTTTTTATAGATTTTCCAAGGCATATTCTGATGTGGCAATAACCGATGGTCTGGATTTAATCTGGAGAGATCGACGGTGGAGGATGAAGAAGTTAGAGAGAATCAAGGAGTGTGTTCCCTTTAATAAAACACATTGCCAAGTGTGAGAAAGAATAAATGGAAGAAGAGAGCCAAGTGTCTCAAGTTTGTTAAAATTTGTTGAGATAATTCATGAGACACATGATGAGGTGGAAGGTGGAAAAAGTTGTAGACATGTGACTAAATTCAAATTTATAATTTAAATTTAATAAGAAGAAGATAATTAAATAAAACAAACTATTTAAATTTGTTTATTTAATTAAGATTAGAAGAATATGATTTAAGATAGAAGAATTAGAAAATGAACTATATAAATAAATTTAGAATTTATTTATAAGTAGAAGAATTAAAAGGTTTATTAATTAAATAACTTGTATTTAATTAATTAATTATCTAGACCGATTTTAGGTGTATACACATACAAATGGGGTTTATTGGCCTTTCAAAGATCATTGAGTGCCATTTCATCATGCAATAAATCCCTATGCTCAACAATCTATTTTTGTTAATTAATGCATAATAGGTTCTGAGGATAATTTTTCTTTTAAAATAAATGTTCCTCTCCATCTCCATCTCTATGCTCCTCTCTATCTCTATCTCCTTATCCCTCTCTCTCTTTCTTCCCTCCTATATATCTCCCTCTTTCTATCCTTACCTCTCCCTCTTTTTCCCTCCCTCCTTATTACAAACATAACATGAGCCTATTTATAATGGAGCCTAATTATTTTCTTGATTCATAATTTTTATTTTGGTCATGCTTGGATCCATGTAAGTGGATGTATAGTTTATTTGAAGCTATCACTTCTCCATTTATACCTTTGTTGGAACATATTACAGTGCCCCCTAGAAGTTGTGTTCACTAGAAAATGTGTATACAAAATATGTGAAAGATACAATCCATCTCCATATTCATATACAGATCTATCTGTATCTTCCTCTCAATGTATCCCCCCCATCTCTAACTCCTTACCTCTCCCTATCTCTCTCTCTCTCTCTCTATCTTCCCCCTCTATTTTTCCCACTATATATATCTCCCTCTTTATATCCCTATCTCCTTGCCCCTCTCTTTCGCTCTTCCTCCCTTTATCTCCCCCTCTTTATATCCATCTCTCTCCGTCTCTCCCTATTCCAAACATAACATGAGCCTATTGGTAATGGATTTTGATTATCTTCATGACTCAAAGGTCTTTTAAGTTGTGTTTGGATCCTTGTAAGTCGATGCATAGTTGATTTGAAGCTATCACTTCTCCATTGAGACCTTTGTTGCACAAATATCATTTTCTAAATTGCCTAAAAATTGAAATCATATACTACACAAATGTATGCAAAAAACAAACCAAAATTTCCCTTAATTGATCTTCCACACCTCTTCGATGTACCCATTGCACAACTAGGTGTGATTGCTAGTGTGTAAAAGTTCTCATTAGGCTAAGTGTATGGGAATGAGTGACAACTTAGTAGAAAAATATATATGGATTGGATTAGTTTCAACTCATAACAAATACTATTTCAAATACTCTTATCTTTCTTTTGATGATCACACCTATTTAGGCTTTGGATTTCCAACATGAAATAATAAATTCAAAACAATATTTTTTTATAAAACTACCAACATGGAACACATTCAAAACAATGTAATTTAATAATATTACCACCAACATGTTCTCATTGGGGTAGGTGTATGGGAATGAGTGCTAACTTAGTAGCAAAATATGTACGGATTGGATTAGTTTCAACTCATAACAAATACTCTATCTTGCTTTTGATGATCAGCTATTTAGGCTTTGGATTTCCAACATGAAACAATAAATTCAAAACAATAAAATTTTATAAACCTACCAACATGAAACAAATTCAAAACAATGAAATTTAATAACATTACCACAAAAAAGTTAAGCTACTTCTAGACTTTTTAGTCATGCATTTTTTTAATATTTCAAATAAGTTAAATGTGTTTATTTTTATTTTTATTTTTATTGAAGAGAGTTTTCATATTATTGAATACATATGTATTGTTTTTTTTGTGTATTTTTCAATAGACGTATTTAAGATATCTCTACAACTCCTGTCATATTTTCAAATGTTGTGTGTAAATATTTTGAATTACGCATCTAAGAAGTTTAATTATTTTTAAAGAAAAAAGTGGCCACTTGACTCTTTTTTGTACCCCATTTCTATGTACTTATCCATTGATTTATTTGATCAAATGTGGGGACTCAATACTCAAATATTGTTGACTTTGTGCTAATACATTTTTTTTTGGGAAAATCACTAAATGTGTTACTCTTGGTTGAAAAAAAGTTGGTTGAAAAAAAGATGTTTACCTATGTAACAATTCAAAGGGTAGTCTATATTAATTTGTATGAAAAAAATTCCTCACATAAAACCAACCCAAGGATATTGCATTACACAATATTCAAATGCTTCGACTTCTCAATATAATATTTTAACATTAAAATTCAATAACCCAAAAGCAGAAATTCCTTCATAAATTGTGTTAATGGATAAGTTGATATAGATTCCACTTACTCACTCTTCTTAGCTTTGTGGATCCTTGTGTTACCTCAAATTCAAATTGGTGGCAATTTCAAAATTTATATATTGTGTAAACCCATGTAGTGTGGTTAAGCCTTTGCACATGTTTGGATCATCTTTTTGCATTGCATACAAAGTTATTTTGAAAGGCATATTTATCATGTTTGTGAACATTTAATGTTTGCATTGAAAATAGAATATTTATGCCTTAGTAGAAAATGACTTACGGTGTTATTATATTCTTGGTAAATAATTATATGAATTTAATTATTCATTTAAAATAAGTTTAATTGCCTTAAATGGAAATGATTATCGATAAAAATTAATAGTTGTTATCGTATAATTTAATTTCTTGGCTATTAAAAATATCAATTAAAATTAATTAGCTTTTGAATTGATTAATTATTATTGCCATGTTAATTGTTTGGTGTAAGTACAATATTATTAGGTAAAGCATATTCAGTCTATTTGATCTAAATTCTAGCTAGTTGAAAATGTATCATTAGAAAAAGGGAATAAATGAAAATATTAAAAAGGGAAAGAAAAAGAAAAAATGGCATAGAAGAAAGGGCAAGAAAGCTTTTTATTTTTATTCATTTTGGGTTAGGTGTTTACTCTTTGCACCTCCTCTTGAAATTTTTAAAATGAAATGAGATTTCTTGCAAATGGGTTGGATTGGATTTGGTGTGTGCTTGAAACTAGTTGATAGGGAAAGGATCCAATCTATGTGCATAAAAGGAATTTTTTCCTCATTGTTTTGCACTAGGGATGCATTTCTTCTTGTTCAAATTTGTATTTTTAAAATGATTCTCCCTTCTTTGAATTTGAGCCATGCCCACATTCTGTGGAGCATATAACATCATTCTATAATCTAATGATTTAGATTCTATTTTGTACTTTAAATCTTTTGTTTTAAATTTTCTAAAAATGAGTTTAGAGGTCATCGCAAAAATTTCTAAAATCTCAAATTCTTTAAAATTAGGAAAAAATCTTGTATAATTAAGATTAAGATTAAGTTTTAGGGGTTGGAGGGAGTGGCTCTTGATGTTGCTCTAGATCCAAAATTGAATTTGATGTTCCAATGTGCAAGAATTCTTGTTCTAAACAAGTGATAACTAAAGAAATCAATGAGTAATTAAAATGAACCAAGAGGTACATTTTGTGGCATGCTTGGAGGACTTGTCAAGAATTAGTATGTGCATCATGTGACAATATATTAGAGTCCTTGCAAAGACTTAGCAGAAAATTTATGTGGTGACATAGCTAGGCTTAATATGTGTTTTAAGGACATGCCACCACTTTTGGGTGTTGGATGCTGGGAGTGATTTTTCCCTAAGGAAGGGGTCACGTACTCTATCCTATACAACCATAGGGCTATTGCGATGAAATTCCTTGCCTACCTCTAGGATCCTCATCCTTGATGCCATTAGATTTTGAATCTAACATGAGATCCATCTCTATCCATGTATGTGATTTGATGAGACCTTGATTGTTTTACACTCATATCTATGTTGTAAGTTTATTTTGGACATATTATATTGTGTGTTACATGAAATATATCTTATTCCTTTTTATAACTAGTATTTCCCTTAGAAATTTATTTTTGACGACTTATCTTATTGTTGCTACACGTGTATATTATGATGTTTGTCCACTTTGATTTGTGTTTGTGTGTCATGTGTTGCCTTATGCTTTGATTTGGATGAGTGTGGCATGTATGCTTTGTATGTGTGTGAACATTAACCTTGATAGTAATGCATCCATAGTCTTCTTCTTCATAGCTCAAAGGTTTCCTAAAGTGACATAGACATCTATTGCACTCAACAATGACAATATGGCAGGGTGGTGAGTAGCATTCCACCATTAATCTGTTTGAAGATTTCTCGGGAATTGGAAGAGTTCCAAATTTAACATTTTATGTTATGTTTTTTTATTATTGGAGCACCTTGGAGGTGGATTATAATTGATGTAATATTATTATTTGTATCATTTATGTAATTGGAGTTTGATCCTTCCATGTTTGGGAAGTAGCATTTATCTTGTATACATGTTATGTACTAATTAATTACTGATTGTAATCTTTGTAAGTGTGGTATGTGTGACCTTTGTAATTATTTGTAGTTTTACTCTAATCTAATTTGTGATATGGATTATGATTCATCCATGTTTAGGATGAAACCCTTTAAACTAATTACGCCGAAGGCCTGTCCCTATATGAGCTTTAGAAGCTCATTTTTTCCTTCAACGGCTCGGATGGAGGGAGACCGCATGGTTGACAGTTCCCTCAATGCCAACCGTTGATCGTTTTAAAAGCTGCAACGTGGACATTAAATGGTAGAACATTTATGTTCATTTTCATTTGCCAAGACCTTGCTTCAGGCGATGTCCAAGTAGTTGTCGGTGATTTGGAGTTGCCAGCAACGGCAAAGATGCTTGACACAGACGAAATGACCTTATCCAATCTGCCCTACTACAGAACCACCAATACGGGTATGGAAATTCTTCATTTTTTATTCATCTGTATTTGATTTCACAACAGTTTGAGTCACACAGTTTGCATGTCTTTTTGCAGGGGAGAGGTTTACAATTCTATGTTGTTCAACGAGCGGCCTTGTGTTGCCGTACTCTTTGGAGCTCTATGACGCTTTGTTGGCGAAAGGCTTCAAAATCTTGAGGAAGATTATGACGAGGTCACAACGAAGAACCTTAAGAAAGCCGGTTACAAACAATGGGCGGGCATAATCATTATGTGTGTTGTTATACCTTATAGCCGGTCTGTTCCACTGGGAAAACGTACTTTTTCATTGTTTAATGGCGCCGCGTTTATATTGCAGGGGCGAGAGCGATCAGGGAATGACAGCAGTGGAGTACAAGTCGGAGAAGAGGGGACTATGGCATTTGGGGAAATGTCGGTGAACAGTGCAGTGACTTAACTAGAACTTCCGTCGGCTCTCACACTTTTAAGATTCCTAAGACATGATATTTTGCGGTCCACATCTTTCAGTTGGTGCTTTTGTAGCTTACTGATCAGCCAGACTCCTCAACCTTTGCGAGCATCCTCCCTGGTTGTGCCGAAATGGGAGCTTTGGAACAGACTATGCACACCCATAACGGGATAAGGATAGAGGAATTTTGTCAGATGTTGCAGTTGCAACTGCCCTGTTTGACATGTATGCAAAATGTGGAAGTATAGAGAAGACACGCAAACTGTTCGACAGAATGCCTCAAAGAAATGTATTCTTATGAAATGCGCTGATTGTAAGATATTCACAAATGGATTAGTGAAAAGGCTTTACAAACTTTTCAAGCAATTGCAATTGGCAGGTGTAAAGCCAGACTCTACAACGTCTGCCAGCATCCTCGCAGTCTTTGCCGAATGGGAGCTTTGGAACAAGGTATGGACATGCATCAAAACAAAAAGCATAGCGGAATTTTGTCAGATGATGTAGCTGCAACTGCGTTGGTAGACATGTATGCAAAATGTGGAAGCATAGACAAACAGCGTGAACTGTTTGACAAGGTGCCTCAAATGCATTTGTCAGGTTTAAAGCCAAATTCCGCAACCTTAATTGCTAGCATCCTCCCTGCCCATGCTAAAATGGGCACTTTGGAACAGTATGGACATTCATCGAAGCTTAAAGGATAGAGGAACTTTCTCAATCATTGTGAATTGCTCAAATTGAAATTGTTTTAAAATCTTTCTAAATTTAATATTTTTTATAAATAATAAACAAGCACTGGCCAAGTTGGAGAGTGTAGCAAAATCTTGTGATGCAGTGGCCATACTATCCCTTCTGTAAATTGCTTTCATTTTCAACAAAGCTTACATTTACATTGCAGTATTACCTGTGTTTATTGAATTCATTCCTTTGCGTCAGTTTATCTTTTAGTCTACTGTCCGCTGGACTTCCATTCAAAACTGGATTAATGTCTTTGAAGTGAGTAATCTTATACACAATGAGGTCCTTCGTTTAAACTATCTGCATTGCAGTATTGCTTGTGTTTTTTAGCCTTGAACACCTGTATTTTTGTCTAAATTTCGTTGCCTTTTAAGACTTTATCAATTTACTTTATAACTTTGAATAAAACCAGAAAGGAATGGTTTTGATTTAAGAAAATAAAATGATGAATTAGAATAGTTAATGTACAGTGAAAAACCATATTCCCATTTCAAAATTATTTAAGAGATTTGTCTACTGGAGTTGCAGTGTGGGATACGACGAGGAAATATTAAGAGTATTCTGCAGCATAAGAATTACTAGTTTGTACCTCTATGGGTGTATTTATACTAGATGATGAGTATATGATTCGACTAAGAGGAAATGCAATGTCTTCCATGCATAGAGATAAAAAGAGAATTGTTTCAACTTCCCAAATGAATCTTCAATTTTTGTCTTTTGCCCTAGATGCATTGAATTCAATTTCAACCAAAACTATCCACAATGTATTATTCCCGTCATTACAATTTCATATGTAGCCAACCACATTGCACTAGTTCAGCTGCACTTAAAGTTAGCTTCAGACATTTCTCCTGCTTCCACTTTTTTCTATCAGGCTCTACTGCAAGAATCCTTTGCAGCATGATTTATCTCCCAATCACTTGATTATGAGGCGCTTGTCCTACAATTTTCAAATCATATTTTTACATCTGTCAAAATTCACTGTCATATTTCATTGTGGTGGTGGTTGCCTTTGTGTCCTACTTTAGATGCTTATCTAGAAAAATTGTTCAATATAAGAAGCTTCCAATGTTGTAATCTTCTCTAGAGGATAACACCCCATGCCTATGTGTGCTACCATTGACTCCCAAGTGTTTTCTGATTCAAAGCATATTCAAGTCTTTGAAATTGTATTGAAAATTTTGAATTTCATTCAAACAAGATACCCAACCTCAAACTATGGATAAGGGGATTATGGCTAGAATCAAAAAGGCCATCTTGTGCTTTGAATAGTTGCAACATTAGTCTGAGGGCATCTCAGGAAAAATCATAATATAAGAAGGCTTATTTTGCTTGATTAAGTAAGATCTGTGACTCTACCAATAGGTTGAGCTTAAGTAGTAACTAAATAGGGATTTCATAATCTATCGCCAAGAAAATGTATAAAATTGAGTAATATACTGTATAAATTTTAGCTATAGCATACCTCAACAATTTGTGTCAGGCACAAGTCCTCTGCCATTTTGACATAATAAATGGTCCCTTGCTCAGGCATTTGGGGCAAAAGCACCATGGATGGGAAATTTGCCAAATAAAAAAAAAGGATCAATGGGATTGCAAACTTAGAAGTTGATGCCCCCAAATATATGTTTATGTAAGAAACTATGTAATATACTGCACTAGTCCTTGGTATAGAACACTTTAATGAATCCAGCGTTGGCATCAACAAGCTGAAAACTTGATCCCTTCAGTTTGTCGACCCAACCTTCTAAGAGTTGTCCTTCTAGGGCCTCTTTCACAATCCATCCCACAATTGGAAGCTCTGACCTATACCAAACTAAAAATAATTAAAAAATGAATATTTTTAAAAGAAACTTAATTGGATAGTTGGCAAATCTTTCTAATTCAAAAACAAATAAGATGTACTGGTATTATAGAAGCCAATTTAAAGGAAAAAAGGTTTTTAATTTCGGAAGCTCATCCAATAATTAGAGTAAAATTTTGTAACCAAGTTATTCGAAAGAGCTTTGGCAAACTACTTACTGCTAGAGAAAAATCTTTCTAGTAGCTTTAAGTACGTTTTGTTTAGAAGCAGACAAATATTTATGAACTCCAACTTTAAGTAATGGATTTATGAACTCCATTGCATAGAATTTTATTGAAAAAGACCATGTAGCATAATTTGGAATGAGATTATGTGCTATTAAACTACTAATATTTCAAGACTAAAAAGGTCTAGTTTTCTCGTTAATTTGCATTTTGATCCATGCAATTATGTGGGAAGAAATTTTAATGAAAGATAATGGTGCCTAATAATCTTCCTAATTAAAAGGTTTTGTTTTAATAGTTGTGTTTCAATCCTTGTGTAAAGTGAATGCATAATTGCTAAATGATCTACCATTAGATCTCATGTATGCCACAAATGTATGCAATTAATGGACAAATTTTTCCCATAATTAACCTTCCACACCTCTTCGGCGTACCCATTGCACACCAAGGTGCAATTGCTAGTTAATGTAATTATACCTTTTGATATTTTTTCCACACCTTGCTATGTGAGGCTGTTTGGGATTAAATAATGATAATTGTGTATGTTTGGGATTAAATTATTATATTTTATAATCATGTTTATGGGTAAATTTATAATGGATCATCATAATGATTGAAATTCCTATGTTTTCTCTTGGTTCATCTCGATCTTGATGTCAATTACGCAAGGTTTTTTATTTAGTTTTCTCATATTTTTTTGGGTAGTTCTCTTTCCTTGTATTAAAGAGCTAGTGTAGTCTTTTGTCTCATTCCTTGGGAACCATATCTTTCAAGAGGCTCTCAGGTGCCAAGATAGCACCCATGATCCCTTGATTGATTGCCTCAATCATTTCAAAATAACCTATAAATTGAGGAAGATATTCCTCATTGAGTGTGAGGGGTGAGCTTGTTGGATTTTTGTGCCGTAGTGTATTTCTAAGTTTGTTTATGTGAGTGTATCAAACTTGAGAGAAGTTTGATACCAAAGTGCATTTTTTCCTTAGCATGTTTTTAGGCTTTTGAGTGTTAAGGTATTAGACTTGATAGAAGTATAATACCAAAGTGTTGGGTATCAAATGAGCAAATTTTGATACAAGGGTATAAGACTACCGAGGAGTTTGATAACAGATTGTTTGGTATCAAAATTCCTTGGATTCCAATGCTAGGGTATCAAACTTCCTTGGAGTTTGATACTAGCGTATTGGACTTCTTAGGAGTTTTATACATTAGTGTTGGTATTAGACTTGAAAGAAGTTTGATATAGTATTATACTTAAGAGAAGTTAATATATAGTATCAAACTTATGGAAATTTTAATGACCTGATAGGGGTCAAGTAAAATAAGTGATCCTTAAAAAGAGAATTAACTTTTTGGTTGTTGTATATCAGTGGGATTTGGATGATGGTTTAGATGATATATTTGAAAGACATCCCAATGATTAGGGGATGTTGTTTCTCCTCCATCCCTTATTTTTTATATGCCAATGATGGAATTCTATCTGATAGTGTTTTAAAGTCTTTTTCTTGAGTCACAATATTATGTGTATAGGTGTATATTTCAAATGTGTCATCATTTGTTGTCATGACACCTTGTGCACATAGTTGTGTTGTGTGTCTTTCTTAATGCCTCTTTTGGATCAAGAATAAATGTTGGTCTATGTTTCATCTATTAATTTCTTAGTGTAAAATTTGGGGCACTACAACACTCATATTTGTTATCATAGTGCTTGTTGGGAACACATTTGCATAACATACAATGAAATCATTATAGTAATTGAAACATTGGTCTTGGTGAGATTGAATTTTGTTGCACATCACCATACATTTATTACCATATTTTGTGAAGAAATGACACTATTGTTTGTTGGGAATAGGATGCCATTTAATTACAATCCTAAACATATTTCATGTTTCTCCTAAGTCCTTGGAAAGTGTTCCCCAACACTAGGATTAGAAAGAGATTAAATTTGAATGAAATGAACATGTAAATTGACATTTGTAATTAGTCCTAAATGATAGGAACATGTGAGGGTGTCCAAGAAGAGCTCCTACAAGATAGGAGCACATGGAGTGCCCACATGGAAGGTGGAACCCAGCTTGCTTAAGTTAATTGTTTGGAGGATTGATAACACTTCAATAATGCGTGTTTAGATCCTACAAAGTAGGGATTGATATTTATATGAGTGGAGTTCAGTTCAATTCAGTATCAGTTCAGTTCAGTTCAGTTCAGTTTAGTTCAGTTATGGTTCGGTTATCTTCAGTTGCATGTAGTTAGTTTTAGTTGAATTTAGTTGACTTGAGTTGCATGACTAATGAATTCAGCTACATGACACATAATAGGTGGATACTTTCAGTTAATTGGGGATGATCAATCATGCATAATGTTTGCATGAATTGGTGGATAGTTAACTAAGATTGACTTGGACCCACCTTGGGCACCCAAGCTAGCATCTTTGAGTTAACACCTTTTGCATGAGAAGATATTTACAAGGCTTAGCTAAGTGGGCCCATTCTTGGGCACCAACTTTGAGGTGATGCTTGCAAGATATTTTCTTGACCAACGAACAGTTAAGTGTTCAATTTGGGGTACCTAAATTGAGGAGACTTTGGTTTTGACTTCATGTTATAGTATGGACATCTACTTGCACAATCTAGGTGTGGTTTTTGTGAGGAGCTTCAAGATCTTATTTTGTACAACTCTTAGCAGTTTACAATGCTCATTAATTGTCTATGTATTGCAGCAATTGCATTAGAGTTTGTAATCTTGGTTGCAAGTTAGCAGGTTGAGCTTGTGCATGTGTGAGGGTTTGAAGCATGGCATGGGATGTGTGGATTCATGCTTGGTCACATGGAATGCATGTATAGATTATTCTACAGAAAGTGTATGAGAGTTTATTGCAAGTTGTGAAGAAGGATTGTTGAAGGCAAGGAAGCATATCAATCAAGGATTGATACAGTATTATTGTAATCTTGTTCTAAGGTTAAATAATACAAGCACTATTGATTCTGGTGGAGTTTTTTCCCGAAAGGGTTTCTCCACGTATATGTTGTGTCACTTCTATCTTCTTGTCTCATTCTTCTACAATCTTATGTCTCTTTCTACAATTGGTAAAATTGATCTAAATAGATTAATCATATACAAAGAATTGTGACAAAGAACACTTAATTAAATCTACAGTCTCATAGGTTTACAAGTTTTAAGCTACAATTTCACCTTCATTTTCAACATTGTTATCTCTATCAATCTATTACACCCTAAAATAATGCTATATAAAAACATAAATAAATGACCAAGCTTAAATTTTTGTCAAATTTGGTGCAAGTTGTTGCAACAACATTATCTACAACAATTGATTTGTCTTATGTATAAAAACATGAACAATTTAGTTATAAAAAGGGAGAAAAACCATAGATAGGAAGTTTATGATAAATGAAGCAATATAATAGGATCAATAATGAAATAGCAAGAAAAAATGCTAGTAGTACAAAAAATTTATCCCATAAATATTCCGTTGATTTACTCCAATTTATCTTGATATGAAAAATAAAAAGCTACATATTTCCACACCAAAAAAAATAAGTGAAAATGATTTTTGTATTCTTATTCATATATCATTTCACTACCATGTGTTTCATATATTTGGGAAAAATACTTAGAGCACTAGATAGAGTTCATGATTCAACTATAGTCAAAATGTGTCTTTCTCTTAGATGAAATCATTGAGTAGACGTGGTTCTAGCTATGAATAGTTATCTTTGGCTAAAACAAAAAAAGTGCATTAGAATATTTTGTTGATGTAGACAAATAGAATAGAAAATTGCATCCTTATATCCCTCTTCGTAATTAAAAAAGGAACAACATTATAATTTTATATCAACATATTAATAACTACAAGACATGCTAAAGACCAAAAATTTCGCAAAATAAAAAATGTCTCATTTGAAAGTCAAATCTTACTATACAATCTCTCAAAATTTAAAATCTTGTCAATACATTTATTTAATTTTATCTAAGAATGTTGGGTTAAAAACTAGACTATTTAATTAACATGTGTCGGAAAATGACATAGTTAATGCAATTGGATTACAATCCACCTCACCAAAGATCTATTTTTAGGCCTAAGCCCCCATTTAGGTAGAAATGCCTTAACAATTTTGTTGTAGGATGAAACAATGGGACTATTGTAAATTGATTTCTATTCAACCCATCCTTGGTGCCTTAGTTATCAATATTGGGGACTTGTTGGAGGTAATGATGATGAATTTTAAGTCTTTAGGCCAAAACAATTTGAAGGACCTACCAAAGTATGTCAAGTTGTTCATGTTGGAGCAACAAGCTATGAATGTAAAATTCAAGAACTTCCACAAAAGAATCAAGAAAAAACAAATTAACCAAGAAAATATCATAAAACACAAGGATGAAGTATAAATGTAGAACATAAACCCTGATTAACCCTCTAAGAGATGTGACACATGTAGAACACTTGGGACAAGTGTGAGTGAATGTCTCATGTGTCTATGAGGTGAGACAACTAAACCACTAAGTGAACTTAAGCTAGTGTGAATAGTTTTGAACTAGATAAATGATAATTAGATGTATAAAGTTACTTTTCACACTAACACCCTGCCTTAAGTGATACTTAGGGAGTAAGTTACTAAAATATGAGTCTTGGAAATAAGGCTTGATGAGGTGCTCATGTACAAATTAAAATTATCTCACAAGCATATTAAAGAAGAAAAACCTATGGGAACAACTCCTCTCCAAAAAAGATAACTAAATACAAAGGACTCAAGAACCCCCAAGGAGAACTTCCTTTGCCCCAAGAAACTAGCCCAATAGAAGATAGTGAAGTGATGCTAAAGGTTTAGTGAAGATGTATGCAACTTGATCTTTAGTAGGAAAATACTCTAAGGATAGAACACCATCTTGGATAAGTTTCCAAATAAATTGCATGTGAATATCGATGTGCTTTGTTCGTTGATGCTCAACTAGGTTTTAAGAAATGTGGATGGAAAATTGGTTATCACACTAAAGTGTAGTAGGATTATTAGGTATTGAAAGATAAAACTTTGTAACCCATAGTACCTCCTAGATATAGGAATCACTCCTTGATACTCAGCCTCAATGGATGATAATGCAATAGCAACTTTCTTCTAAGATATTAAACCCATAGTACCTCCTAGCTACCAAGAACAACTCCTTGATACTCAAACTCAGTGGATGATAATGCAATAGCAATTTTCTTCTTGTAATACCATGTGATTGTACCAAAACCAAGATAAAAAAAAACCTGAAAGTGGACTTCCATGAGTCAACATCTCCTATCCAATTTGAGTCAATGCAACCTACTATATGTGAAGCCCTTGGTGTGTTTTGAATGCCAAAATGAATGGTAGCACAAATATAGCTCAAGATATGCTTGGCTATCTTCCAATGAATCTCATGAGGTTCATGTGAAAAATGGGAGACAAACCCAATAATGAAGGTGATATCAAGAGGAGTATGTGTCAAATACAAAAGACTACCAACTATTTATACAAAGTAGCATCAACACTAGGTGTTGTGAAACTAGTACTCAAAGTGACACCAAATTAAAATGGTATAGGCATGGGCCTACAATCCCTCATATAAAATCAATGAAGCAAGTCAATGGAATATTTATCCTAGTATATGGATATTCCCTCAGTAGATTGAAGAATTTGAAGACCAAGGAAGAAATACAAAAGCCCAAGATTTGTTATGTCAAAGAGTGCCATCAAATTGTGTTGAATATCATGAAGCGTGGATGAAGAAGTACTAGTGAGAATCAATTCATCAACATATAATACTGGTATCAAAATATAATCTCCATGTCTCTATATGTATATGGTGTGATTTAAGTGTTAGTGAGTGAAACCAAATGAAGGAAGGAAAACATCAATCTTTGTTGGTGTAATTAATATTTAATTACACTTTGCATAAGTTTACTTAGGTAATTATTTAATTCCTAGGTTAATTAGTTGTCATCCTTATCTTGTTGAGCTATCTTATTGCTCAAGATAAGATTAGGGTTATGCATATCTTGCTTTTATAAAGCAAATCATTATCATGTAATTATGAATTCTCAAATAATATTATGTTGCACATCTTTTTGCAACTCTCTGCTTTTTCTGATTTTCTCTTTTGTGGAAGGATATTCTGGTTTGCAAATCTAATCTTGGTTTATAACATGGTATCAGAGCCTTGATTTGTAGCCCCTTCTCAGATTTCTGGAGAGATTCATTACAGAGTTGTTTGAGATTCCTCGAGGGTTTCATACCTTGAGTTTGTCTCTCTATTTGGGTGCTCTTGCATGGTTGCTTTTGGCACATGTTGGAGGAAATCTAAGCTCATATTCGAGTCCAGGGCTATCAAAGAAGTTAAGATCAACTTTTGTTTCACCTGAATCTGACATTTTATGC
Organism: Sequoia sempervirens; assembly: GCA_007258455.2. NCBI lineage: Eukaryota > Viridiplantae > Streptophyta > Pinopsida > Cupressales > Cupressaceae > Sequoia > Sequoia sempervirens. The sequence continues at coordinate 160,610,457 of VDFB02256132.1, read as the reverse complement.
CAGAGTTATGAGGGTTTGATGATTTACCAGATCTGGGAGTTGTGAAGCTTCTGGTGCGTTTTCAGGCAAATCGAACCTCGCCATCAGATCCAAAGCATCTGAGAGATGAAAAATGACATATAACATGCCCTATTTCGGCGTCAGCTGTTCGTGAGGCAAAAATTTTTACCCAACAGGTCGTACGGCCCGCCAGGTATAGGGTATGATTTGCAAAATAAAAAAATTCCAAAAAAAATTCTGCATTATATTATTTATTGGGAAAATATTGTGCAAATATTTTTCTGTGGGGGTTTAATAATTATATGTTGGGATTTGAATTTATTTTGGGGGTTTATTTTTGCATACTACATTTTCTAGTACTATTGTACCTCTGTGTGCAGCATTGTCGGCCCCCACCGACTATACCGTACCCTCCGGTTGGCCTCTTTTGTTTTCTCCAGCAAAGTTCCCAGCTGGTTTCTACCCTCGGCCGCTCCCCATTTCACCCGCTGGCCTTTTATTTTTCCTCAGCCCGTCGTTTTCTACCTTTTCTGGAACCTCCCACCGGTCCTTGTCGGCCCCAATTTTCTCCGTTGGCTTCCCTTATTTCTCTGATAGTTTATTGATCCTGTCGGTGTTTCATTTCTGGCCCATTGGCTATCTTTGCCCACCGTAGGTCTTTTTCCTTCGACCCCCAATCATATACTTGCCCCGGGGGGGCTCTATCACCTGGGGTGGCGCCACCATCGCCCAGCTCACCCATCACCCGCTCGGTGGCAGGTTTCTTTTTTACAAATGTTTGACCCCTAGTCATATGGCGGACCAGGGGCTAGCCGAAAGGTGCCTATCTTTTGCACCCAATTAGCCTGTGAAAACTCTGATTTGCTCCCATATAGCTATTTTTTTCATTTTGGCATAACTTTTGATCCCGGAGGCGGATTTTTTGAAACGAGGTATCGCCGGAAAGTTGGCGAGTCCAATTTTCTGATGGTGCCATCTGTTTTTAGATATTTTTCTATTTGATGGGATATTTTTCCAGTTGAATTCAGATGTTCAGATTTCACTTCGGAGGGCATATCTTTTGACTCGGTGATCCTTTTTTCGTCATTCTCACAGCATCAGAAAGTTGATTCTGTCCTCTACACAAACCTAACATCAATTTCTATTTTTTGTTTATGCATGTTTGTATGCTCTTATTTTATAATTGTTGGGTTATTGTAATAAATGAACTATGATAAAGTTCCATTCAGGGGGGTTTCTTGCATAATAAATCCGATTAGAGTGTGCATGCACTTTGATCTTCATATTCATATTGTTTTGATGGCAACTTGTATGGGTTTTATCTGGTCTCCTAGTTTCTTTTGGCCACATTTTTGCTATAGCTTGACACATATCAGATTCATCGGTTCACACTTCAGTTGAGAGATTATGATTCTTGATCCTCATTGGTTTAGATTCTTCTCAGTTTGAGGGCCATGTTTTTATGGTTAATGTTTCAGAGTCTATTTTTGGTACTCCTTCCCATGGAAGAGTTTCAGTCATAGTTTGGCATCGACATCGAGATACATGGTTTCCAAATTATGTCATCATCTCATCTAATGTTGCTTCATAGATTCTAGGATTGTTCCAGTTTGTGAGTTTTCCAGTGTTTCGTGGCATCAGGTCTGATGTCACATTATCATGATTCTAGTTTTGGTTTCAGTTGTAGAAAGAAGTATCTTTCCTTGCTTGTCAGATTGTGGTTCTAGTGTTACTCCACAGTGTTCTTCCAGTGCTTCTTGCAGCAGTCATCTCATTATAGGGGGGTTTTGTCCCACTGGGTTTTCCTTCTCTACTTCATCTTTGCATTTATACATGAGTACCTGATCAGGCCTTGTTTCCGAGATTCATCTTTGCATAATAATTTTTCTTCTCCCTAAGTTGAACTTATGGGGGGGTGTTGGTGTAATTAATATTTAATTACACTTTGCATAAGTTTACTTATGTAATTATTTAATTCCTAGGTTAATTAGTTGTCATCCTTGTCTTGTTGAGCTATCTTGTTGCTCAAGATAAGATTAGGGTTATGCACATCTTGCTTTTATAAAGAAAATCATTATCATGTAATTATGAATTCTCGAATAATATTATGTTGCACATCTTTTTGCAACTCTTAGCTTTTTCTGATTTTCTCTTCTGTGGAAGGATATTCTGGTTTGCAAATCTGATCTTGGTTTATAACAATCTTCTCATACCAAGCCCTAGGTCTTGTTTGAGATCATACAAAGAATGACATAACTTGCAAACAAGTGAAGAGTCCTAGACAAAACCTGAAGGTTGCTCCATATATATCTCCTTATGAAGATCATCATGTAAACAAGTACTCTTCACATCTATTTGATACACTGTCCATCTCTTAGATGAATCAATAGATAGAACAAGGCAAACTAAATTCATCTTGGCTACAAGGGAAAATATCTTTGAGTAGTTGATACCCTCAACCTGTGAAAATTCCTAATCTACAAGACATGCCTTGTATCTCTCAATGGAACTATCAGTTGTATACTTGGTGTGATATGCCCACTTGCATCGAACCATCTTTCATTCCTTAAGAAGAGAAACTAAATCCCATGTATTATTCTTCATCAATGAAGAATACTTCTCTACCATAGCAATATCCCACTTTGAAATATCGAAAGACTTTGAAAAACTTTGTGGATATGGAGATATAGCATGACCCAAAATACTAGTGCCAAAATTTTGTTAGCAAGTGTGTATATAGGTCATAAGATCACCAGTTAGAGGAACAAACTCCTCAGTGGTACCATGGTCCCACCTAGGAAAAAACAAGTGGCAAGAGGTGGTTTAGGTGGTGGAGATTGTGGATTAGGACCATTATCTAAAGTATCCTCAAGTGAAAATGTATCCTCACGAGATGAAGAAGGTGGAGTAGGTAGTGAGGAAGAAGTAGATGGATGGATCCATCTCTAGGGAAGACTCACCAAATTGCATCTTTGTGATGGTAGACATCTCTAGTGATAAGATAAAACAACATATAAGATTTCACATCCTCACAATAACCAAAAAATATGTATGGTTGAATCTTCTTCTCCATATCCTTATGTCGACCTTGTAGTATGAATTCCCAAGCCTCACTACCAAATACCCTGAGGAAGGAAACATAATTCTTGATATTGGACCAAGTCTCCTTTGAAGTAATATTTTGAAAGTTAACTTGTGGGAAGTGTAGTTATAAATATTGTTGGCACAATTGATTACTTCAGCCTGAAATAATGGGGCCATAAACCTAGATTGAAGCATACAATTTTCTATCTCCCTTAATGATTTGTTCTTTCTTTCAACAACACCATTGTATTGAGGAGTATAGGGAACCAAATACTGATGTTAAATACCATTCTCAATGCAATAGTTTATAAAGGCTTGGCTCACATGTTCCCCCCATTTTTTTTTTGATACTCAGGAGGTATCTCCAACCAAGGCCCAGCGATTCCCACCAGTCCTTGCCTCGGGCTTACTTTTTTTGCCGAGTTGGGGCGCCGGTGGGGCGAGCCAAGGCGAAACTAGTCCCCATGGGGAGAAGCCCCGAGCCCGCAACAGGACTCCTCCGGGTTAACCCGGCCAGCGTGAATTGAACCTTGGACCTATATGGGATGAACCCAAAGCCTTAGCTCAACCATACCGACTGTTCGGGCTGCGGGGTGAACCCCACATGTTCCCCCTATTATCTATGTGTATTTTTTGAATAGAAGAACTTAAATACTTCTCCATTAACACCCGAAAATTCCTAAAAGTGGTGAAGCCATCACTCTTGTACTTAATAAAGTACACCCATGTGTGTGAGACAAATCATCGATGAAGGTGAGTATATACTTGGCTCTTGAAAAAGGAGTTGGAAATGGCATGAGGTCACTATGAACCAACTCAAGTAAGGTAATAAAATAATGAGCCTTACCCTTTAGAAAGGGTTCTTGATGATTTTTTCCAAGAACACAACCTGAAAAGATGTCCTTTATGTAGGAAACCTTAGGAAGTACCATATTATTAGTACTCAACTATTGAAGATACATGTAATTGAGGTGTCCAAACATATCATGATAAAGTTTTCTCAAATATTTAGCATGGGAAACATGTGATGCACCACAAGATGACTCAAAGCCATGAAAGCCATACAATTGAGACCCATGATCTACTTTTATTGAAGCAATAATCCTCTTGAGATGATGTAGTTCTTGAATACCTATATCATGTGGTGAAAACTCAATTGTCTTCCCATCACTAGTATGATAAATCTAGTAAAATAATAGAAGATTAATTAAAATCTCAAGAACATAGAGACTATCCTCAATGTAAACTTAAATCAACTATACTATACCTGACCCCAAAACTGGAACCTGTGAAGAGTTTCCCATTGAAATCTAAGTAGTGTTATTGGAAAGAGACTCAAGAAGATCATATGAGTGAGTCATGTGATGTGAGGCTCCTGATTCAACTATCTAACTATTTGCGGATAAATCCAAACCTCTAGTTGTAAGTGCATGCCACTTACAAGGTTTGGGAATATCAATGTTATGTTTCTTCATGGCCTCTTCCAAATATGCAATCCTTTAATAACAAAACTTTCTATTATTATTTTATAATCCATAAAAATTGCATGGTCCTCTTGTTTTCTACTTTGACTTCATGGAATTATTCTTTATTGATTGTGAAGAGGATGTGGCTTGTGCGTCAGTTTTATTCTTCAACTTAGATGATTGCTCATTTACTAAAGTTGATTCTACCTTAGGTTTGTTAGAATACTTCTTACCTTTTCCCTTATATGATTGTACACTTAGTGCTTTAATTTTTGATGAGGTGATAGCATCCATTGAGATTAACTTAGATTATTCTTGTGTGAGTCTATCACAAAATTTTCCAAAAGTAGGCATTAAAAATCTTGTTCCAAGAGCATCCATTGTGGAGTAGAAGGTAGAAGCAAAGATCTAATAAGGACCTTTTAGCTTTGACAAAACCAAGAAGACACACTCTTTGTCTATTTTGTTTTACCACAACCCTTAAGTCAAGAAAGAAGAGACTTAAAATTTACCAAGAAATCTTCAATAGAAGGAAATGGACTAGGAGATGATGTTTTTTAATTTATCATCCAATTTAAATATTTTGAATTCAACTATACCAAATAGATTAAATTAAATTTGTCCCATATTTTCTTAGGAATTATACAATTAACAATGTGAAATTGCAAGTTATCAAATACAAGGGCACCAGTTATGCCCATTTCTTCATCTAACCTGTCTCAATAAGTAAACTATTCAAAATCCCTTATAAATTTCATTTATTGTCCATTTACCTTTTTTCATAATCCCTTAGATTAAATAAGTTGTACTTTAACTTTTTATGTGTAGAAATTATATGGAGTTAACAAATCAATTTTTGGATCCATGATGCATAGTTAATAGGCACTTAAATTGTGCCTTACAAACCCCACAAAATTATATTAAAATTGAATTTTGACCTCTAAGAAAAATGCAAGACAAGATTTTACAAGTGTGGTTAAGTTTGGATGCCAAAATTGTCTATTTATAACCCACAACTATTTTTACAAATTTTTAAAAATGCCATCCAAAACTCAATTCTGATTATAAATCTGAAATCTTTGCAAAATTCTAATAAATTTCAAAAAAAGTTCATCAATTTTCAATAACCAAGGTGAAAGTTATGGTTTGTCAAAAAATGAACAAAGATCACTAATTTTTGGAGGTAAAAAAATAGCTTAAAAAGCTATAAATTTGAGAATTGAGTGTAAACACTATGTTGACGCTTGAACGAGCTTCTCATTGACTACAAAGTTTCCAAAAAAAGACCCCCTTGTTTTCTAGTTACGAAAAAGAGAAAAAAACTCCCCGCTTGACACTTAAAAATGACCCAGTGGTTAAATCTAACTATCATTGGTTAGCATAAATTGTTAATGGTTAAAAGATAACCACTAATTGTTTACAAAAAAAAAAGAAGTTAGATTAACAACTGTTGTTATAGTTACAATAAGATTTTGTTCAAAAGGGGTCATTGGAAGGCCATGGCATTTAGAGGAGGTGACCACTTATGGAAGTGGGTTGAATACCTAGTTGTTGAGCCGCTCTAAATCACTGTGCAACTACTCACAATTTCCACAAGCTATATGTAAAAACACTTTGAAAGATCTAACTTGAGAAGTTATAAGTATTGTGGCATGACACAAATCAATAGGTTAGAGTTGATGGTTGTGACAGTTCCTTCAAAATCAAAAATTCCTTAGTGAAAGAGAGTTGAAACAAATACATAGGAGAATAGAATGCGGATTGAAAACTAATGAGTTTCCTTAGTGAAAGAGAGTTGAAACTTGAGAAATGAATGCAGTGGAACCAATCATATAAATATCAGAAAACTAATCCATTTGAGAGTTTAGAGCATAACCACATTGAAACTATGCACATTGCTTTTCTCTGTCACCTTTAGAGAGTATGCATATTTAGGAGCAATGTAGCTATAAGTGCCTACAAATATTGTTCTGATATTGACTCCTTTTTTCCTAGTTTGGACAACCTTTGAAATGCCAAAATCAACAAGCTTTGCTTCATAATTTTTTTTAATAAAGAATATAGAAATAAGGGCATGGAGATACAAAGGCCATTTACGGAAAACATAAATAAATTATATATATATATAGATAATCAATGCTTTTCTAAAAATATTTTGTAAAATTGATAGTAAAGTTCTTCCATACTAAAAAAGATGACTTGAGAGATTAGCAAAGGGTTTTTCAACCCTCTAATTTTTTTTTCTTTTTTTTTCAAAAAATTCATACATTTTCATTTAGGTACATGAGTGTACAACAAATGTAGTAAGGCAAAAAAAAAATTCAAAAGCAAATGTTAATATTTTTTATGAAATGAAAGGTAATTTTTTATTTCGCAGGTCTTCCTAACTCAATGGTAATGTTTGTTTGGCTCCACAATGCTTTGTTGAAAGGGTTGAATATTGGATTCATCAAAAATCAAGAAGAAACTTGTGATTCAACACTCTGATACCATGTTGGAGCAACAAACTATGAACGCAAAATTCAAGAAATTTCACAACAAAATCAAGCACAAAAAAATTGTCTAGAAACTACCATAAAATGTGTGTATGTATAATGATCTCTCCTTGTGTATGCAGGACAAGCATGAATTAGAAAGGTGAAACAAAAATACCGACTAACCCTGAAGAGATGTGACACATGTGTAACACTTGGGACAAGTGTGAGTGCATGTGTCATTTGTCTAAGGTGAGACAACTAAACCACTAAGTGAACTTAAGCTAATGTGAATAGGTCTACTAGGTCTAGGAGCTAGATAAATGATAATTAGACATATAAAGGTACTTTTCACACTAATAGTTTCAAATATTATTTATATGAGCATATAATTATGAACTTTTTCATCCAAGTTGTGAATATGTGTTGAAAATCTAATTTATTACATTTTGTATGAATCATATTACCTAGTTTCTAGCTTATTAGATGAAATTTGTATTTTCTTCCTTTTGACATTACACTACAATTATGATAGATATAATACATTTTTCTATATAGTTAAATAATGTGCTATGGATCAATTTGTTATTGGATATATATGTCCCAAGACACATCATACAAGAGTTGTTAATATGAATAGAATATTATTTATCACGATCAAATACAATATAGTACCATGTTCAAACTACATGATATAATGTAAGATTGAAGAGATCATTCAAATGAAATTTTAAAAAATGTTTTTTTCTTTCCCCTTCCCCTACAAAAAAACTCAATATAACCATCCATACAACATAATCTTACCTAAATCTTACATATCAAAAAAAAAACATACTAAAAAAAACACTAATACAAATCCTATAAATCAAACTAAAATCTCACATCCAAAACCACAGTCTACACACCCAAATGAAAAACATGCATAAATCCTATCCATCCAAACAAAAATATTAAATTTCAAACAAACTATAAAATTCTAAACAAACTACATATCCATAACTTAAATTCCATTCAACATCCACATCCAATATATAGAATTATACATAAATTATTACATACCTACATCCCTCAATTATAAACAATGTAAATTCCTATAGTACATCATTACATTTCTAAACAATGTAAATTCATTCTTCATGGATTTAAAACAATAGCATTGTACTAATTTCCAATAAAAAGCTAGTCTACTCTAATATAATAGTCGGAATCATTTTAAAGCAATAGAAAAAATAAACACATGCCCAACCAAAGTTGGTATTACAAGCCAATTTTAATGTAGACGAGATTGACAATACCAATTTTAGTCCTTTAGAATTTTTTTTTGATTAGTGATAAAAAGGTTTTGAAGGGCCCTGAAACCCTATACAAAAAAGAAAAAAGGCAACAAAGATAAAGCAAATTGGTTGCCCCCCAAACACCAAAACATAGGTTGATTACCAAACAATCAACACCCTGAACAAAACGAGTGACATTTAGAGAAGTTCCTTAAGCCTTATGGCTGCTTTGAGATCCTTAGAGATCATCCTATTGTGCATATCCATGACCTCCTCCACGTCTTGCCTTGTCACCATTTTGCACTTCTTAGTTTTGCTCTAAGTTTGAACACTTGACCCCATGCCCAAATCCACAACTTGCAGCTCCTTATTAGCATCATCACCCCCTCCTTGTTCACCAGCTCACTAAACAAAGATCTTCTAGTCCATTCTCTCGCCTTCTCATTCAGGAACACAAGCCCTTTAGCCAAGGATTCAATTTTCTCCTTGTTAACATTGATAATCTTGTCAAGGTCTTTGCGCAGTAGTAGGAAGTTCCTTTCCAACGTTGACATCCTTGAGCCATAATCTCTCTTTAAATTGGCCATGTCCTCCACCATCACCCCCACACTAGAATTCAGTGATTTAACCAGACTGAAAATAGAATATTTTTCATTTAGGCTTCTGAGAGTGGAGATATTGCATCATGCAATCATATCATGTTTGTTATGGAGGTCTTGAACCTCCTAAACCAACCACATAAGAAAATTGAAATAAATATCAGCCCCTTCCTTAACCAGACTAGAGGCCTGCGTGTAGCCTATGGCACCCCAAAATAATCCCTTCCCATGATGGGAACTCATGGGGGGATCGTCATCTTGAAAACCATAGGGGAAATCAACCTTTGACTTACCCTTGACTACTTTAGAAGTGAGCAGGGGCCACCCAACATCACCAGGTCCTTATCCCCATGGGGCCCATCCAAGTCATGACTTACCCAGGCCCCTCATCCACATCCTCTCTAGCCTTTCCTTATCCAAGTTGATTAACCCCTAAATCCTCTAGCCTTTTTTCCACATCATCCTTGGAGCACACCGACCCCTGTTTCTTAGCCTTCCTCCTACTACCTTTACCCTCAATCTCAACATCACAAGCCTCCTAAATTTTGTGTTTAACACTTGGGTTGGAATATTTCACCTTTTTAGTAAAACCTTTCTTCCTGCCAGAAGAAGGGGTGTAGTCCAAGTCTATGTGGTAACCATCAAACCAAGCATCAGACTCCTCAATTTTCATACCCACACTCTCAACCACCTTCTCAATCTGTCATTTCCCACTCACCTTCTCCCTCTTCTTCGAATTACTAGAATTAACAAGACCAAGGGCTTCCAAAATATAATTAACCTTAATATAATCCACAATGAGTAGCATTAAACCCTCATGTAAGAAAGAGTTTCTCGAATTCTTTCTATAATTTGCAATCCCTTCTTCCAAAGATAGAAATAGATAGAACAGGAAAGAGATGAGCTTATCATGGCGAAAGTGATTAAGCATCACAAAATGATGGCCATACAGAGATGAATACCTTCCATCCAGAGTGAAATAACACATCAGCACCGTGGAAACCTCCCACTAGATGGGTTTGATTTTGGACCTATCATAACCCCCATAGTTGAGCCTCACCATTTTGGCCCTCTCTCTGTCCCAGAGAAAATTCAATCTAGCCACCCCCGACAGATTTTTATCCCTATAAAAATTCCTTCCTTCAGTCGACATCCTGGTGACCTCTGCAATTAATTCCTCATTTATTGTGGTATCCTTGCCAAACATGCTCAAAACTCATCCATGCCATGCATTGACAAACTCCTTGGAAACATTTGTTTTGGATCCATGCAGTTTCTCCATGAAAGGGGTAACCCCTCCCTTTTGCAAAATCTCCCAAACCCATGCATTAGCTTTGAACTCGTCGCAAGAAATTGGATGTCTTACACCTATCCCCACCCATCATCGAATGAATACATTTCACAGAAGCAAGCACAAACAACATACAATTGCAACTAAACACCAAGGCCAGATGAAGAAAAGCACCCAGAAAGCGTGAGAGCCTGCCAACTACAGTACTGAAAATAATAATGGCAAGGAGCCGATTGCATTTACAATTTGGATACCCACAAATTTTTATAAGCTTCACAAGTATGAAGTGTCTTATCAACCTAAGTTGCACATGATTACCACACAAGCCTTTAGTCAAAGAGATGGCTTCCCCCAACATGCTAGTATTTGTCATTATTAAACAAGGTAGTTAAATCAATGGGAAGATTATTGTTAGCCTCCCAATATATGGTTGATGTCACCCCAAGATTCACCATCCAGTCAGCCACCCCATTCACCTCACGAAAGGCATTGGAAATATACACCTCATTAAAATCATGTAGCATAGACCAGGCATCCACAATAAAATTTTCAATTGTCCACGAGGGAGGTGAACAATTCCTTAGGCAGTTAATTATGTTTAGAGAGTCCCCTTCAACCCACAACTTAGTGATCCCCTTCTCCCTAGCAATCTTGATGCCATGATAGGCTGTTGTTGCTTTAGCATAGTGGTTTTTCTAGATTCCCAAAGGGAGTGCCACCACTGAAACAAGCCTACCATTATGATCTCTCAACACTCCCCCACAACCAGCAGAACCCAGATTGCCTTTAGCTAAACCATCAAAGTTGATTTTATACCAACCAAGAGGAGGAGAGTACCAAACAACCCTATCGCTATCTAAATTCTCTTTCTTCAAAGGCTTAGCAATATCAAAAGTAAGTTTCCAATTATCTGCCACCCCAGCATCATAATCAGAGATCATCACATGGCTCAGAATATTAGAATTAGCAACTGCTGGTATAAAATTCTCCCTAATGGCCGGAACAATTTTTAAAAATAAGGAGATTAAGGAGAGATCTGCATCCCTAAAAATCCTATTGTTCCTCTCCTTCCATAGACCCCATACAATATGAGAGAGCATGAAGGACCAAAGTAGCTTCAAGGATGGATTAGAAGAGGGAGCCTGCCATTGAAGCCAGAGCTCCCAAACTAATGCAAGGAAGATCCAATTCACTCTCCAAAGGTTAAGAAAGTGAGCCCACACCTCCTGAGAAAAGCTATAGCCAATAAAAAAATGAGAACAATCCTCCACATCCTTCTCACATAGGTAGCATCTATTAGGCATGGAGAAGCCCCTTTTCCACAAATTATTAATGGTTAGTATTTTGTCCTGCACTGTTAACCATAAGAACATATTAATTTTGGAAATCAACTTGGACAACCAAACAAGGCCCCAAAGAGGCCTTGGCCCCACAATATTATTGAGGGAGTTAAAATTTGAAGCCACTGAGTAATGTCCTTTCAGACCCATCCTCTAGACCACCTTGTCTTGTTGAGAATAAATCAGGATGTGAACTTGAGACATCACTCTATACAAAATCTCTAGCTCCTGGAACTCGTCATGAATCCTTCTCCACTTACCATTCTAAATATAATCAGTAACCTAAGTCCCAAATTCCCAGATACACAGATCCCTCAAGGGGGCCACCCAATCAACATCTCATAGAGGGACGTGACCAAACCACCAATCATCCCAAAAAAATATCCCTCCCATTGCCTACCAACCATTGGAGGCTAGCAAAGACAACACCTCTAGTCCTAACCAAGGAATTCCAAAAGAAAGAACCAAAAGGAGGAGATAATTTATCCCTTAAGAACTCCCTAAATTTTTCCACACTATCAAGATACTTAGAAGCAAGAATTGCCTACCAATCCTTATCTGCAAGAAGAAGAAGCCACAACTGTTTAGCAATAAGAGAAAAATTAAAGGTTTTAATCCTGCGTAAACCTAAACCCCCTTGGCTTTTCGAGCGACACACCTCCTCCCATGCCACCAAACTCATTCTTTTCTTCTCCTCCACACCAGACCATAAAAAAAATTTCTAAATACTTTTGATCTTTTCCCAAAATTTTCGTGACATCTAGAAAAAGCTAAGAGCATACACCGGGAGATTCTACAAAGTGGACTTAATCAACACCAATTTTTTGCCCGACTAAGAAGAGCACCTTTCCAACCTGCTAGCTTAGCATTAAAATTGTCAATCAGACAATTCCAAAAGGAATCATGAACTGAATTAGCTCCATGGGGCAGGCCAAGATAAGTAGAGGGAAAAGTTCCAACCTAACACTAAAGAATACCAGCAATTCTTTGCATCCTTCTCTTCGGGGTATTGAGGAAAAAAATCATGCTCTTAGGAAGACTCACCAATTTCCTCAAGGAAACCTCATACTTCTTAAGGACCATTTTGATGGCTTTAGCTTCCGCAACAGTCACCTCTCCCATTATCATTGTATCATCAACAAATTGTTGGTGTGAGCAAGGAGGAGAAGAGGAAGTAGGTCGCAACCCCTTTAGGGAGCCCAAAGACACTTTTTACTACAAATATCTCCCCAAGGCTTCCGCCAAAATTACGAACAGGAAGGGTGAAATCGGATCACCCTGTCTCACATCCCTAGAGCTCTTAAAGAAGTCTAAAGGAGAGCCATTAACCAACATAGAAAAGGACACTGTCGAGGTGAGGCTCTGAATCAACTTCACAAAATTGTTAGAAAAACCAAAAGTAGAGAGGATCTTAAACAAAAAGGCCAATTCATGTGATCCTAAGCTTTCACAAGATCCAACTTTAACAAAAAACTAGCCCTCTTATTAACCATCAATGAATGAATATTTTCATGCACAGTAATAATAGGGTCAAGAATTTTCCTGCCAGAAACAAAACCAGATTGGTGCAGAGAAATAATCAATTAGAAATTGTTATTTGATAAACATAAATTTTAATTAGTTTATATATTTTTTTATCAATATTTTTTTTAAATATTGGGTTTCAAGGATGAGGACTATAGAATTTGAAAGGAAGCTAAGGTAGTGGAACAACTTCCTACACTAATCTTGAGAGGATAATAATGCAAAACTTATACAGATCTTTAATAGTTACAAAAACTTAAACACAAATATCATGCATACCACAACACAATGATTTACATGGGAAAACCCTTTCGGGAGAAACATCCCACACTCCAAAGGCCACCCAATATATTATTCAGAAATCACAAAGATTACAATATACTTGTAGAGCAAGCTTCTCATAGGAGTATCACCACTCAGAGATCCAAAGGCAACACAACTACTATCAGACTCTCAGAATACATCGCAATACATAGTCGTAATACAATGCCCTCATAAAATAGGGTTTCCTTCTAGGGAAAGTCAAGCTAATAAAATTTCGGTCATCGGATATGAGACATAATGACGAACGGTCCAAATTTATAATAATAAAATATAAATAAAATTTTCCTTCCAGGGGCGCTACCCCCGAGCCCTTGCCAGAGCATGCTACTCTTGTACCTTAGTCAAGGGGATGAGTGGGGGGGATGCCCCCACGCCCCCCCACCCCAAGTCATTTTCAGTTGAACAATACCTTATGTAATTACAAGGTTGAGACACATTTTCTCAACATGATTGTGAGGAGATGGATAAACAACTCTATATTCTTGCAATAAAGAATAAGCAATCATCTCCACTTGGATATAGGGTATTTTGGAACAACTCTCTACTTGGATTAGGGTGGGCCACACAACATGTCCCTCTACTCCCCTCCTAATAGTCCAAGACTTTCTTGTACTTCAACCTTACATGCCCCCACTTGGGTCATAAGCTCAAGTGATTGAGCTAGGCGATTGCTTGTAGTTTTACATTATGTATAAATAGAATATAAAAGAATTGAAGATTTAGACTTTAATGAGAATTTCACCATTCACATGGATATTCTATGTTACATTTATTATAATCCAAGATATAAACATATCATAAAACTATAAATATCTAAGTGCATAATCTATTTAAAGAATTTTATGTTTATCATTTTAGACACTAATAATTTATAAAAAATAAAAAATAATTTTTTTTGTAAAATATGGTCACATACTTTTCTTTGATGACCAAAAAACTAAGAAAATGATTTTTGTAAGACCAAGTACTACCATTTTTTTTGTAGTTACAATATGTGTTCACATAGTAATGACTTATTAGCCAAACTAGCAATCATACTCAAATAGTTTGAAAATTAAAAATAATTGTAATCATTTTTTGGTAACAAAAGTTATGGTACTATATGTTGAACATAGGTTTTCACTGATGTCAAACTGATGTTAAAGGATTGTTGCTGACAGTGGTTATCAAAGGGTGTCAAGGCTGTCAAATGTGAAGGTTGTCAAAAGATGAAAAAGATTGCAAGAGTACTAGAATTGTTATTTTCCTTAAGGTTCTAGAAGCATGTTGTGCATCATTGTGTAGACTATCTAATCAATCATATCTTGTATCATGTTTGGTGAGGTGTGACTACCCTCAAATACTTAATGTGTTTATTATTCCATGTCGGGTATGCAGTCAGCATGAGTGCGGTGGTCTGGAAGGATATTTTTTGGGTAGATAGATTTCTAAATATGGTTGGCATTTCTTTCAGAATTGCAATGTTGCTTTGTGATTTGGAAGGAGAGTGTGTCTACACTAGTTCTATCAATTTTCTAATTTTTCAAAGGTGATGCTTAGTGTGCAAGAAGTTTGAAGCATCAGAAGGTTCATCAAGCTATTCAAAGTTTGAGGTATGTGCAGTAACGACTTGAAGTGTGCATAATTCAAATCATGCATGTGGAGTGAGGATATGACATGTTTAAGGTTCTCATGGTGGTGCAAGGCATCAAGTTCTCTTGGAAACAAGAAATTTATGTTTGGATCATTGTATTACATGTTTCATGTAGTTTGAATTTAGGTCCACTCTATGTTGTTCGGGTTTTGTGCAGATCCTTTGCCAACAAGGAAGAGTGTTAATGTAATCTCATGTATATATTTCAAATGTTCATATGCTTTGTAATGTAACTATGACAAGAGAATGAGTGGATCAAGTGTAATGAATGGAATGCATGTGAGTACAAAAGTGCAAAGAAAATAGGGAGTGCTAGTATCAAAGGGTCATTCTCATTGTGAGAGAGTGTCAACTGTCTTTGGTGCATATCAGAGCTAAATTGTAAATCCACCATTATTTTTTTATTTTGGTAGGATTGGTGTTCTATTGTTGTATTGTTCTAGTAGGGATTGGTGTCTCTTTCTGATGGGGATTTTTGTCTCTAGTAGGTTGGTATCTATAGATTAATTTGGGGATTGGTGTCTCTAGTAGGTCGGTGCCTACATCACATTGTAAAATTCACTTATTATATTCCTACTTGTGAGATTTCTCTCTATGGTTTTTTCCAACTTGGGTTTCCACGTATATTTGGTGTTAGGTGTTATGTTGTGTTATGCTTTGATTACTAGATTGTATGGTTCAATACTCTTCATGTTGAAAATCTATATAATAGTTGTAAAAGTAAAGGTTTCTAAAATAGTTTTGATCTACTCATTCACCCCACTCTCAATAGATTGTGTGCCCTTCACTATATCTATATGTGTGTTTTGTGAGGGTTCAATCATATTGTTGATTGAATTATGTGGTAATTTGAGGTCAATAATTCTTGTAGATTATCCTCCTCTTTACTTTATCACTATCTTACATGTGGGAATATCACTATTAGTTGAAGATCAAGGAGATATGTTGATCTACTAAATTCCCTACATATTGGCACCCCTCTCAAATTTTATATTTCATATTTGTAAGTGTTTCCTCAAAACTTGTTTTTGGCCCATCATAGATTACCGATATGAGAATTCATAAATGAGCTACCTTGGTCAAGTGATGCTTAATTTTTTCTTTAGACCCATCCTAATCCTTTTATTGTGCTCATATGTTAAAAATTCTAAGTTTTGGGAATTTTTTGCTTAGTTTGTGTGTTCTAGTGAAGGTGTAGAGTCTCCATGCATTTTTTTGTTTTCTAGTGAAGGTGTAGAGTTTCCATGCAAGTTTGTAATGTTTGAAATTTTATTCCCCATATTTTCTTCCAACTTAATTTGTTCCTTGCAAAATTTGGACCTCATGTGCAACTTGGAAACTCTTACAAGTTATATCTTGACTTTTGCTTCTTGCTTCCTTCATTCCTTGTGAAACTCCAGACCCCATAAGTAGGTTGCACTTGACCTTTAATTTTTGTTTCCTTTGTTCCTTGGGGAACTTTGAACTGCACATGCAACTTGGAAAATATTTCTAGTTGCATCCCAACCTACTTCCTTGTATTTAGATCTTATGTGCAACTTGGTAACTCTTGAAAGTTGCATCTTGATGTCCACTTCCCTTTTCCTTTATTCCTTATGGAATTCTAGAACTTATGTGCATGTTTGTAACTCTTGAAACTTGTACCTTGAATTTTTCTTCCCACTTCCTTTGTTCCTTATAGAACTTTGGACTCCATGTGCAAATTTGTAACTCTTTCAAGTTGCATCCCAATGTGCATTTCTCTCTTCCTTTTTGTTGTTGTTGAACTTCAGACCCAACATGCAACTTTGCAACTCTTGAAATTTGCATCTCAACTTATACTTCTTAATTCCTTTGTTCCTTGTAGGACTTTAGACCCTATGTGTAACTTTAAAACTCTTGCAAATTGCATCTAAATTTTTTTATCCTACCTCCTTTGTTCCTTGTGAAAATTTAATGTTCTTTGCATATTTACTTGGATTTTTCAAGTTGCATTCCAAGTTCTATTTTTTTATATCTTGTATTATAAAAATTTTCACCCCTTCTTGAAAATTGCATCCTTGCTTCCTAGCTACATAATCCTACTATTCTTCCATGCATATTTCATGTAGACATTTGGCCTTTCCCTACAATTTTCACCTTGCATGTAAGTTTTTGATCCTTGATAGTTTATATTATAGACTTCTAGCCTCTTGTGTAATTTACAAACCCTAACTATAAGTCTGACTTAGAGTTACACCATTTCACCAATATTTCTTATCCATACCTTGGACATCTTGGCATGCCATTAATTCTCTCAAATGAATGTGATAAGAATTTTTAGAATGTCCAAATCAAGCCTAGGTACTATTGAACTCCTTAAATGAATAGATTCAAATGCAAGGCCATGTGTTTTTTATGACATTAGTGAATTGGATGTGATTAATGAGTTCCCACACTTGTAAACCTACAAATTGGTACCTAGTGATTTGTTTGAGTGTAGAAATATTTTTTCACCTATTCTAGTAAACCTATCAACAAATCCAAGGGGGTTTTATTATGCATGTGGTTGTACTTGTAAATGACATATATTGAATAAAAGATACCCTTGTGACCCAACCCATGAAACTGGATGTAATGAAAATGAAATTTCATATACAAGAATGTAATATGCTCAAGAGATTGGTGTTTGAGCTAACATCCTAGTTATGAGTATCTCAAGTTGTTTTAGGGAATCAATTCATGCAGTTAAGGTTTACAAGGGAGAATAAAATTCTTTCTAAATCATAGGAAGGGTAGTTAATTGAATTTGTGTTTGTACCCAAACATCTTGGAGGCATATTATAATGACTCAAGGGGACATGTTTGAACCTATTTGTGGGTCCCCTCATGCCACACTCATGCCACACTTGCTAATATGATTGTAATAGGAGTTAAATGAATGTGTGATAGTGTTATAATGAATACAAACCTTTTATAATGGTCTTATCTAGTTTCATATGCATTATTATATTTTTGAGATGAACTATTAAGTATGTTTATTTATAGAAAGGTTTCATCTTTGATTTGTGTATGTATCCAAGTCTAGTTCCATTTATGGTTTTTTGGTGTGTTCTATTATTTCTTGCAAGCTATGAATTTATTTTCCAATGGAGTAGGAACCTATCTTGGAGGTGAAAGGCCAAACATATTCCCCCCATAATATATCTTATTATCATCAGTTTAGGGATAGAATTAGGTTACACCATGCTTGTATGATCTTGTAACACAATTCACGATGTATCCTATATTGTCCTAAAACTTAAAAATCCTTATAGATACATGTACGATGTCTTTATTGTACATATGTATGTAAATTTAAGTGGATTAACTTACTAGGGAATAGTACTACTATTATTTTTGGATGCATATACAAGAAACTTCTCATTTGCACATCTAGATGTCTTAGAGATCTAATATAACCAACAATAAAATGAAAATTTGTGACATATTTTGGAGTTAATGGTGTATTGGGTATGGTTATTACGACCTTGAGTTTATTCCTTCATTTATATTTAGTTGTCATATCATAAATACCTTAAGAAACACCCTCTTGACATAGAAAATCCTAAAGTAGAAGGATTTACCCATCCTTTTACTTGGTTTATTGTTGTCCCTAACCAATCATAAGTTATAAGATTTCCACCTTAATACATAATCCCTAGGAACTAAGGTATAATTTATATTTAAGTAATTGGGGCTCCACAACCTAGAGAGCCAACACTACCTACAAGATCATAGTGAGTGTGAGGTCACCTATCCTAGTACTACTTGACACAAACATTCTTAACCATGTATATTTTCTCCCATGATCAATCCCACTTAACTTGATACTCCATTTGAAAAAATTAGCAAGTGTAGTGGCATATGAACCATTTATTGTAAATCTCATTTATGTCATCCAATCATAAGTAGGAGGTATATTTCATATTGTATCAAATTATGATATTTTATTAGGATTCAACTACATAATTTTTGAGTCAAAATCATTGACCCATATTTCATGAGTAGAGTTCACACAAATCCATATCTCATTAGCATGAATGATCTACTTAGCACTCATTACATCTAATTTATGCTCACATGGGTGAAGAATTGATACTTCACTAGAGGTCATCGATCCTAGTATTACTATAACTCAAGTGCATTTAACCACAAAGTTTCCCCTATGATCATGACTACTCAAATTTCTACCACATTTTTTTAAAATTCAATAATTTTTATCATATGAAACATTCATTATAAATATCCTTTAACCCATCCAATTATAATTAGAAGGTATTTCTAGAAATGTATCAAATTATGATGTTTTTTTAGGATTCAACATTGGAGTTCTTGATTCACAAGAATCCATCTCTCATGAGCATGAATGATCCACTTAGCACTCATTACATCCAAATGATTCTCATAGAGGTGAATCATAATAACTTCTTAGGAGGTCACCTATCCATGTACTACCTAGCTTGCTTAAGGTTTTGTAAATAGGGTAGCAAGCTAAGTGAGATTGATCATAGGGTAACTCCATGCTTAGGTGTTCTTCAATGATAGTAGTAATAGAATGGGTGATGTTGATGGGTGTTTTAGCACTTTCTCAACACAGTTAGTGCATAGGTGCACTACCTCTCTTGAAAGGCAATCTCCAACAACAAGTTGTTGAAAATCACCCCAAGGTCTCTTGGGTTTCAGGTCATGACTTGCTCAGAATGCCTCAATTTTTTTGATGTGATTTTGTTGGTAATCACAGGGAAAACTTACAGAGTTAAGTTGGAGGAGAATCAGATCTTCAAATGGAGTTCCTGAGCTGGGGAAGTTTGTACACGATTGTTGTAGGTTCAAACAACAGTCTAGAACTCCTATTTCAACTTCATATTTGGCTTTAAAATGTGCAATGACCCTTAGCTTAGGTTATTTATTTAAAAAAATGAAAAATGGTAGGGAAGGAAGGAAGTTCCTAGACCTGAAACTAGCAATGAACAGTGACAATGGAGGACCCTACTATGGATAGCCTTCCAAAAACTGAATTATGCTTAACCAGATTAATTCACAGTCTCATGAAATTAGTGCAAGCTTATAAGGACTACAAATATTCAACCATTCATTCACCATAAGCATGAATAAAAGATGGAAACTTAGTGCAGATTTTGATTTATGCCCAAACTAACTTTACACAACTATTTATCATCAATAAATAGCAAAAAGTTTGCACAAGGAAGGTTGTCAACACTCAACAAAAATTTTCAATATCAATGCACAACATTAACTAATCCACTAAAGTAAGCTAAAACATATAGAACAACAAGTTAATCTACTCAAATCTAGTAACTAAGAGAAGAAGAATCATGAAACATGCAAAGGAACTCAAGAATCCACCAAAGTCAATGAATTTCTATTAAAATTCCAGCAGCATGTCATTACAACAACTCAACTCTTTCTTGAAAATGAGAGGAGACCCCCTATTTATAGTGTCCAAAAAGAAAAATGAATGGCCAAGATTTAATCTCATTGTGTGGCAAAGATTCACTACAAATTAGGGTTTCACCTACCCCCAAATATATTACAATTTAAAATTACATTTTGTCTTTAGCTTATTTTGTCTTCATATGGTAGCATTGTAGCTCTTTTGTCTTTTGTTGATTTTCCTTTTACTGCAACTACACTATGAGGAACTCGTCATCAATGACTGGGTTTCCTTCATTCTTCTTCACAATGGAATATTCCATAAACTTTATGATCAATTCCTGAAGTTTTTCCTGCTCCAATATATCCAATTGAAGCACCTGGAAGTTCAACCTCTGAGATTTGTTGGTAATTTCATCTAGTCTTTGTCACATTTCTGTGTATTCTTTATCACCTGCTCAGATTGAACGAAGGCTCGAGCAACAAAACTCATGAAACCAGGTGTAAGCGTATTAGTGATCTCACTCTCCATCTTCTTATGGAAATATGGCTTTATCTTCTCCAAGTCCAGCTCAACGACAGGCACATCAAAGTCTATCATCAGCCTCAAGTATTCTTCACAGGCTACCCAGATCTCCTTGACCCAATCAATGTCAAGTTCTACTTCATGGAGCACTTGTTCTAATACTTCCTTTTTGTGGTCCAGGCTCAGTTTCCAAGGATCTACGAGCTAGTGGTCATCTTTTACCAGTGCAAATTCCTTCTCCTAGATTTTATCAAGTATCTTGAGAATAGCCTCATGCTTGGAATAGGTAATTTTGTATAGTTCTGGGAAATCAGTGCAAAAATTCCTTATTCCTTCAAGTACTTTTTCCACCTCCAGGAACTTATTTTTTGTTTTGACAGCATGACCTATGCCCATATTTCCATTGTAGAGGACTTTCCAAAACCAATCCTCTATGGCCTTTTTCCAGTTCTTTCTCTTTTCTAGTTGATCAATATGTTCCTTGGACATAAATTGTGGCGGTGTTGATGACGTGGTAGGAAGCTCCTCGGTCGATGACCATTGTTGAATATAAGTCGTTAGAGCAACTACTTTTGATTTTAGTTCCTCCTTATAGGTCTTATCTTTGTTCATTTGATGCACGATAGTGGTGACGAACCCCTAGAGATGGTCAATCTTCTGCTCTCTTTTCGTTGTTCCTAAATCAAGGGTGGATATATTGTAGCTCACCCCTTCTCCTGTCACTGGAGTGGCTATTTGCATGGTCCTAGATCCTGATGCATCCATTTTCAGATGGGATCTGACCTTTGACTTCTTCTCTTTCTTCGTGCTTATTTGGGCTCGAGCCAAGATGGCCTCCAGCCTTGCCTTAAGATCCACCGAGGTTGGGGTTTTCTTCTCCAATTGCTTCTCTAGCCATTTTGGCATCTAAGATTCTCCTTTTGGTGATTTGTGATCACCCTCTTCTTCACGAGTGTGTTGGATTTCCATTATTTTATCACTTGGAGCTTCTTGTTTTGTCTTCTCTTCTTCTTCTTCTTCATTAGAGTCTTGAATGAAGACAATTTCCTTTCGTGGGGATTCGGTGACTATGTGTTCTTTAGGGTTGTCCTCCCCTTCAGTGGTTTTCTCCTTTTCTTCTTGATCCTGCCCATGTTCTTTAGGTTGTTCCACTCACGGGCTCTTTCAGGTTTTAGTCTCTTCCTCAGGTTTATCTTCTTCTTTCTTTTCCTTTTCTTGGTGCTGAGGTGGCATCTCCTCATCATGCTTGGGTATTTTATCATATTCCCCATTCGAAGGATCGGTGTCTTCCTCCATTCTCTTACCCATCCCTTTTCTTCTTCGAGAGGTTTCTTCTCCACTTCTTCCCCAACATTCTTGAGTTTTTGAGCTAACTCCTCTTCAAGGTCCAAGTCAAAAGTTTCCACAATATATTTGGTACCCGACTCCTCAGTGTCTTCCTTAGATGACTGTGTCTCTTCCTCCTCTCCCTCATGCACCACTTTATCAATTAGTAGGTGCTAGTACTCGGGATGCTCATGGTAGTCATTCGCTTCCTCTTCCATTTCTTTTGTAGTCTCCCTTTCTTGTCTCTCCAATTCTTCTAAAATTTTCATTGTTGCTTTCATTTCTAGTGGTTCGGTTGGAGGAGGAGGGACAGGGAGGTTAGCAACTATCTGTGCCAAAGCGGCTTGTATGGTTGGGTTCATTAATACCCTATATAACTCCGTTGGGATATTCTGCATGTGGTGAGTGAAGGCCTCTAGGAGTGATAGACCAGGCATTTGCATTGTTGTTGTAGCTAGTGGAAGAGATATTGGTAGAGACATGGAGGAAGAGGAGAGTAGAGAGGTAGTGGTAGTGGAAGATTCTATAACCATTACTTGCGTAGTAGGTGGGGTGGAAGCAAGGTGGATTGAGATATCCATTGCCGGTGGAGAAGTAGCAACCATTGCCTAAGAAGTAGGTAGAGGGGCAGCAATAATGGTAGTTTCAGTGGTAGCAATGGTGACCGCGAGAGAGGAGGCAACAGGAGGGGACTTTTGTTGTTTGGCCTCTAGTTCTCCTTCATGGAGCGGTTCCTCCTGGATGGTGGGCATCTCTGTGAAACTGCTCGATGTCTTTGGCTTCTTGGAGGGTTCACCCTCTAAGGTTTTTCTCAAGTACACCCTAGGTTTAGGCTATCATTCAACTATCTCCTTTTTCTTTCTCAACATATTGGCAGGAGGAGATTTTGAAGATTCTCCAGTCGAGGCAGTAGTTGTTCCATTGTTAGACTCACTTCCATGTTCGTCCTCAAGTTCCCCATATGTCAGGGTGACTCCTTGTTGCTTTAACTGGGCATTCTGTCCATCGATCCATTCTTTTGTTTGGGCCTCAATTGGCTTCATCAGAATATTAAGGTCATTGGCCTGTTCTTTGTTCCAGTCAATTAATGGAAATGGGAGATTGGCCACTGCACCATATCGAGGATCAATCACTATAGTTTCATCCTCCATTACTTGGTCCAGCATAGGGAACAAGTTGACCCTCTTGAAAAAGTACACCGTCATGCACATGCAGTGCCTCATTCACACTTCTTTTTCATCCTTACAATTGGCCCAAAATTACTCAACATCATGCACATGGGTGTGTTCAAGCCTGACCATCTTTTTGAGTTTGTCATAGGGGTCCATCAACGACTGGACAGTGTGGAACTCTAGGTTGTATTCAACGAGTTTTTTATTTGAATGGTCTACACACTGGGATGTGTGGAGCTCATACATCCCTTGGCCGAAGGATATGGGATAGGGAATCCATGCCTTATGCTTGTTGCTGAAGAGCGTGTGTGCACGCTATAACTACTAAGAGACCTCTAGCAATATTATTTGGTCATTTGGGAATCGAGGTAGCTTGTATGGTTTCTCTGAGAAATCTTCGGCTGGGATATATGTAAACTTGGGAAATTGTATGAACAAAAAGCCAAATTGGTGGATGTAAGCATTGGCACTATGGGAGACTCTCCTTTAGAAGTCACCTCCAAGTAATCTGATAACATGGCCTATGAAGGCGTCATTGACTCTGTAGTAGTCTTTCTTAAAATTTCTATATTGAAGTTGAGGATACATGTCATGGACCTTTAATTCCATGCCTAGAGCCTCATCTAGAGCTCTAAACAAGCCTCTGCATTTCATTCGATCAGATAGTAAATAAACAAGGTAGGAATTCATGTAAATCATGAAGTCTTCTTCACAACCACAAATTGCTCGTGCAGGCAATTACTAATTATTCCTACCTAATAAAACTTGGTTTTTCCTCGAAGGATCTCTTCCACGAAGTATAACATACACTCCTAGAAGTAGGCAATGTTCAAAAGACCCATAACTCTGCTCAATAGGGTTACCAAGTCATGGTAATCCTCATAGAAGTTGTTGTGAAAGAGCTCTTGGGGTACTTTAGCTGCACTGCCCCTCTTTTCTTTTAACCAGTATTGATTGATGATCTTTTTGCACTTGAGGGGGTCTAAATCCCACATCTCCTTGGCATCCTCTTTGGATGCTTCCACCATCTCCCCGAATGTAGGGATATGAAAATCCTTCCCTATTGATTTGGCAGACAAGTCAGCCAATACATTCCCATCTCTATCCACTATTGTTCTAGACTCTTCTTGATATGCTTCCCTAAAGGCCATTACAAGCTCAGGAGCAATGAGGGAAGGCAGGAAACCAACAGCCTTAGCCAATGCACTGCTTCTAATATTTATAGCATTTTATGTTGTGGGATTGATTTTGACCCTTTGCTTGAATTCATCAATATCTATGTGCTCAATATTTGTATCTGAGACCTCCTTCCGATCTTTTGTGACCTTGGAGTTGAGGGGTTCCCCTTGGAACTTGTATTTCATTTGATCTTTATCCTCTTTTCCCCAGGGTGCTTTCGCTGACTTCTTTCCCTTGTCTTTCTACACGGCCACCTTTGAAGGTCCTACACCTAGTTCCATATATCCTGCGGGTGAGAGAGAGTAGAAAAAATTTTCAAGTATAAAACAATGGGAAGGTTAGCCAAAATCCTACAAAACATCGTTAGATCAGATAATTCATCGCTTGAAGATCCTAACATCTTTTTAGGTTGACATTAACCTTTCATTGGAGGAAGTTACAACAGTTTGGGCCCAAGGTGCAGACTTCCCTGGGATGGTGGCTATTTCGGAGGCAACTACAGGAGGGACGATAATCAGGGCACCATGGCCCACCTATTCTAACCCGCATCAAGATTTAGGCATTAAGGTGGGGTCCACCAAGGAGGTTACCCTATTTTGGTAGGTGGATCAGGTTCACTTGAAGTTTGGAAGGCATTAAATGCATCTTTTAAGCAAGCAGAATCAAAGAGCAGCTCGGTTGTTTGAGGTTCTACCATTGAAACGGCACTGGAAAGGCGGCATTCCATCATGTGGGACCTGTGGCTTCAGGATGCGGTGGATGTGTCATCATTAAGGTTCAAATCACTCAAAAGGTCACAAGCCGGAAGGTGCAGGCAGATGGTGGGTGATGACTATTTGAAATGGTGAAGGTCAGACGACAGTCCAGCAAGAGAAACCCACAGCATTGGGTCTGTGGAGGGCTTATGTTTTCACTTCACTTATCATTGGTCAGGAGGCAATAGAAGGGTCAGGCTCTGTGTAGTGGGCCGACAGGGGTCTATAGACATTTCAAAACATCGAGAGTGAGGCAGAAGTCCATAGATGTCCGCTCGCGAGGTGTGGTCCACTAGGGCTTGATCCTTAGTTATTTTTCCATTTTAAGTTCAGACATTGATAGCAAGTTTGGGTTCCATCGGACGAAGGGCTGGCATGTAAGATCATTCACAATTGCGGATAGGAGATAGCAGCTTGTGGACAGAAGTTTGTAGGGCGAGGCCTGCAGGGAATCTCAAACTTAACATTCAAGGTGCAAAGGAGAATGGTTGGCATAGGTGAGTTTGGGACCCACTGGTCGCGAGGATGTTGGCGCTTTGCCACTTGGGAAGGGTCTGTAACGTTGCGACGAAAGGGGACCGATGCCTCACGAAGGATGACCCGAAATTAGAGACTGTTTCATTTTGAACTTAGGCAGGGACTGTGAAGGTGGGGTCTGACAAGCGGGAAGACGGGCCAGAAAAGCCGCTTAAAATGGCAAAGCCAAGGTAGAATTCTGCAAGTGAGAGTCTGCAAGGTTCAATCTGCGAGGGGTCGGGACTTGAGTTTTTTTGGCTCGATCAAGTCTGAGGGGTAATGACTAAGGCGGAACCCACCCGCCGGGAGGATGTGGTTGAATAGTCGTTTGAAACAAAAAATATGAAAGGCCTTTTGCAGGTGGCAACTCGCACCTAGGGACTTGAGAGGATTGATGGATCTTCGTTTGAGTTCGTGGATTTTGGCCAAGTTTAAGGCGACCAAGTGGAGGGAGCCTCCCGACGGGGTGGACCCAATGGGGAAATTTTTTGCTTCAAGTTTAAACATGTTTCAAAGGATGGTGATGGCGATGACTATGGTGTGGACCCACAGAGCACGGATGCTCTGGTTGATGAATGACCGTGGAGACCTCAAGTTTCGCACATGGCCGACGAGGCGGTTTTCACCAAGTTTTAAAATTCTATGAGGTGGTTTTTGTGCACCTTGGTTAACTCTAGTTAATTCCTAAGTTTTCTCCCTCAAATTTAGCAATTTTATATATATATCAACAAAAACTTGAAATAGGGCGCGCAGCGGAAAACTAACCTTTAAGACCTAACGAAGGTGATCGATCAAATAGCTAACAAATGCCCCGAATCGGAAAATGCACTTAGCGAGTGCAACGACTGCTTTTGTAGGGCTCTCTGACTCGCTCTAGACAACTAATAGATAAAAATGACAGCTCAAAAGGGGCTATTTATAGAAAATAATGCATTAAATGCCCCTAATTAATGTTGGTATGACAGCGTTTGTAGGGCTCTCTGACTCACTTTGGAAAACTAACAAATGAAAATGATAGCTTAGGAGGGGCTATTTATAGAAAATAACGCATTAAATTCCCCTCATAAATGTTGGTACGACGATGTTGAAAGTTGGTGGTTAGTCATTTTGAAAACGGTCGCAGGAAGGATGGAGTCAGTCGAACGGACAACATCCAGACGATGGTCATCCGGGCATTTGGAAATGGAAAATGGCTTCGGAGGTTGTAGATTCCACGAGGTGGAAGGGCACCGAGCAATGGCCATTTGGAGTGGCTGGGAGGATAGGGAAACCCGCATGGGGAAACCCTCAAGGGCGGACCCGCTTGGCCCGAAGGATGCTAGTTCTAAAGAGCAAAGGCAAATAGCTAAGGGAACTCCGTGAAGGCCTAAAGCCTTGAAAATTTGAGGGTAGAGAAACATGGCCAACTCAAGATAGCGACTCCGCTAGGGAATGCTCTTGAGCATTCTAGGGATAAGTGTTCATTCATAACCCAGAATCTCTAGTTTTGCAGACCAGAAGCCTATTTCCAAAGGTGACCTAAGAGGCTCGAGAGAGAGAACAAAAACTTTAACTGAATCAGGTCACAAAAGCATCTCGGAAGTGTGTGTAAGTAGTGAATGTATTTCCTCTCCTTAGAGACCATAACCAATAGCTACTAATCCAGCTAAGCAAGCTACATTAATCACTTGGCTCCAAAAGTAACCTGGACATTGCCCCATTGCCAGTTAGGCATTTATAGTTGTGATGGAGTTGTCACTGTGATCCCATGAACATTGCTTTACTACTAGCCAAGCATCCATAGCCCTGGTAGATTTGTTCGCAGACCCACACGATTGCTTGATTTTTGAAATTTTATTTCTTTCTTTTAATATTCTTTTGATATTACTTATTTTGCTCAACCATGTAAGCATTGAAGCTTACTGTGGGCTTGGAACCGCAGTGGTCACTGAAGCAGATTTAAGATTTTTCACTTGCCTCACTTTCATAACAATTATTATATAGTTCCTAAAAAATAATTAGTGTTTTTCATGCAGGATTTGAGACGAGTGTGAAAGGATTCAGTAAAGGGTTGAGTTCTAGGTCAAGAGGGAGTTCAAGTAAGGAAATTGCTTGATAGCAGTAAGAAAAGACCAATGATTAGGAGTGAATAATTATCCAGAGAAGACTAAGAGTGGGTAGCAAAGTGAATTGTTCGTTGAACAAGCACAGCCACCGTGTCAAGAAGAAAGAGACACCCCTGTCAAGAAAAAAGTGGCCAAAAAATGAGCAAAACAAAAGAAACGTGAAGTAGCGAGACAAAAGCAAACCAAAAGCAACCTAAACTAACCTATATACAGGTATTTACAGGAGTAGCTCAGAAGAGCTCAAGCTTGGAAATAATGCTTTAGGTGCCGCCCATTGACAGGAAATGATACATCTTCACTAGTTAAGGTCTTGAGGTAGAAAGCATTATCTTTGAGGATTTCAGCAATTTAAAAGGGGCCAAGCTAGAGCTTGTCAAAATTTTCATGTCCCCCTTTCTTCTCATGGGCTTTGTCCCAACATAAGACTAGATCAGCAATTTTAAGGGTCTTGACTTTGGCTTGTCGATTGAACCACCTTTTGACCATGCCCTGGTGCTTAGCGAAATTTTCAATGGCACGATCACATACTACTTCTAGGTATAGCAGCTCAGCCAAGCGAGCTTCTCTTTGATCCTCTTCTTTGTAAAAGGCATTGATGAATTGGAGGGTGGGGATTTTTAGGTGAATTGGGAACACAGGCTCCAAGACATTAACAAGGTGAAACATGGAATCTCCTAAGGAAGTCTTATGGCATGTGTGCTCCGCCCAAAGGACAAAGCAAAGTTGGGTATGCCAGTCCTTGGGATTCTTGTCAAGTAGATTTTTTATGACAGTAATCAAGTTTTTGTTTGTAGATTCAATGAGGCCATTTCCCTGAGGATAGTAGTTGGATGAAAACTTAAGGGCAATCCCATAATTGAAGGCCCAACCAATGAATTTAAGTGAGGAAAAGGCTGGACCATTATCACACACTAACACATACGAGCAACAAAATGATTAATAATAAAACTTTCAAGAAATTTAGCAACTACCTCTGTTGTACA
Source organism: Sequoia sempervirens (assembly GCA_007258455.2). Taxonomy (NCBI): domain Eukaryota; kingdom Viridiplantae; phylum Streptophyta; class Pinopsida; order Cupressales; family Cupressaceae; genus Sequoia; species Sequoia sempervirens. The sequence continues at coordinate 160,581,492 of VDFB02256132.1, read as the reverse complement.
TTGTCTACAAGCAATAGCTTATGTCCATCTGGTGCAATAATCAGAGGCAGTTAGAATGTACCTGTGACCCATAGATGATGGTGGGCTTACCGGACCAATGAAGTTAAGACCCCGTTGTGCGAACGGTCTCACCTCCAAGACTGGTTGCAATGGGACAACAACGTTCCTTTCTTTGGTTGTGGTAGTCTAGCAAATGTGTCACATGCGGACATGGCTATGAGCATCTTTGAAGACTATCAACCAATAGTAACCTGCTCATAGGATTTGATGAGCAGTAGAAGGACCTGAGCCATGACTGGTACCAAAATTATCATGGAATTCCTTCAGCATGCATGTTGCTTCTTCTTTCCCAAGGCACCTAAGGTAGATGCCTTCATGATTTCTTTTGTAAAGGACAGGTCCTTGCAGCATATAGGTGTTGCTTTCTAGTCTGAGGGAACGCTTTTCAACTCCCTACAGGCGAGGCGGGCACTTGTTGTTCAACAAGTAAAAGGCAATGTCATTGTACCACTCCCCTAGGGAAACATCCTCGAGCTAATACTACTGAACTGTGAGCTCAGGTTTGCTTCAAGTGTTGTCTCAGCTATTGTTCGGGTGAGTGCTTATCCTCTTACTAACTTCATTGGTTGAATTTGCATGTTGTATTCCTGGTGCAAGGTGACCCACTTTGCTCTCTGTTCTCCTAGCTCATTTTGCATTAGGAGCATCTTTACTGTCGGGTCAGGGACAATGGCAAACACTTTATTCTATAAGATGTAATGCCTGAACTTCTTAACTCCTCAAATGAGAGCATACACTTGTTTCTCCACACTATGATATCATAGTTCAACATCTTTTAAGGGAGCACTCATGAAAGCAATTGGGTGCTCATTTCCTTCATTATCCTTCTGGGTCAATATGCTAGCACATGAAAGATCTGAAGCAAATGAATAAATGTAAAAGGGGTTCAGCTAATTAGGGTTGATTAGCACAGGTGCCTCAACAATAGCTTTCTTGATTTCTTCAAAGGATTGATTTTCTTTTGGAGTCCATTCAATCTTGGCATCCTGCTTCAACATTGCATTGAGCGGCTTGACGATTTCAGCAAAGCCTGTAATAAATTTGCAAATGAAATTTAAGCTATTTCTTGCTACTTGGCAATTGGATTTTCAAGAGGGACTAAATGTGATCAGGATCTATAGAGGTTCCTCATTCTGAAATAACATGCCCAAAGAGCTTTCCTTCAGTGACTTCGAAGATGCATTTCTTCAGATTGAGAGAAACCCCAAATTCTCTACACCTTTGAAAGACTTTACATAGATCAAAGACATGATCACTCCGCTTCTTCAAGAACATAGTCAAATCATCCATTTAGATGATTATGCACTTTCTGATTAGATCTTTGAAGGCTATGTCTATCGCATGCTGGAAAGTGGCTCCAGCATTGATGAGCCCAAATGACATTCTTTTGTAAGCAAAGGTTCCCCACTTAGTGGTGAATGTTGTCTTGTGTTGATCTTCATATTGCACCATGACTTGGTTGTATATGGAGTACCCATCGAGGAAGGACATCATTTGTGATCCATTAACAACTTGCAATACCTCATCCAATGAAGGCATCAAATAGTTGTCCTTCTCTGAAGCTTTGTTCAAATTGCGGAAGTCCACACATAATCTAATTTCTCTATTATTTTTCCTAACCGGGACCAAATTGGCAACCCATGTGGAGTGCTTGACTAGAAAGATGATTCTAGCTAACAGTACCTTTTTCACTTCTTTGTAGATGATAGGCTCCAACAAGGCATTGATGGGACGTTGTCATTGTCGGAATGGTCGGACATCCAGTCTAAGAGGAATAGTGTGCATGATAATGGAGGTATCATATGTTTTTAAATATTCATAGCTCCATGCTACCACATCATGATACTTCCGCAAAGCACCGATGATTCCTTTTATTTCTTCTAATGTATAGACTTTGCCAATAAATACATTTTTAACCTCCTCGGCTATCCTGAGGTTATGAGTGTGGCACTGATTGTCGATGGAGTCCTTTTTTTCCTGTTGATCTTAGTATTGGATCTAATCCAGGTCAAATATCCATTCAATCTGGACCATACCTCTGGGAATGGTGTTTGTTTTAAAAGTAATGACTCCTATATCCAATTCAGCCTCTTCAGGCTCAATTTCATCAATTATTTGAGTAGCAAATACATTGAAACTGGTTATGAATTCCAAGATGTGCTTGTCATCATTGAACACTTTTAAATGGGTGACATTATTTGGCACGGATGGAGTGGAGGTCAGCTCAATAGTAAATCGTTTGAGGCCGGACAAAGAAAGTGGTTGAAGTGTGTTGGTTGCTTGAGCCAAGGCATCAGTAGTATAGTTTTGGGAGTGAGGGATCAATTGGATATTAAAGGCATCTAGGCTTTCTAATAGATGCCAAACACTATGCCTATAGTTTGCAAGCCTTCTATCATGGCAGGAGTATAATTTCCTAACTTTTTTCACTACCAACTTTGAATCATCGAAGACTTGAAGCATTTTGACCTTCTTCCTTAGAGCCATTAAGAGACCATGAACTAGTGCTTCGTACTCTACTACATTATTGGTACAATAAAATTGGAGTCTATAGGTGGCAAAGTAGGTCTTACCCGTGGGGCTGATGAGTTTGAATCCAACACTGACTCCCTACTTGGACTTGGATCCATCAAAGCGCAGCGTCCAAAATTTGGAAGGTTCCTTAACTCTAGGGCCAATGATGTGTTCATTCCCTTTTGGCTACATGCTTGCATCTACAATTTCTGGCACGGATGATGACTCAGCATGATCGACAACAGGCGACTCGGTTGGCAGCTCCCTTTGAGGTATAACTTATCCTTTGACATGTTCTACTATTGTTTGGCATAATCAACACTCAAATTTTGAGTGGGAAGCATTGTGAACTCTACACCAACCAGGGAGCAAAAGTTCTTTGAAGTCCATTCTTGCTCCCAAACTGAGTTGATCTTGTACGCACTTCTCCATGAAGTCTTGGAACTTGTCTAGCAATCCTAAGTTACCATCTTTGTAGGACTCATCATCTTCTGATTCCACTAGCATTTATGTGCTTTGAGGCACATAGGCCAAGTTGGTCGAAGGACAACATTGCACCAGGAAAACCTTTGTAGCTAGCTCTTCTTCTTGAGGCTTTGATTCTTCCTGATAAGTAATGGGGCAATAATTACCCAATTATGTTTTAGCAAACAACACCTCATTGGTGTTATTGTATTTTGTGATCATGAACTTCATACGTGGCTCTCGGTCTATTCGATTTTGGTTTGGCAGCCCTTTCCATGGTAGCCACATGTGAGAAAAATCAATTACGAAATACCCATTCAATGCACGGGTGAAGTCTTGTCCTAGGATTATTCCATATGTGTCAGGAATATCTGCAACCTAGATGTTAATGACCTGCTGCACCCTTGGGTCTGCAACAATCTGCATAGGGATATGATTGATTTCTCCGACAATATTCACCTTGATCTTGTCCAACTGAGTCACTTTTCTTCTTGAGAGTGTGGGGACAATCCCAAGGGATTTGCACACAGCCAAAGGCATGACATTGGTTCATGCTCTTGAGTCAATCAAACAATGATGCAAGTTCTTCCCAAATATTCTAATTGTGGTGAGGAATGGTGGCATTTCCAACTTTCCCTGGAATAACCCTACTGGCTTGTTGACTTGGGCCACTTCGTTCTTGTCCTTCTCATTGGTCTTTTCTTTGGCTTGCACTGGAGTCTACTCTTTAGCGGGTTGTTTCCCAACTTGCTAGTTGGTGTGGACATCCTTCCTTTTGCCTATAATTTCTTGGATTATAGGCTCCTGTCGAGGCTCTTCAAAAGTGACTCTCTTTGCAGGTATTTCTTGTGTCGTCTTAGAGGAGGGGATCCCATTAATTACCCTAAAGAAGGCATACCTAATTGTAGGAACCTTAAGCAACTCAAAATTAGACATGCTAATTTTGACTTTCTTGAACTTCTTGGTGACATACTCGCCCATTTGCTCAATTTCAGCCTCAAAGGCTCTACCTATGGAAGAGTCAACTGGCTATTTTTGCATGTGATCCAGTTGTTTTTTCTTATCGAAGTATTGTGTTGGCACATGGAGAAAACCTAGATTGTTGTTGGCATTAGGGTAAGGCAGGATGTTAAAGTTATTCAGAGGAGTGGAAGTAGTGAAAGGTCCTCCTGCTTGTCTATTTCTTAAGAAATATGGAGATGTTATGTTGTGAAACATTTGGACCTCATCCTCACAAAACTCTTCCTCATCTATGGGACCATTATCTATTGAATTAAATAGTTGAGATAGAGTTTCTTCATTACTTACCTCCTTTACTTCTTCATTCTTCGGGGAGGCAACCACGCTCTCCAGCTCATTTCTCTCGCTTCACAAAAATGGGGCTTGGTTGACCACGAGCATGAAAGAGTCATATGGTTTAGACGGAAGTATGTCTCTGTAGTTTTCACTATCAACGAAATTCTAAACCTCCACTTGAAATATTTTCGTGGTTGTTTGAAACTCGAGGCAATCCAACTCAAAATGCCTACTTGTCTTGTGAATCTGACACCACCCGGATAAGGCAACTTCGATGAGATACACTTCATTGGTTGTCTTCTCATTACCAGAAGGTGGGTCAAGAGTAGTAGGAACACCGCCATTGTTGGGTATCGTATTCCATGTTCTATTATGTCTATGGGAGGGTCTCCTTTCGGAACTCTGGTTAGAATTCTGCCCCTACTCATAGTTTTGTCCTGATGAGGTACCTGCCTCATGGTTATCCCTACTATCTTGATTTAGATTAGCCTAGATACTGCGTTGAGAGGCTTGTAGCTGATTATTTTGACTCATGAGATATGTCATTTCAATGGACATTTTCTTGATCATCTTTGTCAATTCTTCTAACTGGTTTTTCTTGACATTGCTTGGTTGTGGTGTCTGATTCTAGAGGAAAATGGGTTGCGCAGCTAGCCAATTCTGCTGAGTGGGTGGGAATTTAGGCCCTTGTAGGTACATTGGTACTTGTGATGGTTGTGCACGGGTTTGTTGTTGCTAAGGCTGCAAGTAGTGAGGCACTAGGGGTGCTTGGTTCATGGGTTGCCCGAGATGAGGTACTATGGGAATTTGTGACACTTGATTCATTAGGGGCATCTGATATTGCAATGTCTAAGTGAGTTCTTGAATCTATAGAGGATGGGAAACCTACCCCAAGGAAGGTAGCGGGCCAGAAATATTTTGACCCAAGTCAGTACTAGCAATAACTGCCTCAGTGTAAGCATCTATTAATCAAGTTGGAATTGGTCGCATCCTCTTCACCAATGCAACTGTGAGGTTTTCCAATGCTACATAATAAATGGGCAAGGTAGTAGCATCATTGAGCACATACAGGGCTTGCAACCTGGTATATGCTCAGTGGAATCAATCATTAAAGGAGTTGATCAGCTTGTTGACTTCCCTTTAGACGGACATGAATTGTCGGTATAGCTCTCAAGGGCTAATTGGGATCTTATACTTTTGTAACAAGGCATTCATTAATAAGGTCCAAGATGTGATGGACCCCGTCAGTAAGTTGATATATCAATCGAAGGCCTCTTCCCCCAGAGAGTAAGGGAAGAGCCTACATGCTACGCCCTCATGATCAATCTACATATCTTTCAATGTCACTTGGAAGATCTTAATGTGTTCTTTAGCTATCCTTTGTGGATCCTGAGGATTAAACTTCATGCAAAAGCTCTCTAGGTTCTTAGGCATACCATGGTAATCATTGAAGAACAACATAGAAGGATTATTTCCTAGCCAAGCCATGAGGGGAGGCAGACGTGATACCTATTGTCGAATAGTAACTTGGGGCTACACAGGGGCAGTGGAAGTTGGGACTGCTCCTTGAAATTGAAGGGAAGGGACCGAAGCAACACCCCAACTATGGGAAATAAGCAGCTGGAAGGCAGTTTGGGACGGTTGAGTGGAAGAGGTAGAGATGGAAGAAGGGTGAGTGTGTAGCGAGTAGAAAGGGGAAGGAGGTGAGGATGAAGTTGAAGTGGATGGAATGGAGGAGGAAGAATAGGCCGCGTCTCCTCTCTTAGTCTTTCTAGTCCTCGTAGAGCGTTGTAGTTTCTGAGATTCCCCTTTGTTGGGTGTGGACCTTAGAACTCTGTGAAACCTTTTAGGGAAAAACAATCTAATTCGATCCATCTTAACTCAAAGTCCCTCCTTCTAGTACTAGTTATATTGATGGGTGTTTTAGCACATTCTCAACATAGGCAATGCATAGGTGCACTACCTCTCTTGAAAGGTAATCCCCAACAACAAGTTGTTGAAAATCACCCCAAGGTCTCTTGGGTGTCAAGTCATGACTTGCTTGGAATATCTCAGTTGTTTTGATGTGATTTTGCTCGTAATCACAGGGCAGACTTACAGAGTTAAGTTGGAGGAGAATCAGATCTTCCAATGGAGTTCCTGAGATGGGGAAGTTGGTACACAATTGTTGTAGGTTCAAACAACAGTCTAGAACTCCTATTTCAACTTCAAATTTGGCTTTACAATGTGCAATGAACCTTAGCTTAAGTTATTTATTTAAAAAAAGGAAAAAGGGCAAGGAAGGGAGGAATTTCCTAGACCTGAAACTAGCAATGAAAAGTGACAATGGAGGACCCTACTGCGGACAGCCTTCCAAAAACTGAATTCCACCTAACCAGATTAATTCAGTCTTATGAAATTAGTGCAAGCGTCTAAGGATTGTAGATATTCAACCATTCATTCACCATAAGCATGAATAAAAGATAGAAACTTAGTGCAACTTTTGATTTACGCCTAGACTAACTTTACATTGTTATTTATCATCAATAAACAACAAAAAGTATCGACGAGGGTTGCCAACACTCAATAAAAAATTTCAATATCAATGCACAACATTAACTAATCTACTAAAGTAAGCTGAAACATATAGATCAGGAAAGTTAATCTACTCAAATCCAGTAACTAAGAGAAGAAGAATCATGAAACATGCAAAGGAACTCAAGAATCCACCAAAGTCAATGAATTTCTATTAAAATTCTAGCAGCATGTCATTACAACAACTCAACTCTTTCTTGAAAATGAGAGGAGACCCCCTATTTATAGTGTTCAAAAAGAAAAATCAATGGCCAAGATTTAATCTCATTGTGTGGCCAAGATTCACTACAAATTAGGGTTTCACCTACCCCCAAATATATTACAATTTAAAATTACATTTTGTCTTTAGCCTATTTTGTCTTCATATGGCAGCATTGTAATTCTTTTATCTTTTGTTGATTTCCCTTTTACTGCAGCTACATTGTGAGGAACTTGTCATCAATGATTGGGTTTCCTTCATTCTTCTTTACAGTGGCATATACCATAAACTTTATGATCAATTCCTGGAGGTTTCCCTGCTCCAATATATCTGATTGAACCACTTGAAAGTTCAACCTCCGTGATTTGTTGGTAATTTCATCCCAATCTTTGACACATTTATGTGTATTCTTTATCACTTGCTTAGATTGAATGAAGGCTCAAGTAGAAAAACTCATGAAATCGGATGTAAGCATATCAATGATCCCGCTCTCCATCTTCTTATGGAAATATGGCTTTATCTTCTCTAGGTCCAACTCGACGGCGGACACATCAAAGTATGTCATCAGCCTCAAGTATTCTTCACAAGCTACCCTGATCTCCTTGACCCAATCAATGCCAAGTTCTACTTCATGGAGCACTTGTTCTAATACTTCCTTTCTGTGTTCCAAGCTCAGTTTCCAAGTCTCTATGAGCTAGTGGTCATCTTTTACTAGTGCAAATTTCTTCTTGCAAATTTTATCAGGTATCTTGAGAATAGCCTCAAGCTTGGGATAGGTAATTTTGTATAGTCCTAGGAAATAAGTGCAGAACTTCCTTATTCTTTCGAGTACTTTTTGCACCTCTAGGAACTTATTTTCTATTCTGACAGCACGGCCTATGCCCATATTTCCATTGTAAAGGACTTTCCAGAACCAATCCTCTGTGGCCTTTGTCTAGTTCTTTCTCTTTTCCAGTTGGTCAATATGTTCCTTGGACAACAATTGTGGTTGCGTTGTTGACATGGTAGGAAGCTCCTTGGCTGATGACCATTGTTGAGTATAATCCGTTAGAGCAGCTACTTGTTCTTTTAGTTCCTCTTCATGCTTATTTGGGCTTGAGCCAAGATGGCCTCCAACCTTGCCTTAGGATCCACCGGGGTTGGGGTTTTCTTCTCCAATTTCTTTTCTAGCCATTTTGGAATCTAAGATTCTCCTTTTGGTGATTCGTGATCACCCTCTTCCTCACGAGTGTGTTGGATTTCCATTGTTTTATCACCCAAAGCTTCTTGTTCTATCTTCTCTTATTCTTCTACTTCAATAGAGTCCCAGATGAAGATAGTTTCCTTTCATGGGGATTTGATGACCGTGTGTTCTTTGGGGTTATCCTCCCCTTCAATGGCTTTCTCCTTTTCTTCTTGGTCTCGCCCATGTTCTTTAGGTTGTTCCACTCCCAGGCTCTTTTGGGCTTCATTCTCTTCCTTGGATTTATATTCTTCTTTATTTTCCTCTTCTCCGTGTTGAGGTGGCATCTCCTCATCATGCTTGGGGATTTTATCATATTCCCCAGTCGGAGGCTCAATGTATTCCTCCATTATCTCACTTGATCCCTTTTCTTCTTCAAGAGGTTGCTTCTCCACTTCTTCCCCGACGTTCTTGAGTTGTTGAGCCAACTCCTCTTTGAGGTTTGGGTCAAAATTTTCCATAATATATTTGGTACCCGGATCCTCAGTGTCTTCCTCAGATGATTGTGTCTCTTCCTCCTCTCCCTCACGCACCACTTTATCAATTACTAAGTACTGGTACTCGAGATGCTCATGGTAGTCATCTGCTTCCTCTTCCATTTCTTTTGTACCTCCCTTTCTTGTCTCTCCAATTATTTTAAAATTTCCATTGTTGCATTCATTTCTAGTGGTTTAGTTGGAGGAGAAGGGACGTGGAGGTTCTCAACTATCTATGCCAAAGTGGCTTGTATGGTTGGGTTCATTAATACCCCAGACAACTCCATTGGGATATTCTACATGTGGCGAATGAAGGCCTCGAGGAGTGATAGAGCAGGCATTGGCATTGTTGTTGTAGCCAGTGGAAGAGATGTTGATGTAGACATGGAGGAAGTGGAGAGTGGAGAGGTAGTGGTAGAGGAAGATTCCATAACTCTGCTCAATAGGGTTACCAATTTATGGTAATCCTCATAGAAGTCACTGCGAAAGAGCTCTTGGGGTACTTTAGCTGCATTTCCCCTCTTTTCTTTTAACTAGTATTGATTGATGATCTTTTTGCACTTGAGGGGGTTTGAATTCAACATCTCCTTGGCATCCTCTTTGGATGCTTCCTCCATCTCCCTGAATGTAGGGATATGAAAAGCCTTCCCTATTGATTTGGCAGACAAGTCAGCCAATACATTCCCATCTCTATCCACTATTATTCTAGACTCTTCCTGATATGCTTCCCTGTAGGCCATTACAAGCTCGGGAGCAATGAGGGTAGGCAGGAAACTGACAGCCTTAACCAGCCCACTGATTCTAATCTTTCTATCATTTTTTGTTGTGGGGTTGATTCTGACCCTTTACTTGAATTCATCAATATCTATGTGCCTGATATTTGTATCTGAGACCTCCTTCCAATCTGTGGTGACCTTGGAGTTGAGGGGTTCCCCTTGGAAGTTGTATTTCAGTTAATCTTTATCCTCTTTTCCCCAGGGTGCTTTGGCTAACTTCTTTCCCTTGTCTTTCTCCATGGCTGCCTCTAAAGGTCCTACACCTAGTTCCATATATCCTGCGGGCGAGAGAGAGTAGAAAACATTTTCAAGTATAAAACAATGGGAAGGTTAGCCAAAATCCTACAAAATAGTGTTAGATTAGATAATTCATCTCTTGAAGATCCTAACATCTTTTCAGATTGACATTAACCTTTCATTGGAGGAAGTTACAATAGTTCGGGCCTAAGGGTGCAGACTTCCCTGGGCTGGTGGTTGTTCCAGAGGTAGCTACAAGAGGGACGAAAATCAGGGCACGACAGCCCACCTGTGCCAACCTGCATCAAGATTTAGGCATTAAGGTGGGGTCCACCAAGGAGGTTACCATATTTCAGCAGGTGGGTCAAGTTCACTTGAAGTTCGTAAGGCATTAAATGTATCTTTTAAGTAAGAGGAATCAGAGGGTAGCTCGGCTGCTTGAGGGTCTATTATTGAAACAGCGTTGGCAAGGTGGTGTTCTATCGTGCGGGACCCATGGCTTTAGTTGACGACAAATGCTTCGTCATTAAGGTTCAAATCACTCAAAAGAATGCGGGCTGGAAGGCGCGAGCGAACGGTGGGTGATGGTCGTTTGAAATGGCAAAGGTCAAACGATGGTTTGGCAAGAGAAATCTGTAGCATCGGGTCCATGGAGGGCTTAGGTTTTCACTTCGGTTGTCATTAGTAAGGAGGCAACGAAAGGGTTGGGCTTCACATAGCAGGTCGACGGGGGTCTACAGATGTTTCAAAACATCGGGAGTGAGGCAGAAGTCCATAGACGTTCGCACATGAGGTGTGGTCCATTAGGGCTTGATGCTTAGTTATTTTTCCATTTTAAGTTCAGACGACGATAGCAAATTTGGGTTTCATCGAATGGAGGGCTAGCGTGTAAAGGTCATTCACAACGATAGACCGACAACAGTGGCCTGCAGGGAAGCCTAAACTTAACATTCAGGGCACAAAGGAGAATGGTTGGCATAAGTGAGGTCGGTACCCGCTGGTCACGAGGATGTTGGCACTTTGCCGCTTGGGAAGGGTTTGTAACACAATGCAAAAGGGAACCAGTGCCCCATGAAGGATGGCCCAAAAGCAGAGACTATTTTTTTTTGAACTCGAGCGATGACTATAAAGGCAAGACCCAACAAGTGGGAAGACGAGCTGAAAAAGCCATTTAAAACGGCAAAGCCAAGGTGGAATTCCACAAGCAGGAGTCTGCAGGGTTCAATTTGCAATAGGTCACGACTTGAGTTGTTTTGGCTTGATCAAGTTCAAGGGGTGATGACTAAGGAGGAACCCACCCACCAGGAGGATGTGTTTGAATAGCTATTTGAAATGACAAAGCTAAAAGGTGTTTTGTAGGCAGCAACTCTCACCTGGGGACCCGAGAGGATCGATGGCTCTTCGTTTGAGTTCATGGATTTTGGCCAAGTTTAAGGTGGCCAAGTGGAGGGAGCCTCCTAATGGGGAAATTCACCGCTTCAAGTTTAAACATGTTTCAAAGGATGGCGATGACAATGACTATGGTGCGAACCCATAGAGCATGGATGCTCTGGTTGATGAACGGCGGCAAAGACCTCAAGTTCCACACACAACCGACAAGGCAATTTTTTCCAAGTTTTAAAATTATACAAGGTTGGTTTTTTGTGCCTTGGTTAACTCTAGTTAATTCCTAAGTTTTCTCCCTCAAATTTAGCAATTTTATATATAAATCAATGAAAAACTTGAAATAGGGTGTGTGGTGGAAAACTAACCTTTAAGACCCGATGAAGATGATTGATCAAATAGCTAGCAAATGTCCTGAATCAGAAAATGCACTTAGTGGGTGCAATGGCGGCATTTGCAGGGCTCTCTAACTCGCTCTGGACAACTGACAGATGAAAATTAGAGCTCAAGAGGGGATATTTATAGAAAATAACACATTAAATTCTCCTCATAAATGTTGATATAGTGATGTTTGTAGGGCTCTTTGACTCACTTTGGACAACTGACAGAAGAAAATGACAACTCAGGAGGGATTATTTATAGAAAATAATTCATTAACTGCCCCTCATAAATGTTGGTATGGCGGTGTTGAAAGTTGGTGGTTAGTCATTTGAAAATGGTCATGGGAAGGATAGAGTTCGTTGGGTGGACGACAGCCAGATGATGGTCATTTAGGCATTTGGCAATGGAAAATGGCTCAAGAGGTTGCAGATTCCATTGGGTGGAAGGGCGGAAGGGCAATGGCTGTTTGGAGTGGCCGAGAGGATAGGGAAACCTGCAGGGGTGGACCCGCCCAGCCCCAAGGATGCCAATTCTAAAGAGCAAAGGAAAACAGCTAAGGGAACTTCGTGAAGGCCTAAAGCCTTGAAAATTTGAGGGTAGAGAAACATGGCCAACTCAAGATGACTTCTCTAAGGCTCATTGACCATCCAGGACACAAAACAGGGGGCATGCAAAACAAGGCAACGACGAAAGAAACCTGGCAAGGTGAAAAGAAAGAGGATCCTCATTCCGAACGGGGCATGTGTGCTGAAGGCACAATTGGTGGCCTCCTAAGAAGACCCAATTCTCCACCTCTATGAGAATCTCCTAGATGCAATGAGTGCTAGAAGTGGACCATTCATGCTCATGATAAATGGGTTTATATGTTCCACTACTCATGAAATATGGGCTAATGAGTTTTAATAAAAAATTATATAGTTGAAATCTAACAAAACATCAAATTTAATACACTATAAAACACCTCCTACTTGTCAAAGGTACATTTTTTACAATTTGGAATCAATTTTTTAGATCATAGATGTGATAAAACAATTGAAAATTCCTCGGGACTATCATTTGATTGGTTCATTAAAAATTAATATAGAAGATATAAACCAATAGTGTATGCTCCCACTACTTGTTTAGATCTTCAACCTCTATTTTATTTTTAAGCTATAAGAATTTAATATTTACAAATATAAATCTATATCATTGATATGACTAATATTAATTACTAATGTCATGCTTTAGAAGTGATTTGCATTTTTTGCATGTACATTACTTTGAATAACCTTATTAAAATTAGAAAATGTAACAAACCAATGCCCAAATTGATCACTTCATTGTTGATTACATATTCTTAGCATGTATCAAATTATGAGCTCAATAAAAATTAATTGTCAAAACTAGATCAATTTTCCTAGGAAACATATTGTATGGATGTGGGCATGCACTCCAAGCTCTATGTAATGTTGTTCAAACTCTTCATAATGAATCAACACCTTATATGTTTGGAAATGTGAATCAATAGTGAGAACCCAAACTAAAATAAGATTTCTACAACATACTATGAACATAGATTAAAATATTGAAAAGAGAATTTAAATATTGAAATGAGAGTTTAAATTTATTTTGTTTATATTTAGTGGTTAGTTCCCCATTAGATATAAACTCATAAAAAATATGATAAAAGAAGCTCATTGATATAAAAAAATATATCAATTATTTGACTAAAGTTAAAATATTCAATTCTTGGGAATATAAACTTCCTACCAAGTGAGATTAATTGATCAAAGAGTGGGATATCCTAAAGAATTAAGAAATAATATACTTAAAAATAGAAGTTATACAAATGATAACTAATGCATATAATTATCAACTTAGAGATGTAGGAAAATCATGATGTAGAGGTAAGGGGACTCCAAACTAACACAAATTAAATGAACTTTGCAAGACCAAAACTCTAACACTTCAAACAAATGATTTTTTTCATAATCTTCCACTATGTTTTTATGAGAGCAGCAAATAAGGTAATTTTGACATAATTTTCAGAAGACAACCCAAACCCATGATTTAAAAACTATTTTGGATACCCATTAATCCCTTCTATAACATATTTTAAAAGTAGGTGGGGTTGCTTTGTACAAAATCCTTCAAAAATCACTAGTTTTGTACCTAGGATTTATGACAATTTTGAACTATTTTTGCCAAAATTGCAATATCTCTCTCCAAACTCAACAAAAATTGATGAGACAAAGTGTATTAGAAAGTAGATTCACATTCCTTTCAATCAAAATTGGTATAAGATCAAGATATGGAATATCAAATTCATACCATGTGTTGCAACAGGTTGGTTACATAATTTTTTTTGAAAGTGGCAGTCACCAATTTGATCATAACTTACAAAAAACTTAACAAAAATTAACCAAACCAATTGAAAATGAAAGGTAACTCAATATTATATCACAAAAAATTATGTGTAGATAATGAAAATTTCATACAAGGCCGTATCAAGCTCTAAAACAAGAATTTAACGCTCAGAAATGCAGAAAACAAGGAGGTCTTTTATTGATTTCACTTCAAAAATGTAACAACCACCTCTCCAATCTTGGATTCGACCCTCCAAGGCTTAATTTAAACATATGAAATAATTTTCCCAACTGTGCTTTGAGTTTGAATAACCAAATAACTTATTTTCCCACAATGACCCTTCATATTCCTCATTTTTGCAATTTTATAATTTTTTTCAAAGTTGATAACATTTTGCAAGATTTTACAACTTGACCCCACAAACCCCCTAGCAACCTAAAAATGACTCAAAATAATTTCAAATGGTCAACAAAGACCTTACTACAAAAGAAACACACCCAAAACTCAAAAATTACAAAAATTGCCTCATGGAGGCATAAACTCAATCAGTGTTGCACCACATCACTAGTAGAATACTTAATAGTAGGCATGCAATGTGAGTTGATGAAATTAGAAAACTTAGTATTATATACTTGTATCATCAATGAGAATAAGAAAAATATGTGAAATATTTTCAAGGAGTGATTTGGTTGTTAGTAATAGCATTTCATTGAATGGACGATGGGAACAAATATTTTTATCCTACCATAGAATGGCTTGTGATGAAACAAGTTTTAATCAAAACAATACATATTAAATAATTTCTTGGTATTCTCTAGTCTCCATGTTCTTTGCTAGAATCATAGAAAAATTATGTTTTAAATGAAATCATTTATGAATTAAAATTTATAGGGAAAATAAGATAAGGAAAATAAATGCATTAATATTTTATATATCATATTTTAGTCTTAATAAAAATGCTCTAGTCATCTTGAACGTCAAGAAAGATTTAGAATACCTAGAAATAATAAGTTTAAATATTTGAAAATATATTTTTATTTAAAATATAACAATACAACTAAATAAGATCGCATTAAAATACAAAATATAT
This sequence comes from Sequoia sempervirens, assembly GCA_007258455.2. Taxonomy (NCBI): domain Eukaryota; kingdom Viridiplantae; phylum Streptophyta; class Pinopsida; order Cupressales; family Cupressaceae; genus Sequoia; species Sequoia sempervirens. The sequence continues at coordinate 160,566,470 of VDFB02256132.1, read as the reverse complement.
TAAACTATTATTTCATATGAGATAGAACACTAAAACATTTCTTAATATCACTAAATTTTTTAAAAGCCTAAGGTTATTTACTTACCTTGAAAGATTGAATTCATGAAGAAAATCCAACCATACAAACTAGTTAGTTATTAGAATTTAATGAAGAATTACTCTTGTTATTGCAATAATCCATTTAGAAAGTTTTAATAGAACTTGGCACGTGTTCTTTGGATTTACAAGCTATAATATTGATTGAATTATAATTGTAGACAATAAGAACCAATGGAAATTGTTAGACCTTTAGTGGTGAAGATATAAATTAAACTATTTTCCAAAATGTGTTGGGAAAATTGGACACCATTTATTAGCTTCATGTTCCCCTTATAAAGATGATAGGAAGTCAACTTCACTCACTCTTGAAGTACTATGTTGGTCACCATGCAGATTGGCCTTAAATGTTTATGTTTCTTAATTCACTTGCTCTAAATTTGGAGAGAAAATTATTATGTCTAAATATTGTGTTTAGTAGTATGTTGTTATCAATAGCATGAATCATCTAGGATGCATGAATTACCCAACTATTATCTCTTTAAAAATATTTAAACTTATTTTTTTATGCTACTTTTTATTAATTGTTAATAAATAAGTAAAAATAATAATAAAATTAAAATATATATTAAGTTTTTGATATTAAAAGCAGCAAAAACAAGGGTGTTGTCCCATCATAACAAGGCACCAAAGGCCATCCAGAGTAAGCACAGTGACAGTAGAGAACACTGAGCCATCACCCACAGCAAGTCATATCAAAAACCAAAGAGCAAGAGTAGATAAACATAGTCCATCATGCAAGCATGATACGTAGCAAATGAGTCCAAAGACCCCCAGGGGTTAAACCAGAAAAAATAAACAAATAAATAAACAAATAAACAGTCATAGAGAAATAGATAGAAACAAAAAGACCCAAAGGCCTAATTTTTTTCCTCCCTGCAAGGTTTATCCTGAATAGCAGTCGCCCAATCCATCGTGAGGAACTCAAGCAGCTCCTTAAAACCAGCATCATCTTCGCCACCAACTGTAGAATTGTCCTTCTGTAGCAAACATAGACTGGTAGCCAACCTATGCATGACCTTCAGGGCAAAGTGTGACACCTCCTGAACCTTTTTTTCCAGTCGCTCCATTCTCCCTTTCAGCTTGCCAACTTCTTCCCAGGCCAGCTCTTTTTCATTGGGATTTTCTTGCAAGGGGGCTTTTCCCTTATTAGCAATGGAGACCTGAGGATTAATTTCCATCACATTGGCACTAGTAGGGCCCTTCTTCAGGCTTTCAGACACATGGGACACGCTATTCACTGAGACAGACTGGTCATCCCCACCCACCACCTTTTTCTCCTGGCTTTCGCTATCACTCCCACTCTCATTATCTGAATCCGAGGCCTCCTTAAGACTTCCCACCTTGTCCTGCTTAAGGACCATTCTATGAGATCTATGGGGGGTGTTGGCTTCATCAGTGATTTTGATGTTAGAGTCAATTTGATGAAGGAAAAATTTAGTTTTCTTAGAGGCTTTAGCCTTAGGTCGCGAGGTGGGGGTAGGACGCTTTTTTTCTTTACCCGCATCCCCCGGGCTCTTGGCAGGGGATGTGCCATGGGGAAGGGCTTTCAACGCAGGGTTTTTTAGGCATTTTTTCTTACTCGAGCCCGGCATATCCAAAATGTTAGCAGAAGGGGGAGTAGAGGAAACTGGGGTTTCATCAAGAGCAAGGAGAGACATGACTTCTTGCACAGTGATAGGTCGAGCAGGGCAAAGGGCCATATGAAAATGATAGAGCCTAGACATAAGGCCTTGGTGCAGGATAGTATAATTTTTTCTAGAAATTGAGGCTTCATTAAACTCCACCACAGTGCTATCAAGAGCATGAAACAGGAAAAAAGGAATGGAGATATGCTGGTGATTCCGAAGGTGGTTAAGGAAATTAAAGTGGTAATAGTAGTAGACCCCATACCTTCCTTCCAGCGTGAAGTACTTCATGATCACCATAAAGACTCTATCCCATGGCTCCGATAGCACCTCGCGGTCAAAGCCACCCCTCAACTTGACAGGTTTCTCCCCACCACGAAAGAACTGGTTCAGACTAATCTGGTCTGGCACCTTCGTAGTTTTCTTCCAAGTTTGACCACTATTCAAAAGCCCCATAACTCTGGAAATAACCTCCTTAGAGACTTCAAAGGAAATTCCACTAATGGTAACCCTACCATCATTCCAAGAGGTGAAAAACTTAGTGGACAAGCCCTCATCGTGACTAATCATGGCCTCCATATACTGGGTAATTCCACCTTCTTTGCAAATGTGCCAAACTGTGGCATCCGCCTTCCACTCGTCACACCTATCCGGCTCCACACGCACTCTATCCCCACCCATAGAGCCCACACCAAAGTCACCAGCCACTGAAATAGGAAAACCAAGGCACAAGAGTTGGTAAACAAATCTAGAAGCATCGAAAGGGAAATGGCTGGCGAAATGTGACCAAAAAAGTCAAAAATGAAGGCAATAAATGCCACATCTCGCAATCCACACATAGGTAGCAGCTCCCTTGTGCGAATCACCCATGGCACTTAAGGGCATGATATCAGCATAATACTTAGTCGTCTCAAGAAATCTCATAAAATCCGCTAACTTAAAAAGATCAACACAAAAATTTAGGAGGTTCAAAAAATGATGACTCCACTAGTCCGTAGGGGTAGAAGGATTTTCCATACCATCGGCTCTCAAGAGGCCGTACATACCATCGGACAAACACATGATATCCATCACCTCACAAAGCAGCCAAATATTCAAAATCATGCTCCCGCCAAAAGTACTAACCAAAGTTAGTAGGAGCCTAGCTAAAATAAGCAAGCACCTTCTAAGACTCAACATTTAGAAGGTTGAGATCATCCTTTAAACACACCAGGGCCGAGGGTGGCAAAAAATCCACTTTTCGCCAACACCGTAGCCCTTCAATATCAAGACCCGTCGCCGCCATGTTGTCAGCAGTCACATTCCCCTGTCTAAAGACATGGTGAATAGAAAAGTCATGAAGACCATTTAGGAGAGAGAAAATGTCCTCCATAATACCTTTTAGAGACCACCCCACCTTCATCTTCCCTTTAGTGGCTTCCACAATTAGCATCGAGTCACCTTCAATTTCCATGGTCTTGACACCGAGTGACAGTGCAATCTTAAGACCCCAAAGGAGAACCATGCCTTCAGCTTGGTTGCTAGTATGACCATTCAATCTCCCAGAATAGGCAGCCACCAGGCAGCCAGTATGATCCCTGATTATACCTCCTCCAACTATCATCCCTCCTCTAGCCGCCCCATCAAAATTAAGCTTAACCCAGGGTGGCTTAGGGGTTCTCCACCTGGTATGCTTCCTTATGATCATTTTGGAGTTATCAAATCTCTAAAACTCACTAGGAAAATTCCAAATGGTAGCAATGCTTCTATCCCAAGCAGTCAGGGGGTTACTAGGCATCTTCCATTTGCAAGTTGAAATGTTATCTAGGAGAAGCTTATTAAGGATTATCAGCAGACCTTCCACATTTTTCACCGTTTCTCTGAAAATCATGTTATTTCTTTCCTTCCACAGGCACCAACAAATGTGGGGTGGAATAAGTTTCCAGAGTAGTTTGATTAATGAATGATTGGAGGGGCATTTCCAATTTAAGATGAATTGGTGAATATCTTTATCAAAAACCCAAGAGATGTTCAGCCTTTGCAAAATATTCTGCCAGACCTGGGCAGCAAACTGGCAGTGGATAAAAAGATGGGAGATGGTTTCTTCTTCCCTTCTACAAAGAGTACACCAATTAGGGAATTGAAAGCCCCTCTTGACAAGGTTATCAATGGTTAAAATTTTCCCATGAATAGAGGTCCACCAAAAGAAATTTATTTTAGGGATGAGCTGATGAATCCACACCTTCTTACATCACTGCTCGTCACCACCAAACCTGAGTAGCAACTAATAGGCTGAGTTAACAGTGAACTCCCCAAAGTGGTTCTTTATCCAGAAAATTTTGTCCTCCTTGGGAAATAGATGGAGTCTAACCATATTCAAAATTTCTTGGATCTCTGCTACCTTTGGCAGAAGGTTAGGCCAATGTAAGAAAGACAACTTAAGAATTTTCCATCTAGCTCTGGGTGAGGTATAATCAGTAATATAAGTACCAATGAGATCTTTAGCATGTTCTCTCAATATATTAAAATGACTGTCAGCAAGGGGTCTGCTCCCAATCGAACTATCCTCCTAGAACCTAATTGATTTCCCATTACCAATTTGCCATCTGACCCCTTCCATCAAAAGGGTTCTACTCTTAAGGATGTTGTTCCAAATTTTGGAGCCCAGAGGGAGACCAACCAGGTCCAAAGCTCTAAAAAAATGTCTTTGATTGAGGTACTTAGCCTTCATTATTCTGCACCATTCAGTCCTTTCCTGCACCAGACTCCAGCCAATATTGGCAATAAGGGCTTTGTTCAGGTTAGTAATCTTCCTGATTCCCAGGCCCCCTTGACATTTGGGGTGACAAACAGTGTCCCAATTAAGTTATGAGGAATGGATTTTATAATTATATTGTGTAATTTATAATTACAATATCAAATTATGTATATTGATTTCAATAAAATTTTATTTTGAATTAATTAATAAAATAATTTTAAGGTTTCTATGTATTTATTTTAGCAATATATGTTTTATTAAATTAATTAAAATTATATGTTTCAATCAATCACATCAATACTTTTAAATATGATAAAATATTAAATATGCAAATTGAAATACCATCAATACTTTCAAATTATTAAAATATTAGAAATTTATAAATTGAAATACCTAACATATTCTTCAACTCAAAGTTAACAATTCAAGTGTGTTTATTTCTATAATATTTGGCTATGGAGATAGTCACCCAAGATCAAGAGGGCTCAAGGAAAGCAATAGAAGATCAATATGATAATAATTATGTTTTGATCAAATGATGGATTACAATGAGATTCAATTAGATTGTTCATATGAGAAGAAGAGGTTGGTATATATATGATACGCCATCAAGAGATCTGAATGCGCAATCAATGTGGGATAAAAGTGATGTAGTCACTATTATCAACTAGATATGCACCCTTGATGAGCTATCAACTCAAAAATTCAACGAAACATAGGAAGATCTCATAGAGTGTAGGCTATGGTAGCTTGAGATCAACCTCCAAAGAGGGTTGGTTCTCTTGATACCACACCTATACTAACCTAAACTACTATTGTTTTTGTTGAGTAAAGGGAGAGAAAAGACATAAAATTATCCTAATTCCTAATGTGGTGATGCACCAAAATGTTTTGAGACATGTACTATTATTTTATGACACAAATTTGTTCAATAATTAGCTTGGTTTTACACAACTCAAGTGTTTTCATACACTATGCATCAATATTTTGTAAGAAGGTTGAATTTGCATAATTCTGAGAAGGAAAATTTGTAATTTTTCACAACTAACAACTAATCACATTTCATTACACAACTAGAAACCTACATAAGTGTATCTTTTTTGTTCAAAGGTGTTGTAAATGAGACATTTGTTTAAGATTTTGCTTGAAAAAACAAAAAAAAATCATACATCAATCATCATAGTGTACACTATAAGTAGAAGTTGAGAAGGATAATTGTTGAATCTTATTGCTCAAAAAGGTGTTTTACAACAATAAACGATTTGAAATGCCTAATTTTCTCTAGAAAACTGAAATATTGCATACCTTTTTAGTCTCAAGGATTGGTTTTTTGAGTTAAAATATAATGTTTCTTGCTGAGAAGAACTCTTAGAAGGTACAACACACAATAAAATTTGAAAGAATTGATTGAAAAATGGACTCTAGTCATCTCGTTTAGCCTTGAATAACTACTCCATATCATCTAGCATCATGTTTTTAGGACACAAAGACATGTGTGCCTTGTTTGTTGAGTCAAAATTCTCCTTGGATGACTAGTTGAGTCGTCTCATCCTTACTCCTATAAATTTTGAGAATGAAAGAAGAAGTATTTCTTGCTTGACCTCCTTTAATGAATATTCTCCTTAAACTACTCCTATATACCCTCAACCCACATTACTAGTTCAAACCACCTTGTATATATCCTCAACTCCCCCCTATATGCTTACATTTGTTCATAACTTTTCATTACACATTTTTAACTATTGCAACCTTATTTGCATGATTTTAGGGCATGTCCAAGAGAGGTTGAAGTGGTTATAATTCCTATGAGGTGTGGGAGAACCTCCAAGGCTAATACTCAACACTTGTCTTCATTATTAGTGGCCTCCTTATCCCATGTTTTCGTCATTTGCGCAATGAAAAATTTGTCATTTATCCAAATTTTCCATGTCTTTTCTCTCTTACTATGACTTCTTGTCTAGGAGTTATAGAATTTTACCATGCTTTCCCTTTGTCTATCACATGCCTTTATATGCATTTCTAATTAACAAGACTAATAGTCCTTATTTGCTTTCTATGGGTCGGCTGTTGTATTTTGTCATTCTTTCTTTATGGTTATCTTAACCTCTAAACCTTTGTCAATTGTCAATCCATAGGTCATAACATGCTTGTTCATTAGCCTTTTTTCATATGAAAAATATATCTTTTGCAAATAATTCTTGTATCCCTTTTCATGGGACTGACATACTTCTTGTTTGGGCTCTGATTATCTTTATGAATGATTTTCACATGACCATGCCCATGATTCTTTATGCATACAATGAACTTCTTGGTCTTAGACACTATTTTTGACAAGGTTTTTGACCTACTATGAACTTTCCTTTTACTTTTAAACTATCTTTTGATCTTGACATGCAAACCCTTGACTATCACTATCACCTCATGAAGACTCATTTCACTATCTTTGAGGGCTTCTAAATTCCTCTTTTGATGAGATAATGTGTGCACTTTCATCTTGTAACTTGTTTAATGTTATTTTCATTCAACAATATGTTTATTTAGGTCATATATGTCTTAGAGAGTCCTCAACTCTTGATATCTTAACATTAGAACACTGACATACATCTCGAGCTAATAGACCACTACCCCTCGATGCTTGTCTTTTGTCATGACTAGGACCTACAACCTGCAACTTATAATGGACAATATTATATTAATTTTTCAACATCATCACAAGTCCTTCCTATTGGAGTTGATAATTGAATGTCATAGCTCCTACAAATCACCTACAACAAAAATTCCTGTCACATATGAGAGATCAAATCAACTAATTCCCACACAAGCATCTAATATGCCTTCTGTATTAAATTGAATACTTGGATCAATCTTTTCTCTCTTGGTTACATAAAAAATCAATCACTTTGATCTCTCATATGTGATAGGCATTTTGGTTGTAGGTGATTTATGGGAGTTTTGGGGTTCAACTATCAACTCCAACACTTCTAGCCCTTTTAAAGCTAATAGTGCTCAAGACACTACTGTCATTTTGTTTAACATGTCATTGTATTTTATTTCAAACGATTTTCTCTCTAAACTGTCTTAAAGGTCCTTCATACATTGTCATGCAATCTTGTCTTCTAGGTTAACACCCTTCTCTTTTGTATGACTTTCCATTATTAAATTTGTCTTGACTGCCATATTTCTTTTTAATCTATCCTTTATTTTATTTGAAAGTATTTTGTGTTCTCATTGATTATTGGTGGTTTTTGTCTCTATCATATGCCTTATGGTCTTTCATTCCCTATAAACTTCTTCATTTAGGATTTTCAAGGTTCAAAAATATTAAAAATATTGTCACCCCTATCATTTTATGGAGATTCGAAGGCACTGTTCTTATGAAGATCAAATGCCAAATAATAGTTTTTACCCTCTTGAAAGTTTGTCACTCTACCATTGACATTATCTTCTATATCTCATATTAACTTCATGATATCATTAACCAAGAATTTCAATGACCCTTGCATTTGACAACACCCCATAACACTTGGACATGGTTTATAGAGATGGTTTAACATTTTTTTGAGCTTTTGTCATGTTTTATTTTATTACTTGTTCAAAACTATCTTACCTCCAACTAATAGATCGCTATCTTTTTTGAAAATCTTATCTCACTGCCCTTTTTATATTTCATGATTTTGCTACTACTTCTTGCCTTATTGACTAAACCAACTTTACTATCATCTATGTCAACATGCACTTCATGAAGGGTTTATTATTAGGCTTAGGGTATTAATAATTTAGACAATGCTCAAGACAACCCATTCTTGGGAAGGAAAACAGACAGTACTTAGTATAGGTCTTCATGAGGGGTTTTTGATAGTGAACATCATTTGAGAATATTCATGTGAGTGTTTTAACACAATAAATAGGGTTTCAACAACTTTAATGAAGGTTCAACACAAAATGCATTCACCATTTAATTATTGTCAATGAAAACAAACCAAGAAACAATACACCTGCTACATACAACAACCAAACCCTATGGAGGGTTGTATGACTTGGACAGTATGAGATCTACCTTGATGACTATCATGGTTTCATGAAAACTCTTTGTCATTGTAGGCATTGCCTAATTCATATTACACATCATTAACATTGAATTTTCATCATATTCATCCTCGATCTTGCATAATACATCATTTTCATCACTGGCATCACTAATTTCCTTTTTAACATCATTTTCACCTATTTCCCCTATTGATTAAGTAATTTTGAATTATTTAATTAATTCATCATATTTCACTAATTTTCTTCTTATCTACCCTAATTGAATAATTTTGATTATTTAATTAGCCATAAATCTAATTTTCCTCTAATGTTCCATGATTAAATAATTTTAATTATTTAATTATCTAACTTTCATCCCACTCATTTGGAATATTCCTTTTGTATAAAGAATATCCTAATCCTCCACAATTAAATAATCTTGAATTATTTAATTTTGTTTCAATTTCCCTCTCAATGGTATATTCCCATGGAATATTCTTTTTCAAAATATCCTAAAATATCTAAATCTTCTCATTCATCCTCAACCCTTCATTTCTTAATCTAATCTTCACCCTTCATTTCAAAATACCCTAAACCAATTTCCTTAAATTATGGAGATATTTTGAGTTCAAATTGATCTTGATCCCTCATCTTCATTGATTCACTCCTACTCATTTATCTTAAGATCTAATCTCAACCATTGAACATAATCTTGGAAATCTATTAAAAAACGTCATTGCTTCATTATCACACATGTAGATCATTTGTGAAATTTTGAATTTTTGAGCCCATTCATATCATTGATATTTTGAGGAATTATCATTCATCTAGGTCAGCATTTCATGCTTTTGCAATCATGGAACCTTCTTGATTGAAAAATCCAACATACCATCAACCATTAAAATTGAATGCAAGGTTTACACTTGGTTTTTTTTCATGTTTTGATTCTGATTTTCATTACTATAAGTTGATTTCTAACCATGTATGCATTCAATTTCATTTGTAATTGGGATTTGCTCATTTCTTGACTTGGGTATTGTGAATTCAAACCCTTATTTGATAATTCATGTTTCATTTCCATTTTCCACTAACCCCACTTCACATTTTGGCATGACTGGTGGGACCCATGTCTCTAATTTGACAAAATTTTGTTGATTTTATGCTTTTTAGGTTTCTGGCACAATCATGTTTTATAGAGCCACGAACAACTGTGAATTGTTGTCTTTATCATTCACAAATAGTCACATCTTCTAATCTTGCAATGTTTTCTTATTTTTTGTGTAGGGTTTTGATGATTTTTGTCATCTATGTATGTTATGCCACTTCTACTAGTAACACTGAGCCACTTCTACATGGATTGTCACATTTTCCTTAGGTCAGATTGTTGCTTCTGCATGGATTGTTGCATCTACCTCAGGTCAGATTATCTCTTCTGCATGGATTTTCATGTCTGTCTCAAATTAGATTATCATGTCTGCCTTAGGTCAGATTGTTGTTTATGTAGGTATCGTTGTGTTTGACTATCTTTTTTAGATTTTTTTGTTAGTCATCTTACTGATTTTGAATTTTTCTTCTAACCTTAACTTTTGTTGTTTGTTGTTGTATGCTTTTTATTTTGACATATTTGTGTAGCAACTCATTTGGGAGAAGATGTCTTTATCAAATTGCTAATCCATTTGTGCTTGTAGGGTTTCAACCAGTCCAAGATAAATTCATTTGAAAACTAGTATACATCTTTCTTACAGGTTCTTTATCAAATATTTTATCATTTGAACTTGTATGCTTTATTGATTGGTAGATTAAATCACATTTGCATTTAGTTCCTTAAAATCAATGTTTGATGTGATTGGTAGACTAGAAAGTATACATCCTCTCCCCTTGCGCTTCGTGCAGTCCTGGGTGAAGAGAAACACTTCTAGTTTACACTTTTCTTTTCTTTTTAACTGAAGGCGTGTTGTCTATGTATCCTCTCCCCTTACACTATGTGTGAATCATGGGTGATGAGAAATAGCAACACACAAGTGTTCCCTATTGTTAGGAGGCCAACCTAGGGATTTCATCACCCTAGGGTTCAACTTTGAGCACATTTTTTAGTGTGCTATAGAAATTGGATGAGATCGAAAGCTATAGTTTGATTTGAATATGTAACTATTAGGCGTTCCTTAGCGGTCCTAGGTGATTCCAGACATGGGATTAGAGACTTTGGTCTTGTGCTTATGTAGTTGGTAGTTTTCACAAAGTTCTACCCACTACGAACCAATTGTACTAGAATCGTAAGACCTATCTAATGTCTCTCTATAGTGGTGCATCATGATAGCATTGTCACGAGAAGTTACTTACCATGTCTAGTCCTTGGTTAAGGTGATAAGGTATCTTGTTGGTCCTCAACCTAGTACTTTCAAGGCGAGGGGTGTCAAGGTGGTATATGACCTTGGCATACCCTACTTACCCATTCCTTGGATTTGTATTAGCATGCAAGTGTGGCAAGCCTACTATAGTTAAATAACCTATACTACTAGCAAGGCTGTGCTTATCTTGTTCTATTGATCTATTTCTAGCGAGCTTTGTGGAAGAAATCTTATGAAATATCTCCTTACCATCGAAGTTGGTCCTGATTGTTTATGTTTGTTGTTCATATCACTTGCTTTCAAAACACACACTCAGACTTTGACACATCAAACTTTGCCAAAAAATTCAAGAAACACATAATCAGTAATAGAAAATCATGTTTTCCTACCATAGTTTATCGCTTCTACTATAGTACATTACCACATTTGCACAAAATTTCACTTGTTCTTTGCATATTGTTTCTATTTCATATATTTTCATGTTTGCATTTACTATACTCTATCGAAACCTTTCCTGCACAGAGTTACATTTGTCTAAATTGTCACATTTTCCTATTATTAGATTATCGCTATTGCATAGTTTATCATGTCTGTTCTCTGCATCTTTTTACTTTTTCCTATATTTTCTATGTTTGCTTAGGGGCAGTGTGACATGTTTGCATAAACTATTGCATTTATCTATAACAATTTTCCATCTTAGACCTACAAATTCTTTGATAATAAAACTATCAAAAATCTATCATCCTAGAACTGGAAACATCTGCCATAACAATCTTGGATAGTCCTTTTCATCCTCAAACATCACAAATATCCTTTCAAATCGATCTTCTTAGGAAACATCAAAATAGTCTTTTGGATAAACATGAAACATCTTTAAACATCAATAACTTCAATCAATTTTAGTCTTATGAGACCATCCTTGATATCCTTTTGAATAAACATCAAAAGAACCTATTGCACATTGACATATCAAACATCAAACCTATCAAGTTGCTAGTATCTTTTGATCTCATCTACCCACATATTGTGAGCTTGTTAGCTTAGTGGAACTATCTCCTTCCTAGGTTTATAAATCACCATTATCTCCCTTTGCTTGTTCTCATAAGTCTAGTCCAAACAAAGGCATCAACCCAAATCTTTCACCAACATCTTGAGATCTAAGACAAACCAATAAAATTTTTCATCCTCTGACCATCAAACCCCATCATCTTTAAACATCAAAATTCAAATCAACTTTGTTAACTTTTTTTCCAAAGGTTAACCATCCAATCCAAACCAATGTGAACATCCTTTTCCAAAATACTTTTCAACACATCCTTTGAAATCCACTTCGAAATTAAAAATCCAAAACAAAAACAACATCATCTCATACCCATCATCTAGATCTTTCTATCCTTTAGGTTTATTGGGAAATTTTATGACAACAACATCACAACACAAAACCATAACATCCCAATAACATACAATGTTTTCTCATTGTTCATTTTTCTAATCTTGAAATCAGCACAAACATATCAATGGGAATCTAATACCTAAATCTAGTTCGACTCTATCCACCCATAGAATCACCATATGCTACTAGATGCAACAACATAGCAACTTGGGTTTCCCTAATAAATACTTTGGAATACTTTATCACATGTCACATTTTAATCAATGTCAAAACTTACAAATCTATCAATTAAATGATCAAAACGTGAATCCATTAATAAAAACTCCCAACCCAATAATAACACCAAATGTCAATACACTCCTTTAGGGCAGCCAATTGAGTTCGTGTTAAAGAATTTGGTTCAATCTAATTTCATCAATCTTCCAAAATCATAAAATGATTTTAAACTTTGTTTCAAACCCTCATGATACGATGACAATGTTTATTGTGAATACCATGGAACAAGAGGTCATGAAACGACATATTGCATAAAACTCAAGAACCTTATACAAGACCTTATTGATCAAGGTGTAATCAATGTTGAGGATAACCTTCAAATCCCATCCACCAATAATTGCATTGACAATGTTTATACCTCACATAATGAGCTAGAAGACATAGATACTTTTCCAAAGCATGATCGAGATAATCCATCAGTGTCTAATAATGATCCATTTCACTACATATTAGCATTATTCAACCTCATGGTAGAATAGATTGGAGAAACTTACCCACAAAAGGCTTCCAATCTATCATCCCTAAGCCTTCCACCATCTCAAAATATACCATCTTTCTCAACTCAACCATCAAACAATGAAATCTTTCCATCTTCCTTCTAAGGACTCTCCCTGATAGATACATGCCAAATTAGTCAAATGCTTAATTCAATTCCATTTGATGATCAAGAAATTATTGACCCAATATTACCATGTATCCAATCATTTCTCATGCCTAATGCATAAAATCTAAGTCAAGAGTTATCACCCATGCATTTGCATGTTGAAATCATCCAAAAGAATTTTGCAAATAATACATTATTTGGAATCAATCCATATCAAGAACATAATCTAAAGCACAAAAAATATAACTGTGAGAAAAATCAAGATCAAGAACCTACTCCAAAATACTACCATCAACTAATGAGCATCTTCCAATGTGTTAACAAAAGGTGTCCTGAAATAAGCCAATACCAAGAGTCCATCACTTCCCCGAGATACTATCATCACCTAATGAGCATCTTTCAATCCATACAAGATTTTATAAAATATGGTCATATCCATACACTAAGAAATCCTACATCTACCCATGAGATAATTCCTTCCACAAGACACATATGTGATCTTCTTTCAAAACAAGAGTCTTCCACTCTTGAAATCTTTGTAAAACATCAAACAATGGCATCATCCTTCAAACCTCATGATGATGGTTTAGAAAGGGATCATGAAGAAAATTTCTACTCAGGCTTGGAATCACTAACATCTTGTGAAGAATTATTGAAATCTAGTGCTTCCACTACTACCTTTGAAGATTCCTGACAGAGCATAGAAGAAGAGATACTTGTTTCCAATAAAAATCATATTTAGTTGCAATTTGTCAGTGAATGATTTATCGAAGAGAAGTATCAAGCCTACATAAATAGGGTATCCTAGAACCCATACAAATCTTCGACAATCCTAAGCATCAAGGTATCAGTTATTCGGCTATCAATAAATCTAATTATATCAATGATAACTCAATGATGTTGGGGGAAACTTTATCTAATGCAAACAGGGGGAAACTCTTGCTAGCACTTTGACCATCCATACCATGAATCATTGTCCTTGCATCTTTCCCCCTTTTGATCGGGACCAATAAGAAAAAATATGCACAAAGGAAAAGAGCATGTCATGGACAGTAATGAATTAACAAATCAAAATGAAGGCATGAAGTTCAAATGGATCTCAAAGAAAAATAAAGTAACTAATACTTATCAAACTCCATTAGTCAAAGAAATTTAGTCAAAATAAAAAAGGGACTTCCATCCATCAAAATTCTTCATCAATGCAAAAGAAAGCTTCAATAGCATTGTATAAGGTATACGAAGAAGTTGGTCCTAAATCCAAACAAAACTTTGTGTCTACCTTTCATTGCTTATCATCCCAAGTTTGGAGAATCAAAGATCCATCATCCAAACTGTCAACCAATCCACCTACATCTCATATTCCTCATTGCATTCTGCCATCCACTTCAAAACCAAGAATATCCAAATCTGGCATTAACTGTGTCCTAATAGCAACTCTTTATCATAAGGACTCTAAGGGAACTCTATCACGATGTGCACATCTAGGTAAGGTTAACTCTGGTATCAATGAAGACAAAAAAATTAGTTCTATTCCAGCGCTTGTATCTTGGCAAGACAAATCCTTTAAGAAAAATATCATTGGCATGTCATGATAGCAACATATACATCAACACCACTGGTGGTTCAACATAAAACATTCAAGAATCATAAAAAAAAAAAAAAAAAATCAAGAAAATAGTCGAGAAAAATCATCCTCTAGTGAAAACCACTTTGATGGTGCTTTGGACAAGCACCATGATGAAAACCTGGCAAACAAGTGTCATGTGTAGAATTGAGCCTCTATGTGTACCATTCTAGGTGGAAGTATATTATCTAATTCACCTCATCCATAGTGAATCCATGATCCATCCAATCTACTTTCATCCATCTCCCATATCCATCTTGATATTGACAAAGATTAAGGGTATACTTTAAACTTGCTTTTGGTAAAATATTGACATGGTCATTTATATAGCTCATATCCTATCTCATGCAATATTATCACCTACTTTTGACCTATCATGCATTTTCTAAACAATCTAACACTATATCTAATCTATTTAGCATTATCCTAACAACCATCCTGTATTCAAACATGTTATCTTATTAAGGGATAGTCTTTGGCTTCCTTTGCATATCATTCCCCCTAGCCATGCATCCATTCATAACATTTCATGCATTTCTAGACATTGGGGGCAAACAATTACATCTTGCTTTGAAATATATCTCGATTTATGTCCTCTAGCTCACTTTTTGATCTAAAACACCATTTCCATCCCATCCATCCATTATCATAATCAAGCTCACATCCATCCCATCCATTCATTATCATAATCATGCTTTCATCCATCTTATTCCATTCATCCATCACCATAATAAACATGTGTCTAACCATGACTTGATCGCTTGTTAAGTGTCTAACCTTGCTGCACTATCACCATCCTCCATCCACATCATCCCATTTATTCATAATAAATGAAATCCTATACCTAATTGGGGGCATCCTCTTGAACCTAGTAGATGGATTAGATCCTTGTTCATATATGAAGTTGTGTATAATTGAAAAATAAAAAACATCCAAATAATCTTGGAAAATAAAAAACATCCAGATAATCCTGAAAAATAAAAAAAACATCCAGATAATCTAGAAAAAAAATAAAAAATCCAAATCATCCTCGAAAATCCAAAAACATTCATACAATGTCAAAAACATCAAGAACATTATTAGCCATCCAAGTATGAGCTAATATCCCAGTCCAATAATTGAATTACAAGGCCTTTGCGTATGTCACATAGACAAGGTCATCATTGATGAGCCCCCGAGGCATTAGGTTAGTCCCCTTAGGTCCCCCTCTCTGGGTTTAAATATCTTCAAAATACCAAAATAATCAAACATCTTCAAAAACACCAAAAATAGCCTCAAATAACCTCAAAAGCACTAAAACATTCAAAAAATATCAAAAATCGCATCTTCGTCATCGCCTACCCATAATAAACTATCCATCCATAATAAACTTTTCATCACCCTCATCCTTTGACAATGCAATCAAACCAAACCTAGTAACTTCAAAATCTAGAACAATCAAGCAAGAATCATGAAAACCTAATCACTATCAGATAAAATAGTGCCTAAATATGAATTACCTATCAATCGTCATCATCAGTACCATCAACATCCTAGCATGACAATTAATGGGTATATTGTTCCTACAATGGTCATCATCAATAGATAACATCCCTAAACTAAAAACATCTCTAGCAAGTGATATGGCAGCTATGTTCGTCTGTGTTGATCTTTTCTTCTTTGATTTCATATGTTGTCTTTGTTGGATATTCTTGTAATACGACCATGATGAATATTTTCCTTTTGTGTGTAGGGATAGCCCCAAGTAATACAACGGTTGGTGCATATAAGGCTCTTCATACCTTTTATGTATAAGTCTCCTTACTTCGATGGCTTTATTCTCTCAAATTATTTAACAAGGTTTCCATATGTTAGGTATGAATAGGAATACTCTTTTTTGTAGAGTCAAAGTCCACACAATAGATACAAATCCACCTTAGTTCTTCATACCTCGATGCGTCATGTCTATTTTCTATATTAATAAGGATTGCTAATCATTAGTTTTCCCCAAAAAGCAAAAGCATACTCATAAAATTTTTCATACATTATCAAATATCGAATCACCATTGAATTCATATCCACAATCATAACTAATAGATTATCAAAAAATTGGATCAACATCAGCTATTCTTCTATCATTTCTCTCTAATGATTCTGCTGACTAACATCTATTTCTTGCATCCTGTATCCATAACATCATTAGTATCACACACATCCTGCATCCACAAACTCATTAGCTATGCATCCACCCATCATATATATCATATATCATCATATCATATAACATCCACACATCATGATTATCATCAAATATCAAAAAAAGCACAAAAATAATCATATCTGCATATTACCGTATCATAACATCACACTCGGATCACAAATCAATAGCATCATCATAATCTCATAATCATTAGTGCATCATAATCATAATCATAGGCATCATATATAATAATCAACAACATTCACATCAATAGCTGAATCAAAATCATGTCATCTCATATATCATCAAAAAATGAAAATGTCATACAACATCATAAACTGTCACATGTGTGATACATCATAAATACATATATGAGGCTCAAAAGGTTGATGAATGTATATACATCACAAAGATTTGTGTCTACATCATATAAGAGAACATCAAGATAAATATCAATATCAATATCAATACAAATGTTTATCCCTTCATATGCTCCTCTCCATTTGGAGGTGGTCTCATATCACCCTACTCGTCTCCATGTTTGGGTGACCTCTGAGTGTGCTCACTATGGGGGTGACCTGTGAGGTTGTAAAATATGCCTTTGTTTATGCTGAGAGGAACAAATAACTGAACCACCATCTGATTTGCTAGACTTGGCCCATGTGGTAGCACTTCGGGCTGCAAACTTCGGCAACCTTCACTCTCACAAGATTGTTGCCTCATAGAGAGTCTTGTAATATGTCACCTCCTGGATGAGGTGCTCCCTCTCACATATGATGATCCATGGTAACAATAGACCCATATGCTATCTCTAGTTGTATGTGCTTGCTACACTTAGTATCTCTCTCAGTGATAACTACATCATGTTGCTCCAAGCTTGGTCCCTCTCAGTCATGATCTATGTAACCTACCCCTTAGCTACTTGACAGTAGGAAATCTTAGTATCTCTCTCCGTAGCTCGAGCGTCTTTGTTCGAGAGATCTTGATCTCTCTCTATCCTCAACTTGTCACACTCCTAAAGAGCCAACCCCCTCTCTGCTATAACTGCATCCAGTCTAACACCCTGATCTTTGTCACCATCTCTCCTATCCTCCTACTATTGATTTGGCTGAGGAGGTGGTCCCTACTATTGATCCTGATGTGGAGGATCTAGTCATGGCTGATTATCCTAATGAGGAGGATCCTAGCATGCAACCTATACTGGCTGCTAGTGCTTGATAGCTTCCCTCTAACTTTGCTTGACCTCCTAGTCGACCCCTACTCAATCTCTCCTCCTCCAAGCCCTAATGGATCCTAGTGCACCTACTACTGGAAGAAGTATAAATCTTAGTGTACATCATAGATCCCACCAAGCATCATAATCCTAAGCAGTCCTTAGATCATCAAGACCACTTGCCCATCCCCAAGCCATGGGAACCATGTGGTCAAACTCTACTAAAGTTGTCCTCAATGAAGTTGTAGGATCCCAAGAAGGAACCTCTCTATTAGTGCATGCATAATTAGCATGATAGTCAGCAGTGAACACAATTTATCTCTCTCCAAACTATCTGCGGACCCTGTCTAAAAGATATCACTCTATAATATGTTGAGTCTGCATGATCAACCATCAAGTCTATCTACAAAATGTCATGTGGAGATGATCATCACCATGCCTTACATCAGATCCATGGACGCCATATGAATTGTGTCATGCCATCAAATCTAGCTCTCCAATAATGTAGTTTCCCTGGCCGCTTATATATAAGAAAATCTAAGTACTTGTATGAGAAAGGATCATCAACATCCCTCTCTCCAATCCCCTTAGGGTGAGTAATGGCAATCCTCTCCACACCTAGACATGAAGTAGGCTCACACCTGCTGATATGCTAGTAGCGCCTCTTTAGCGTACCTAATGCATATCATGATATAAATGTGCAAGAACACAGGGCCCCATACATATGTAGTACCCTCTAGGATCATGCCCTCGATGATGAATCCCCATCCCATAGGAAACTATTAGGATCGTTTGTCAGGAATCAAAGGCCCTATGTACATTCCAACAAGAATAATAGTGATGTCATGTACCTCTCTGACATAAGCTTGTAGGTCAATCTATCCATCTATAACTGCAAGTTGATCTTCCCCTAGGAGTCTCACCATAGACGCTACTCCTTGATCCACATTGTACTCAACTCGAGCACTGTGAATCAAAATCCTAAGGATATGCCATACATATTCTAGGGTATTCATACACTCTCCAATGGGAAGGTGAAAGGTAGCCGTGTCAGATCTCTATCTCTCCACCAAAGCAGTCATCATAACCCGATGCACTCTGATATCAGGCATATAGGCAATATGATATAAGCCAATAGCAACAAGAAACTGAATCTCAAAATCTCCAATGTGAGCTAGTCTTTCCAAAATCCTAGGTCTTTTCTCTCTCGTGTAGAGGGGATGAAGCATCAACTGCAAGCATAGAGCCCACAACGTCAAAATTGTAAAACATAGGTAAAAAATCCTCAACCTGCTAGCTAAAAAAGCAAATGTGAGCTTTCTTGCAAATGTGTTGCTATATAACAATAAAATGTGCACTTCTCTATAAACGTGTTAAAGCCCCAATCACAATTGTGAAAAGGAAAACACGACCACTTTTTCAAAAGTGTCATTGTTGTAGTGTAGAAAAATGTACACCTTTGCATTTTCACACTATGTTTGCATCCCCTTAATTAATTGGACTTAATTAAGCCCTTAATTGGCCCAATTATGCATTCACAAACCTACTTAATTTTGTCTTTCAAAAGGTCAACCTACATTTAATAATGCCTACACTTAATTGCACGTCTTGGAAAATGTGTGTTCTAGGTTTAGGGCCTAGGACCCATTCGCCTAAGGGTGAATGGGTCCCCCCTTAAGTCTCGAGACCCAATTTTTAATATGTTTTTTGGTGGCATTTTAATTATCTAAATTCAAATTTCAAAGGTCAACTTGTGGTGTTTAATTGTCGAGTAATTAAGGAAACACCTATAAATACAAGGTATTTTTATCAATTCAAATACTAAGACTACAAGAGATCAATCCTAAGAGAAAATATTATTTTCGAGAGCATTGAAGAGCTGATTTATAAATCATTTATTGCAGCATTCAAGATCCTATCATGATGTCAAGATTTATGTGTGTTCAGGCATGTTTTTGAGCTAACATTGTGATGTAGGTTTCAAGTTTCAAGCAAGTATTCAAGCATCAAGATCTATCAAGCAATCAAGCCATTTCATGCAAGATCCAATCCTTAGAGAGATGTGTTAGACTTCGGTCCTCTAAGGGCAACCATTAAAGGGTTTTGGTGAGTTATAACAAGCTTTGTTCATTCATCAATTCCTTCATTTTTATCATTATTTCATTATCAAGGTTTAACTACCAAACTAGGGTTTGACCAAGGAAAACCCTTATCCACCAAAAATAAACATGTTTATCCTCTCTTTGTGTGTGCAAGTTTATAGGTGAAGAAGGATTGAAATTAGATCAAAAGTGCAATTTTGCAAAGTTGTCAAGACATGGAAACTCACCTACAGGTTTTATTTTCATCTTTTTGACAGTCAAACCTGGTGGAATCAAAAGCTTAGATATGAGATTTAAGGAATGCAAAAAGAATTTTTAAACCCCTATATAGAGAGACATTTTCCCCTAGGTGAATATGTCCTTCAACAGAGCCTGAAACCCACTTTTCGAGCAAGGTAAACACCATCCTAACCTTCTTAGATTTGTTGGTTAATGGTTGTTTCTGATAGTGTTATCATAATACTTCATATTTCAAGTGTTAGATCTCATAGGTTTTATTGTTAAAGCACTTTTATTCTTCTCCCAAAACTGTTGTTTAGTCATTTATGTCATAAGGAAGTCAAGGTAACATAGTGTCCAAACTTAGGGTACACTCACCTTGAGGGTTGCAAGTCAATTCTGATCATTTTTGGCACTATCCCTCTTCCTAATGAACATGGAAAAGGTGGATTTGTGATTTGGTGGACACCCCCTTTTTCTTTAGGAATATGTCCTTCATCTCACATCTCATTTTTAGGTCTCTTATCCATCTCCCCCATTTTCCTATGTTTCAATTGCAAACGCACTACCCTATGGCATACATGATAAAGTTTTCCACATGTGTCACCTTTTACAAACATGAGCATTCATGAATTCCAAACACAAAAAATTCATGTGAATTCGTGTCAATCCAAAGACTGACACATTTTCTAGCCTACCTTTAGCTATGAATTTGAAAGTCTAAATCTATGTGCAAGCAAAAATTAAAGTTATACGTACTGCAGGTCCTTCTCCAGCTGGTCTCTGGCACTATCATACGAGGTCTAATTAGTGTTGTACTTGAGGTATGAAGGCCATCACAAATGCATGTCTAAAGACTCTGGAAGCTAAGAGCTCCAAGGAGGTAGAATTCTCTAAAATTTGAGAGTGCAAATGAGGACTATTTGGGCCTAATTGTTATCTATACCTCCCAAAACCTAGGGTTTCTCCCACAACCACCCTGCTAGATCATCTTTTAAGCTTCATCATTGATCCTCAATATTTTTTGGGACCCTTAGGGCCTAGTTTTTCATCCTATTCTCATCTGAACTGGTCTTGAACTTTATCGTGAGACCGAATTAATCTTTTTTGGAAAAACTCTTGAGGGGGCATCCTATTATCCTTTGGTCATCCATTGGGGCACAGTGGGGCGTCAATTTTTTTAAAATTTTATTCGATCTCAATGATTATCTTTGAAACAATGTAGCAAGTACATTGTATTAAAGAGGAGAAAAATGCAGACATGCAAAATTGCCTAATTCATATTACACATCATTAACATTGCATTTTCATCAATATCCATCCTTGATCTTGCATAATGCATCATTTTCATCACTGACATCACTAATTCCCTTTTTAACATCATTTTCACCTATTTCCCCTATTAATTAAGTAATTTTGAATTATTTAGTTAATTTATCATATTTCACTTAATTTTCCTCTTCTCCCCTAATTGAATAATTTTGATTATTTAATTAGCTATAAATCAAATTTTCCTCTAATGTTCCATGATTAAATAATTTTAATTATTTAATTATCTAACTTTCATCCCACTCATTTGGAATATTCCTTTTGTATAAAGAATATCCTAATCCTCCATGATTAAATAATCTTGAATTATTTAATTGTTCTAATTTCCCTCTCAATGGCATATTCCCATGGAATATTCTTTTTCAAAATATCCTAAAATATCTAAATCTTCTCATTCATCCTCAACCCTTCATTTCTTGACCTAATCTTCACCCTTCATTTCAAAATATCCTAAACCAATTTCCTTAAATTATGGAGATATTTTGAGTTCAAATTGATCTTGATCCCTCATCTTCCTTGATTCATTCCTATCCATTGATATTAAGATCTAATCTCAACTATTGATCACAATCTTGGAAATTTATAAAATAAACATCATTCCTTCATTGTCACACACCTAAATCATTTGTGAAACTTTGAATTCTTGAGCACTTTCATATCATTGAGCATTTGAGCAATTATCATTCATTTAGGTCATCATTTCATGCTTTTGCAATCATGGGACCTTCTTGATTGAGCAATCCAACATACCATCAACCATTAAAATTGAATGCAAGGTTTGCACTTGCTTTGTTTTCATGTTTTGATTCTGATTTTTATTACTATATGCTGATTTCTAACTATGTATACATTTAATTTCATTTGTAAGTGGAATTTGATCATTTATTGACTTGGGTATTGTGAATTCTAATCCTTATTTGATAATTCATGTTTCATTTCCATTTTCCACTAACCCCACTTCACAGTCACCTTTATAAAAGATGTTAAACAACCTCTTTTCATCTTTGTTATGTTCTACTTGTTGGCTCAAGGTGAATGTCTTAGCACCTCTTAGAAGATCTTCGCAATGCCATATCTTTGTTCATTATCCTTGAACCTCTACATCCATGTGTAGCATTTAAGGAAGATATTGATCTCTAAGGGCTCTTCAATCATTCCAATACTTATTTTTCCCATCATGGATGCATGTCCATTGTGAAATTTTTTTGAAATAGAATTCCATGGTATTGAAACTTGGACACAACAGTGAAAAGAAACACACAAAAAATTGTGTATTTTCCATACACTTGATCAATGGTTAAGATCTCCAATAATTCTTTTCTTTGTGCCTAGAAACAGTCGTAGTTGCTCATGGAAACCTACAAGATTCAAACAAAGAAACCTAAAAGTGATAAAATCCTAAAATTTTGACCTAGTCTAATGAAACTCAAACTCCTTTTGAAACATGAAGTCCCTCCTTTTACATGCATGGGGACTTGTCAAGATAATAAGGTCCTTGAATTCTTTTGACAAGGTTAAGGTGTTTAAATCCCCATTGAATGCTAAAACCTTCAAAAAGGCCAAAGGCACAACTTATAACCTTGAGATATGAATGACTTTGAAATATGGCCAACATTGTACAAAGATTTTCATTTGAAAAAAATTCAACCCTTTTGAAGATCCTAGGACAAAACAAAGACTCTTTAAACAACATGAGCAACCTAGTGTGACTATTTAGACCCAAAGGTAGAAATAGGCTAACAATCACATGTGTGCACAACTCTACCAAACAAGGGAATTATAAGTCACATGATGCAAGCACAATCTATTTAAGTAGATACCTACTTTAGTAATCTTATCCTATCCTAGTGAATAATATACAATAAACTAATTAAATATTTTAGATGATGGAATTATGGATGATGATGAGGAAACTCATCATTATTTGGTCATAGCTATCAATCCCCTCTATTTCACACCAAAAATCATGTGAAAAACCACCTATAAATGTGTCCAAAGTATTGTAAGAGGCATGCAAGAACATTTTATAGATTTGTTGATAATTCTTTTATTTATGGGACCTTTGGATCTAGTGCACAAGCCAAGGATGATCTCACAAAATATACTAAATGAATAGTTAGGAGATGACATGAATACCATTGGACTTGAAACCCTAACCACCATATTAAATAAATCATGGTACATGTTCATATTTTACTCCCTTTGAATTTGCACCTTTTGAATAAACAATGTCTTATGGGTGCTAAAAAATATGATATGATAGTTGCAAAGACTTATTAGGTCATTTATGGTGGCCTTGGATGTGCAAGGATGAAGGTGGATTTGAATATTTAAAGGTGTGGGAATTTTGGAGTTCAAGGTTTGGGGATTAATCATAACTCTTACCACTTGTTGGGTGTTAGGGATCAAGCCTATGGCACACTAAGTATCTAAATAGGAGCATGTACAAACACGCAATCCCAAAGGGATAACACAATGAAAAGGTGTCAAGGACCAAGGTTCATGATACCTCATGATAGGTACTTGAATAAGAGGAAGGTCAAAAGTTTGACTCTAATAAATATAACTTAGTGTAATGGTCAAGGAATTTGGGTTTTGAGGAATTGAGGGTATCTTGGAAAGGGTACATAAGTAGGGGAAAGTGTAAAGCACTGAAAAGGATAAAGGAAATGAGTGGGTAATGGGTGAAAGGGATGTCGAGAAGAGGAAGAGTATGTACTATCCCTACCAAAATATTTCAACCAACTTAAAAATTTATTATCATGAGAAACCATTCAATTTCCTAAGGTTTTTGCTTAAGAACAATTGCAACTATCTTTCATAATCATAGGAAAATTTATAAACAATTGACATGCATTAAACAATACACATACATTTTAACAAACAATTTACAAGCATATGTACCATTGTTGATATCTCATACATTAGACACCCTTGTTGTGTAATATTGATGATGATTTTATAGTTTCCTTTGATGGTAAGATTAGATGCCTAAAGGTAATTCTCAAGGTTCGATCCTTCATGAAAATAATAGGTTTGAATTCATTACTATTGCAACAATCAAGATGAGTAGTCCCTACTCCCAAGAAGGAGCTAATTTCATTGTGACTAAGTTAGGGCCTACATTTGAAGTACCATCAATTTAAATTAGGACTAATATCTTCGAGGGGACCAACAAGCTAATCTCTTAGCCAAGAATTTGTGAGTCTCATTAATGGTGGTATTTTAGTCTTGCAAATAATATGGTTAAACACTTTAATTAAAAATAACTCTACTAATAGAGTACATTGGCTCACTTAATGACAAAACTTACTAAATTTATAATGATCAAGAACTCTTGTAAGAAAAAAATTATATTTGAACAAACCATTGTCCATACTTGCAAAAATATTCACAACATTCCATAAAACATTTAAATTCTATTGTCCATATTATTAGAAAAATATTACTAATGTCATCTAGGTGAACTATAGTCAAAGACCACCCAAACATAAATATAATATAGCAATAGGTATAATTCTATTTGACATTATATCATGGAGAATATTACATCAATAAAACCCTATATTTACTAATGCTGTCTAAATTATTTGTATTCCTAAAAATATAAACAATAATATTGATTGCACATGTGCATATTTAACTATATTAAACTAAACATCACAAAGAATTCAACATTAATAAATATTCACATGCGTTTGAAACCAACAACACTGCATATATGCATATGTAAAAGGTCAACATGCACTCATAAATAAAGATCTGCAAGTCAATAACCTTGTACATTTATTTAGTTTTCATTAGTAATTTATATTGAGTCATGCTTATAGGTATTTTATATATAAGTATCATTGGCCTTTTGCATTCACCCATATGTGTTGTTGCTAAATGTGAAAAAATGATGTTTATGAGGTTGTTTCCACAACAAAAAATTACCAATGTTAAAGGAGGGTTTGGGGTATAAGTTCTCATGTTGACACATTAGAATCCTCCCTCCTCTAGGACTAACACCACCACCATATTTGGTGCCAATGTCATACCTTATGCGGCTCTCTCTATCCTGTTGTCATTGTTAGACATTAAATTTATCCTCTTACTCTTATTAACATGTCTATTGTAGGGCTCCTATAATGTTTGATTAACTTGGTGGTATAAGTAGACACACAATTTAGAGGATGGATTCATAACTAGACAGTTCACCAAACCTTTTACAAGAGGTTGCATTTAATTATCAAGTAGGGCTTCATAAGCTTTTGACAATGTTGGCACTATATGTGCATTCATGGATTCTAACACAACCTATATCAATGAGTATAGGTGATTTACACGTGCACATAAAATGGTACAAGTTGGAAAAGGAAATGAAATGTTAATTGGCAAAACAGGGGAAATAACATAAGTTGTTACTTGTGCTACGGGTGCTTATCACTTAAGATTGTGACTACTAGATTCTAAGATTGAAAGTTGCAACTAATTACTCTAGTCTAGTATGAAACTATCATTAAGCTACAAAATCTAATTTAGTTACAAAATTATATTCATGAACTTCACATTCATGTAATTGTAAACTATCTTAATCAATGATGCATGAACGAATTTAATAACAGAAAAACTGAGTGGACAACAGTACCTCAAGTGGACCTTGCTTGAGTTGTTGCTTCCACAACAAATATCAACACTTACTACTTGATCAACAAATCATGATACTGAATTAACTCCTTTATTGCATGGAATTTTTGAACTCTAACAAGAATCTACTCCAGATTTATCATTCAACAATACATGTAATTTATTCATTGATAACAAAAAACTAACAATGACTAATTATTAATTGGTAATTAGCAAAAGCTAAAACAAATAACTAAAATAACTGGTAACTAGATTTACTCCTCACAATGGATCCCACTATATAGGGTCTGCAAGGAGTCTTATTCATCCTAGGACTAAAAACAAAACCATAATGTATTTGTCCATTCTCCCTCAAGAATAGGGAGATGACTTAGTCTTTGCAACAAAAAACCATAATTGAAAAGTAGAAGAAGAGAATTTAAATTGAAACTCTACTCCAATGGTTTAACTGCCATGACAAAGATATGTTTCATGAAGAATGTCTCGTCATGGGTTAACCTAATCAGAATAGACTCCTTCCTGCCATCTTATTCGGTGTGCTCATGGTGACTCATGATTTGACCATTTAATGGTTGCCTTCATTCTTCTTTGGAATTGTCGCACTTTAACCATTATGACCTCTCCCCTACAACTACCTGCGGTCCTTATGGGTTGGAAATCTAGTTGTTGCAGGTTATAGTTCTTCTTAGTTGCAAGAGATTAGTTTCATTTTAAGGCATACACATCAACACAATCATAAATTAAGCATAGAATCATATTGGATTTCATGATCATTCATACATTCACTCATACATATGTCATCATATCATATTTGCATTACCATATACTAAAGTTTGGTTTAAAGTGCATAAAAAGTATAAAAGATGTATAAGTCTTAGGAATGTCTGTGAACTTTGGCAGATTGAAACGATAAAAGACAAACTAATGAAGGAAATCTAGCCATAAATTAAGCCCATCATCTACCATCTAACAAACATACTCTAATCTTCCAAGCTTTTATCTAACTCAAATACAATGGTTTGCTTTGTAATCTTTAATGCATACAAAAGTACACATGAAAATTTATTATTTTTACCTTGTTAGCATTCCCATGAGGGTTAAGTTTACAACAAGAGAGAGTCGTCTTTAGGCTTGCAAATGTATTTTGAACCCCTTAAAAGAGTATCATTCAATAATAAACTAATCTACTTTTGTTTCCCTTATAAGTGTTCTAGTAACCCTTTGAAATCCCAACTTTATAACAAGCTATTGAACCTAGTTTTTTCTTGCAAGTGTCCCCACAATAAGACAAGTCTCTAATAAGTGGACCAACTTTCACTTATGTCATAAATAATGTGTACAACCCCTAAACAAGTGAATTTACAATGAGCTAGCCACTTTGACATGTCTTACAAGGAAGCTTAAAATTTTGAATGTAGATCTTTTTTGTTTTTGATGGAAGGTTTTTATATCAACCTAGTTTTTGAATGTAGATCTTTTTTGTTTTTGATGGAGGGTTTTTATATCAACCTAGATAGGCCAAAGAGAACTGAGGGGTATCCATTCCACCAAAGTCACTTGAGGTGCAATCCGAACTTCATCTCTTATGATGTAAGGGCCTTGCCCTCTTCAAGACATGATCCCCAGTAGACTCATTCTGAACCATTCAACTTCACCAACAAATCAAAGACCCATTGATCGAATGTTGTATATATAAACTATTTGCCTCTTTTAACTTCCACAACAACCTTTACAATAATAAAATATAAACACAAATTAATCATAATAACAAACTTAAAAGCATAAATTAAATCCAAAATCTATGAAGATTCATACCCTCAATACAAAGCTGAAAACCTATACCCTTAAAAAGAAAGATTGCCTTCGAAAAATAGAACAAGAAGTCACAATTGACACACATCTCTTTTGAAACCCCAACTAGCTGTACCAAAGTAAAGGGCATCAACCACAAGATCAGTCAATTTTACACATAACTCCAACCGTGGTTCTAAGGAGGAATCCTCCATTGACGAAGGTACGATATTATATGTAAATTTATAACGGTGGCCCTGGGATTTTTGCCCTCATTAGGAAAAAGAAACTAAACGAAGAGGGAAGGGAAGGAACGGTGCGGTTAGCGAAATGGCTCTGAGGAATGCCGTGCTTAAGCACATGAGGGTTACAGTTAACCCCACTGGCTCTGTGGCACTCAGAGCCCTCGGACGGGGATCATGGAGCAATGCTATGCGTTGGATGTCAAGCGAGACATTCCTGGATAAGGATGAGGTCACTGAAAGGGTGCTATCCGTCGTCAAGAGCTTCCCCAAAGTCGATCCTTCTAAGGTAATTTCGACTCCTAACCTCTCGAATGTCAAAATGCATAGGAAATGGTATATCTTCACGTCTCATAGAGGTTGTTGTTACTCCAAAGGTGTGTTAGTTCTTGAAGCATCCGTATATCGAAATCCATACAAGGATGAGATACTATCTTTGTAGAATACTTTTGATCTGCTTGAGGGGTTTATTGTTACAGGGTATGGGAATTTTTAAACCCAAGCCGTTTAAACCTAAAATTGTAATACACACATTCATTCTTGAACTTGGAATTGCTTTCTAAGTATTGCATTGAGATCCGCAGTTACATCTTGAACAGTCGCCTTGTTAAGCTGTCATTCACGCTTATACATTGGAATTATAGCAGCCCATATTAACGACCCGGGTGGAAGCTGTCCGGAAACACTGGCACCCGAGGGCAGCCGACTGCAATTGAAGCTTGGTCTTGTTGCTGTCAGCGTCCCACGAAACCGGGTTTGAATGCCCACTGCTTAAAATCCACCCCAAAAAACTTAATATCTATACAGAAAGTTTTTTATTCACTTTAGGGTTTTGTTGCTCGAATCCCATGGGAGTTGATATTGAAAGTATTTGGGAGTCGACAAACCCTAATTTTATGATACGAGTAACCAATCGTTTCCTGCATTTTGTATGGCAGGTAACTCCGACTGTGAATTTCCAGAAGGATTTAGGGCTTGACAGCTTGGATACCGTTGAGATAGTGATGGCTTTGGAGGAGGAGTTTGCGTTGGAAATTCCAGACAAGGAGGCCGACAAAATTGATTCGTGCAGCCTTGCTATTGATTACATTTCTGCCCACCCAATGGCTAAGTGAGATAAGCCAACGCTTTTGAATATTGTGGGTATGTTTGTGTTGAGGGTAATTTTTTTGTTCCGGGTTTTGGGCATTAAAGGGGCTTTTGTTCACTTGGAGTCATAATTCATTCCATGAGCACTATAAACCGTGGAAATAATGTCATTGAACAACTGTAAATGTTGCCACACTCACAACGATTACATAAACTGTTATATTGTGTTTCTTTAATTCACAGTCTGGACTCTAATTTGTCTTATTAGTTTCCTCAGTAGAAATGTATTTGCTAGGTTCTTCATGCCTGAAATTATAGGATGTACTCCGTTAAACACACTTAAGTGGGTAAATACACTCAAATGGATGTAAACTATTTGAGATCAAAGTACAAGGGTTGGGATAGAATGTATGATGAATGATATGATCTTATGCTGTACTTGGTTTGAACCCTGCTAGGTTAACACATCCAATGAATGTAAAATAGTTGATATGATGATGCAAGGATCGAATGGATGATGGATGATGATCTTGTTCTCTGCATGGTTTGAACCCATTAAGTTGAAACATCTAATGAATGAAAAATAATTGATATAAAATCTAAGGGTTGAATTCCTGATAGATTATGATCTAATGCTTGCCAACTCACTCAGATGAAGTTGGGTAAAGATATAAATATGAGTAAACTAATCAGAACTCCATAATCTACTTCTACTCAATCTTGATTACTATCAGAGTGGCTACTTCTTGTAATGTTGGGTTTTCAGGCATTGCAGATCATCACAGATTTTTTATTATATTTTTCAGTACAATTTTCGTTGCTTTATGCTATTGTTCTATTATGGCTTTGTATTATTTTAATAATAGGCCAATTATAAAAACTGAATACATCAATAACATTGAGCAGTCAATCTAGTTTAGGCAAGTTCAAGAAGTGAATTTGACACTTAGGTAAAATAATTAGTGAGTTACAATAATCCTCTCAAGCGTGCAGGTGCCGCTCCCAAGTTTTCTTTGACAGTTAAAGAACAGTAGCAAAAACTGAACACTTTCTGAAGTTACTCTCAAGGTTCAGGACAAATATGGAATTGACATCAAAATTAGCAATAAATCTTTAGTGATATGAATAAAAAACAATTTTAGTGATTCATAATCAGCTCTTTGTAGAGGTATACCAAATGTTATGTCAAGTCATACTATTTGGTTTGTTGGGCCATTTGTGAGAATGGGTTTTACGACTATTCTAGTTTTGAAGTATATCAAATTCTGGCTGTATATCTTGCTTCAACAACATCTGAATTAAAGGAAGCTTTGTTTGTATGTGACCAGCTATTGCCCTGACAACTAACTTTGACTTCTTTGTGAATATGAAATTATCTCAGTTTGCTGTGCCCAGTCCTAATTGATTTTCAATCAGCTAGTTGTGATTGTAGGAAATATCACTAATTTCCAATCTCCATATAATAATTAGTTACTTTTGGATAGAACATGTGATATATCTAAGGTATTTGGTTTGAGAGAATACTGGGAATTAAACATACAGTTATCCTACCCAGGAGACTTCTGAATGTAATATATGTTGAAATTTTGATGTATTCTGATAATTATTAGTTGCTATATTAGTTTTTTTTAATCATCCACAGGGCCCTGGCTTATAGGAACTGTAAAAGAATATTGAGTGTGAACTGGTTGCTTCTATTAGGACCGTGATCTCATTTCCAATAACTGCATCCAAAAATAATAATAAAATCTCAAAAATGATAATACTGAAGAAGTATTATTCTGATAATGTTGGAGGCTCTTCCATGTACACTAAAATTTGAATACCCAAAAAGAAAGGTATTAGGCTGCTACTCACAACCCTGAGCAGTTCTAACATATAAAAGAGGGAGAAAAAAAGATAATTTGAAACCTAATTGCCCTTTCCGATTACTGATGTCTCCTTTCTATATAAGTTATTACTTTTCATGCCTTGCCCTTTCCGATTACTGATGTCTTCTTTCTATTTGAGCTACTAATTTTTCATGCCTAGTCCTGTGCATAATCTCTTGTAGCCAACATTCAATGACTAATGGGCCCAACCATTGATCAACGTATGCAACTGTATTTGGACTGACATTTCCTTTATGCTTGGAACGCTTCATCCTTGAACCATTGAATTTAACCAAAATAGCAGCTCATTTAGTTTTGTGTTCAATTGTTGCCGAACTTGATAATCAATTGATTTGTTGCCAATCCTTATTACTTTTTATCATGGGTAATCAGTTTTCTCACACTGCTGATTATTTTCTTCAATGTTACTGGATCCGCCTGGTGACTGGCCAGATCTGGGTCTAGTTTGAATTGGATCTGCAGTCCAGTTCAAACCAGATCCATGGTCCAGTCAGGTTCCCATGCAGATTTCAGTAGGGTGTGGCCATGGAGAGTGAGGTTTGCCCAGGACAAAGCTGGGGAGGATCTGGACAGATCCCAGTGAACTTGTCACATTTTTTGGCAATTGTATTTTTGCCTTTTTAACCAGTTTTTACCTTTGACTTTGACTTTGACTTTGACAGTGAGCTTTTCCAGGGTTAACTTGCAGAGTTTTCTGGCGAGTTTTTGGTGATCTTCAGCAAGTACTCACTGGGTACTTAGCAAGTCTGAGCCTTTGTCTCACATTGTGGTGCCCTTAGACCTCCACAAAGTTGTGAGATATGGAGCCAGGGCATATTGACTTGGATGCTTCCACTTCCCAACATGTTGCACTTGAGGAGTCCGAAAGTGAGCACACTTTTAATGCAAGTGATAGTGCAACTGCTTGTGGTTCTTCTAATGTTCCTAGTCCTACATCATCTAATATCAATGATGATGATGACGATGCTGATGATATGGAAAATCCATATGGTGCCAAAAACTGATCGTTGAACTTGATATGATTATTTTAATATTGAGCTTGAAGTTTGAACAATGAATATTTTATAATATTTATCAAATGACATTTGAGATTATGGTGGTTTTGTTGATTATATGATGCTATATGGTATTCTAAACTTAATTCCTGCTTTTAGGCTGCAAATATCTATCTATATATTTATGGTTTTTACCTGTGTTTTGTACAGACGAATATATAAATAGTTTTTATGATGCCTTCAGCCAGCACATAAATAGTGAATATCAATTGCCCAATGACATGCATCAATGTTAGAGATGCTGCTGTCCTATAAAGATTGTCATGCAAGTGGTGAGTAGTACAAAATACAGAATTGAATTTCCTTATTATAGACAAGTATAGGTACATAAAGCACAAAATAGTTGAATTGAGCCAGGGTCACCATAAACGATAAATTCTCAGGCACAGAGAGCTGTATTAGTTAGAGGTAGAACCCACTTTCATTTCCTTGAGTCTATATATTGATGTTTCAACGAATGAATCAGAGGCAAAATTATGAACAATGCACTAAATCTTTTTGGAAGGAGAAGTTAAAATTGCTCCTTTAAAGTTGACCAGAATTTCTTTGATCTTGATATTTGGCGGCTCTGCTTCCTTTCCTTGTAAGCTTGATTATTACAGTTGTTTCATGTTTTCTTCTCCTTACCACAGTGGTTTATAACGGTTTTTTGCCCTCCCTTGTGAAGTTGCTCAGGACTTATTTTTTTCTTATGTATTCTTCTGACACTATATTGCTTGCCCTTCTGACTGTTTCCCTGTGATCATGTAGTACAATGACATATGTATGAAAACATGTGGAGTATGACGAGTTTCCAGAGTGTTTTGATTTCATATTACTATGGTGACCTCACCATGACCCTCATTAACTGTACATGATCTATGTTCTTGATTCATCTTTCGTGCGATTGTTAAATTTAGTTTTTTTGGGTGGGCCTGCTAAAGTTTGGAGTCCTTGTGGAATAGTACTCTAGGGAGAAAAAAAATTCAATATACATGTTTCACATAAGCTATATTTGTCAGTGTCATAACTGAATTACGTGCTTCCAAAGAAGACTAGGAAACCTATATTAAAAAACCATAAGACCTTAGGCCTATATTGAAAACATTGGCAAAGTGAGTTACACGAAAAGCTTCTTAGTTGTATATATTATTCATACTAAAAACTTCTTCTATGCTGTGCATGTTGGAAGAAAATCTAAAACTTTCGTTCAGATATAAGCACTTGCAACGACACTCCCACTTTGCAAAATTTGAAGCACATAAATCCTTGTTGGGCACTCTTGACCATTCTGCAAGTTAACGAATATTCGCCATTTGTTCTTATGAAAACCTGGTCTTCTAGTTCTTACTTTGTGGGTACATGTTGCTCCACTTTCAAGGTCAGGTAAATGGAGCAAGGACCAATTTCTTAAGCATGGGACGGTGGTAATGACAATCTATATTCTTTTTCTTCACTTGAAAATTAAGGTTTGAGTTGCCTTGTTGCTTGTGATGAATATTCCAGAGTTATAAATTGCATGTTCTCCCAAACTTGCAACATGAAAGTCTCTGTTTAAGAGAGACCAACAGAGTTAACAAAATTTAAGTCTCATTAAGCATCCCTGTTTGATATTTTTGTGTGGATCTACATTTTGATTTATTTGTAATTGATATCCATATGTTCTTCTCTCGATCTATTCCACATTATTGATCTCTACGTGTTCTTTCGTCTGATCTATACCATAGTTCATTAATGCTAGCAATCAAATATTGTCATAAAAGGTTTAAAGCAAAACTATGACTATATTAAAATCTCGGTAAAAAGACTTTAAATTTACAAGATAGGATAAGCACTTCCAGAACTCCTATTTATAATTTATTTTATTGTAATTATATATTTCTATTATGGACATGCACTTGACCCCTAGTGGGGAACTGTTTTCCTTGGCGGTTAATTTTAACATTTCTAAACATATTATTTTAAACTTAGTTTATACAGTAGTTTCGTCTTTGAATTTAACCTATCCGTTCCCTGGTAGTTGAATCTAACGAGTCCATTCTCGAGTAGAAGATTGAAGTACTCTCTATTCGGTCATGAAATGAAGCAGTTATAAATTTGAAGGCTTCATTCTATTTGATAATCAATTGGAATGATAAAAACAATGTTGTCTTGTATATGAATGAAGTGCTAGATTTTGTCAAAGTGTCGTATATTTCACATTTTCTGATAAAGGTGATGTATTTTGCTCTATTTTCACTGAAGTGCTATTTTGCTGGAGTGTTGAAATGGTCGATTGCAAATATTTTGAATAGTTAGTTTGAAACTGGCCACGGTTCTCTCCCATAATTTTTAAATACAATGGAATTACAAAACAATATCTGATGAGAAGTTGATAGCTATTATTTTTGGAATTTGGAATTATGGATTACAAAATTAGACTAATTAGTTTTTTGATCGAGTGGAAATTAAGTTATTTATACATTTATAAAATCAGATTAATTAGTTGATAGGGCTATATAGAAATTAAGTTGAAATTTAGCATATTGGACAAAGGTGAGAACATTGAGAGAATTAAAGGGGATGGGAAGGACGAAAGTGGAGGAAATTATGGGCAGGGGTGGATGAAGAAAGGCTTCATATAGAGGGAAGCAATGGAACTAGAGATATATTGTGGTCGTTATGTCTAGGTTTAAGGACAAGGTTTGAAGGTAGTGCATGAATTAGAAGTAATTATCATGATTTGGACCGAGGATTGAGGTATTTAATGAACAAGCACAGGTTTAAATGCTAAAATGCTAATTTTAGTTTAGTCTTTTATAGTTGTAAAAAGGTAAAAAGGTTAGAGATTAGTCAATTTGATTTTAAGGAAGAACCCATTTTACACACAAATTTGCAAATATAAAATGAAGGGAATAGAGTTGTTATTAGGGAGTGGAGTTTGGGACCAAATTTTAAGTATTAGAAATTATATTTAGGATTTGGTTTAGTACTAAAGAAATCCTTTAAATCCTAGTTGATAAAACTTTAATTTTAAGTCCACACCTTTGACACTTGTGTTTTGTCATTTCATATGTAAACCCTCTCCATTTGACATAGAGCAATGTAAAAGATCTTCGTCAAGTCATGAGAAACAAATAGTCTCGTTAGGAAAAAGCTTTGCACAACATTCATTAAATCAATCTTTATTTGTTTCAATGCAAATGATTTTGATTTTTTATAATCAAGATAAGTTCAAATAAATGTTGATTAGCTTTATTGCTTTGCAAATTTTTTTTGACAAATTTAAGAGACCGTAAAAAAATTTGATTTTCCAAGTGGATGCTAAAAATTAAGGTATATACAAATAAATTTGTGATGAAAGTATGTTTAAGTATCTTGAATTCTCCAACTTAAAGTAATACATTTCATGTATGGTTCTACACCTTTATCTTTTTACAAATCTATTTTGTACACGATCTTTAGTAATTTTTTCGCCTATTAAAAAAATCATAACTACTTGTTATACTGACCAATTTTATTTTCAACATGAAAGATATCACATTCTTCTCAACTAATTATTATCTATTCAATACACTAACCAATTTTCTTTTCAACATGGAAGAGATCACATTCTTCTCAAGTAATTATTCTTCACCTATGACTACTTCCATGTTGGGTCTTTAACCAAGCATCTTGGAAGAATGTAAATCCCATGATTCAAATATTTAATAGCATTAAAATTGAATTTGTCCATAAGTACAATTAGCTTTCTCTTATCGGATTGAATCACCAACTATGATTATAATGTTGTTTAGAAATTTGTTTATCATCTTCATTCCTGTAGCTTTGCCTTATTCAAGAGTATTCATGCATTGAGATACAATGGAAACTAAATTTTGCAAATAAAAACTAGTTTTATCTTTATGGTCTTCAATTTTATTTCTTGCAATTTATTAATCATTTGTTTTGAAAAATATTTTTAATGAGTTTGAATTGGATTTTTTGTCTTATTAAGAGTTTCGACCACATTTTCATTAAAATTCTTCTTTGTAATTCCAATTTCATCATCTTCTCATTGTTGACATATATCTTTTCCCATACAATAATTAATGTAAGGATTATTTTTTACATTCAACTATTCAATCATAATGAGCTCATCTCTCATAGCATCAACTACTATATCTTTTGAGTCTTTTGAAAAGAGTGACCAAGCAACAAAATTATGTTTTGATCTCTTAAAAGCTTCAACATATAACTCTTATCTCCTTGAATCACTTAATAGATATGTTACTTTACACTATTAATGGTATTTCTATCATATTACCATGGTCTAGCCTATAGCAAATGTTAGCCATTCATAGGGACCATCACTCAATACTTTCTCATAACCCAATTTTAAAAGCAACATAACATGAGCGGACAACAAACATGATCAACTTTCTTCAACCAAAATATCTTAATGGATTTAAATTTGGAATACAAGCAAGTTGCAATATGCACTCTCTATACTTAATAAATTGTTTAAAGAAACATTATCAATATAGCTTTGCATAGCTTACATAATAATTGCACCACAAATTGACACATCCTTTTTGAAACAATTTTTATACTCTTTATTTTTTGTCATTAAAGTTTTTGTATCATCAAGTTCTCTTGTCTAGCTTCAAACTTCTCTACTTGGTGTTCCTTAGCTACAATTTTTATTTGTATATGTAACCTGGGTGCTATAAAATATCTTGGGCTCTATGTGGCCCTCTATAGTTGTAACATCTTAATGAGTTCCAATAGCCGTTCATTTGGTATTGTCTTCCTCTACCTTTATCTAATACCAAAACATCCTCTACCTCCATAGCCATAACTCTCTTTACATTCTAGACTAACTCTTGCTTTGAGATATACCTTTTCTTCATTGTGATCATGATCTTTAGTTTCAATTAACTTAAAAGAGCTCCCTCTTTTATTGAATGGTACACTATTATGGATTTTATTCACCCTTTATGCTTTTCATCTTCTTTCAATTTTCCTCTCATATGCTTAAACACCTTAGGTCAAAGTTTGATTTATCCATGGCTTGCCTCTTTTTATTTTATAAATTATCCCACTTAAGGCTAGCATGAGACTATTTTTTTCTAGGGGAAACTCTACCCTCCTAGGACCATCTCTTCCTCAATATTCTCCATTTCAAGGTACCACTCCAACCCTTTTACCCAATTTAAAACTAGTTTTGGTTTTAATTCTCCTTTAAGATTTAAAACCTTTGCTTTCACCTTGTTTCCTTGCTTTGCAACAACTTATATCAATCTCTCTATAGGTTCTACAATATTGATTTGTAAATTTTACTTTGAATTTATAAATTAATTAAAATATTCAATACTCTCCTACTTTCTTTGCAAATGAAAAATTTAGATTGTTAAGAGAAGGAATTGTTGTGCTTTAAACATAAATAACTAATAATATTTGACTTTCTTGCAGAAAACCTCCAATGTGGAGGACAACCCAATTTTTTTAGTGGGAATGTGCCTTGCTACACTATTTTATTACCTTGCAAAAAGATAATTACAAGTGGCTAATCTTTCTTTCTACTTCTTACTTCTCCTACAAGAACATAACATACAATAATCCCTAAATTATCTAACCATCGATGATTCTAATGCTTCTGTAAAAGGCTTACTTATATATTTTCCAAAACTAATTGAATTTTTCTCAGCTTAAAGTGTAGCTAAATAGTCATTAGATGTTGAAACAATACCTATGTGGTTCATATTTTGTGTTTTAGTGTCAATATGGTTGTGGACACTAACACACCCATGGTATTCTCTACTTAACTACATTGTCATCCATGTTTGGTCTAGTTTATAGTACTATTGTCCTTATATTTGAAACTTTTTTCTATTCCTAGTTTCTTGTTACATGTATTTTCTAGATCCTTTTGGATCACCTCCTTTGTAGGAATGTTTTTAGTATCACAAAATTTTAATGAGACATCAAATGAATAAATAGTTCTCTTTGTCTCTTTAGAGTACTTTTTATAACCCCTCTTCAATGTTTGTCCTCTTGAGCCTTTACTTGGTGTATCATTATTTGCGTGAAGACTCAATGTGCTTTGATGCTTTTCAAATTGATCTAGTTGCCTATGGCCCCCCCTGTTGATATTTGATTAAAGATTTTTTTTGGCCCCTATAGTTGTTTTATGATGTCTTTGCCTTGCCTTTATTGGTTCCTTGTTGCTTCACCTTAGTTGTTTTAATTTTTCCCCTCATAAAGGTCAAGTCAAAGTTGGTCAAACTAAATATTTGAGTGAGATTTAAAATTCTCATTTCAAGCCTTTAGTGGTCTTGACATAGGCTTGCAATTCAAGAAAATTATAAAGTTTTTGGTAAATCACCCCCTCTCAAGAACTTGAACATATTGGGAACCATAGTTTTTGCAAAAATCGTGTTCCAAGACAATCCATTTTTGCGAAAATTCTTAGTGCAAGATTCTCCTTATGATAGCTTGAGCGAGAGCAACAACTTATGGTACATCAAGAGGATCTTCAAGATAATCCTGCCTAGGAGGTGGGGAGTTCTCACTATGGATCTTTGGTGGCCCTCAATCATGATCTAAATATCGACTCTCACAAGTGGTGTGACACCTAGGCAACATCCTTCATTTACAACCAACACATGGGTTATCACATGCATAAAATCATTTATAATGCCAAACTAAGGCATACATAACATGAGTAATCAATATATTAAACACTTGAGTAACCAAACACCAATCACATGAGCAAGCACATAAATTGGAGCTCCAACATTTGAACATGATGCTATGTTACCAAGTGTGATGCCCCAAGCCAAATGTCCAACACATTAGCCGATCAAACAATTTATTTAAAAGCAACATGAGACAATTAATATATGACACTATCAAGTTAGATTATATATTAATGTGCAACTAAGGTGTTGTGACACACAACACACCGCATCACCATTACCCCAAGTAAGGTGGCACAAGAAAAAAAATTACAATAAAAAGGATGGATATCTCCCAATAAGGAACATCGGAACATAAGGGTTAAACCTCCACAAGATGCTACAACCCTAGAAGATAAAATCTCTCCACAACAAGGAGCGATGATGATTCACTTTCATGTCGAGGCATGCTTCCCAACACAAAAGATGACATAACTATTAAACAAAGACGCTTACCAACAATGTGATAACATTGGAAGACTCAAAAAACCAAAGGGACCATCTTTCAGACATAAAGTTTCCCCCAAAATCCTAGAAGCACTCACTATCCAACAAACAAAAAGACAACAATGTGCTAGAGGACTATAGCATGCCAAGAGGATACTAGCACAAGTACTCAAGTGTCCTAGAAATTTGTAAGTGTCCAGGAAATACCCTTTCTATCCAACTAAAGATAATGGGATTTGGCACATGCTTCATAAATATCTTTGGTTTCATACAAAGATGGATCTCTTGAGGTGTCCAATCAATTGTCCTTTTTACTTCACCAAGACCTTAGAGCAACGACATGTCCTTCCCAAGTTTTAACACTCTTCCTAAATTCACTTGTATAAGCTTGGACACTTTACCCTTACCTTTGCCTTAAGTAATTCCATATAATCACTCCTTTTTTATGCAATACAGGGTAACAATTCTTTAAAATATTTCTACTTGGAGACTGGTGGCATATTGTTGTCATTTATGTCAAAAAGGGGATCAAAGGTGTGATGGAACTGATCCTGTAAGAAGAGAGTGTTGGCATTGATGTCAAAATGTTGTCATTAATGTCTGAGGAGAGTTTGGATCTAGCTTTGGAAGAAGTGGTGACAATTGCAAAAGTTGCTCAGTGTGTTGCATTATTGTCATGATGCTGCAGTGAATTCTTTCGGTGTCTAAAAGAAAAATCAAAGATCAAATTTGATATGGGTTTTTTGAGACCTTAGAAAAGTGTCGTGTAGGTCTAGAGGATGTATAATGCGCTTAGAATTAAATTATGTGTGCTCTCTGGTTGATTTAGGGTTTGGATAGATAAACCCTAAGGGTCTACAATCACAACATTCAAGTAAGTTATCTATTTCAATGGTGATTGGTATTTGGTTGTTGCCAGTTGCTTAAGTCATAACTTAAGCCTATTACAACATGGGGCAACTGACCCCTTTACCTAATCTTCTGGTTGGTGTTGTTTATGTATCCTTTTTTGAGAACGGGACAATGTGCGCTCAATAGTTCCATATCCGATGGCTATTGCTAAGGTCCCATGCATTATGGAAAGCTCTTTGAAGTCAGCTTGTAGGTTAGCGATGAGCGATGGAATTTGATCAACAACAATGATCAAGCTGAAGTTGATGATTTGATGGTGCTTGCTAGCCCGCGACACCTATGGTGGGACCCCATCTATACCTTGTGGGGGAGCAGGGACTGGTGGAGATAAAACGACGTTTTGATCAGATGGAAGATAAATCATTGGTGGGTCCAACAAACAAGTGGTGACATATCGCTCGATCACTTCACATCGCTATTGTGAAGCGAAGCAATGGGATGGTTCTCATGATGGGTGATGAACGTAAGAAGGAAGTAGAAGGTGACGTCAAAGGCGAACATGTGGCAGTAGCTTGCCAGCTCGCTAGGATTTTGTGGGGCTGTGTCCTTTGCTAGCGATAGAGTGGGGGACGACGTAGATTTAAAGAATGATCAATCCAACGATGATCACTAAATGTATTCACATCACGAGAAAGACATATGAAGTCATTTGAGTTACAATGATACCCGATGAATCATGATCAACGATGCAGATTTGAAGGGTGAATGATCTAACGGTCATCACCGAGGTTACTCGCATCACATGATTGAATGGTGGTGACTCAAGAGTTGGAGCGATATGCGATGGACATGATCGACGATGGAGATTTAAAGGAAGGCTCATCTAACGGTGACAATTTAAAGGTGTGATGATGAACAATGAACGCTGGATCATGGCGTGAAGTGATGAGATTTGTTGTGCTATTTTCGCTCACATGCTCTATCGGAGGCGGGGACCCTCTTTTTTCTTTTGCATCTCTGCATCTTGGCTTTGTCAATTTTCAATTTTTCTTTTCTTAGGAGGTTATATTGGGATTTGGTCCATATTTGATTTGATGAAGGCAATATTTTGAGGCATCTTGAGGGTCTAGGAGAAATCCAACTATCATGGATTTTGGAAATAGAGATTTTGAAGTGAATTTTCAATGTCATATGTAAATATTTTTTGCACCCATGGATAGAGGATGAAAAATTAGGCCGGGTTGCTTTTTGAATTTTTTGAAAATTCCTTCTAGAAAAAAAGTTATGGGGTTTAGGGGATTTTACCCTGTCGTGGACTTGGGAAAATCCTTGTCCTAGCGGATTTTCCCGAAGAACCCAATTTTGGAAAATCCTTGTCCTAGCAGATTTTCTCGAAAAACCACATTTCAAAAAATCCTTGTCCTCAAGGATTCCCCTAAAACCCATTTTGAGGTGAATTTTGGATATCTTTTGTAAATCTTTCTTGCACCTATGGATGGACAATGAAAAATAAGGCTAGGTTGCTTTTTAAACTTTTCAAAAATTCCTTCTAGAAAAAAAGTGCTTTAGGGAATTTTGACCTATCATGGATTTAGGAAAATCCTTGTCCTAGTGGATTTTCCCGAAGAATTGAACTTAGGAAAATCCTTGTCCTGGTGGATTTTCCCGAAGAACTAAATTTAGGAAAATCCTTGTCTTGACGGATTTTCTCGAAATCTATGACAGATCAAAATTCCCAAAATTGCCATTTTTGGAAAAATCTAAGATCCATCAAAAATCCTAAAATTTTCCAAAAAATATAATTTTTTCCCAAAATGGAATTTTTTTCTCAGAATGCATTTTTTCCCGAAACGGAAAATTTCCAAAATGGATTTTTTTCAAAATTTTAAAAAAGTTCCCAAAAATGAAAATTCTTGAAATGTAATTTTTTTGAAAAGCACAAAAATTTCCAGAAATGGAAAATTTCTTAAAAGGCCAAAATTTTCAAAATTTTATTCAAGTTTAATTTGGCGATTTTATGGATTGAATTTTTAACATATGAGCTACTAATGATGATATTTTAGGATTTAATAAATCAAAATGGGACTTGCATATGGAAACATGCCAAGAAGGTGGAAATTCAAGCTGATCAAATGCACCTATATATGGATGTGTCCAAATTGTGTTGCCAGGAAGATTTCAAGTTGTGCTTTTACTTGCAAATCAAATATTTAATATGTACCTACATAAGAATCTGTGCCACAACCTGTCTATAACTGGAGGATATGTTTTAAACATGAGGAGACATGTGATGTTGCTTTTGTTCTCCAATGGGAATTTTATCAATGTCTAGGTGGCAGATTGTTTTTTTTCTCTCATTGCTCTTGGCTGTAATAGAATTATGTTGATTGGATGATGATGTTCCAAGGATTGTAAAACTTTATGTAACCTCTTGATGCTTCTAGAGGAGTGATCTATGCCCTTGGATTGATTTAATCCTGGCCATTAATTCTAAAATGTAATATCTATAAAAGGCCTTTGTCTTCTCATTTGTAAAGGGTTAGAATTGCCAGTTAGAAAGCCAAAATTGGCTAAGTTAGAAGGAGTTAGACTTAGTTTCTTGTAAGTAGTTGTAGGAGAGGAAAGAGTTGGAAGACTGTCATGTAATTATTGGAGAAGTTAATGCAATTGGATTGTTGATTTGGAAAACTTTGTATTCAACTTCAATAATCTTATGGTTTCTTGTTCTCAATTCTCAGATGTTAGATGTTAGGTAGGTTTCATTTCTTTCATGATAATGGTGAAATGTAAATGATGTTTGATAGATCTCTTGCTCATACTTTTGGTGGCTTGCTAATTGTAAGTCACTGTGTAAAGTTAGTTTGAGCCATATATTGTGCTAAGTTCAACTATGGATGCTTGTTCATGTTGCACTAATTATTGGGTATGTGGATGAATATTCATAGTCTAGAAATCTTTTAGTTTCCTTTGAAGATTGCACCATTTATGTGTAGTTGTGGGCTTGTCCTTGATCAAGCAGAGATTGGTTTTATTGGGGATTTGTTCATTTATAGCATTCATCATTGTTGTGATTGATCCTAGGAGTTAGAATAGGATCTCTCAACCCTTATCTCTTTTGCTCTTTATTTATATCTGGTTTAGTTTTAGGATTGAAAGAATTACCACATTGCTATATCTAATGATAAGTACTTCCAACATTGTTAATTTGTAAGGCCCCTTGTGATTACCAACAATTTCACATATTATCACTGAGTTTTTTGTGCATTGTCAAGACCTAACATTAGAGACCTTGGGGTTATCTTTTGAGGCTTGTTGATAGAGATTCACCTTTCAAGAGAGATACACTATTATATTATATCTGAGCTGTTGTGCAAAAAACATCATCAATAGATTGGCACTGGAAGGAGGGAATGAGCATAAAGCAACATCGCTGGAAGTTGAATGAGCCTTCATGTTGAAATTTTGAGATATGATAGATCTCTAAATCTAAAAGTTCAAATTCTAAATCAAGATGGAAAAGCAGTCTTATGTTTCTTATAATGGGAATAGTCTTCAAATTGATTTTCCTCAACTTCGTGAGTCTCTGAATAAGAGATTGTATCTCTAGAACAATAAGTATTTGCATGACTATATGCTATCAAACAAGTACAAAATTCATAATACTTGTAGACATAATGAGTTGGAATGTCTGACCTTTTTGGGTAGAATCGAGATGGTTTTGTAAAGGGATATTTTCATGTGGAACGTTCCTGAACCACTAGCCTCTACACATTTAGAGTTTTTTTATGTTGCGGTTGAGGCATTCACAAAGTTAGTTAAAGATCAGCTCAGTGGTGGTAGGTGTTTGCAAGATTTCCTCTTATCTAAATGGTGTAGAGTTCATAACACATCTCATTCAAAATTCACTTGTCATTCATGTGTGGACATTATCATTAAAGTTAGGAGACATCTAGAGTGGAA
This sequence comes from Sequoia sempervirens, assembly GCA_007258455.2. Lineage (NCBI taxonomy): Eukaryota > Viridiplantae > Streptophyta > Pinopsida > Cupressales > Cupressaceae > Sequoia > Sequoia sempervirens. Next base: position 160,522,062 of record VDFB02256132.1, on the reverse strand, counting down.
AGAACAATTAGTCAAGAATTGTACTACAGAGAAGCCAACAAATTCTAGATTTGGAGAATGTGTAGCAGGTGTTGATCCATTCACAAATGAAGTAGCATGTCAGAAGGAGGAATTTGAAATATCCAAGGCAATAGAGGTAACTAATGAACGTTCAAGCGAAGAGAAAACTATTGATGTGAAGGATGTTGGTCCTACATAGGCGAGCCAAAGGTCTGAAATGGAAAATACAATAGAGGATGAACCACAAGAGAAAGAAGAGATTAGTCAAATTCCTTTTATTCATGATGAAGATCCAACGCAGGCTATATATGATGAGTTTGTTGCCCAATTTATGAAGGACTGATCAGGGTTGGGATACAGAGTTCTCCTAAAGGAGTTGTTACCAACTTGGTGTAGGATACATGAGGAGGAACATTCTGAATTCACATGTTTTCAGTGCCAGAAAATAATTAAGGAGGTGGAAGAAAGAGTGCAGGTGTTAAACCATACAAAGGTTCCACATAAAGCTACATCAAATGGATCTCCAATTAAGGAACTCCAACCAGTTATTGAAGGATTCCTTGTAGTGGAGCCAATAGGTGCTAAATCTGAGGAATGTGTACCAGCAAATGTTGAGGCAACTCTAGAGGAGATTGAGTCTTCAATAAAGGAACTTCAACAAATTTCTAATGAATGTCTCATGGAGCAAGCTGAAGGAGCTGATTTTGTTGCTAAATAAGTTGATATTGATGATGGTTGTGGTCAAGAATCTGAGTTTGCACTAATAATGAATGATAGGGAATTTTCTTGTTTATCAAATTTTGTTTTCCCTTTATATCCTGATGCATTTGTTAATAATGATTTACATATTGCATGCTTTGATGTTGATAAGACTTGTCTAAATTATACTAGTATGCAAGGAATTATAGAAGATATTGAGCACCATGATATTACAACGACCACTATTGAGCATGACAATACAGTTGTGGGTGAACATGCATTTGAAAATCAACCTTTAGCGGCTCCTGATGAAAATTTTCATAAACAAGTTGATGCAAACAAGAGTGTTCCTGCAATTTCATCATTGATACCTCATGAAGATACTCAAATAGGTGAACAGTTCCATGTTAATTCTAAATTTATTCAATCTGAGTTTCACCCTAAACTGCTTATTGATAACTCTACCTTTGTTTTGCATGTTTCGAGTGCAAGAGGAACATTGCACCATCAGTTGAGACCTCCTAATGACATGGATATCAACTCTTCATGATTGGGAGACGATAGCACAACATTCTACCTGGTCAAATGACACATCAAGTTGTTTCTTTCCTTACTATAAATTGTGAAGCTTATCAATTTGATTATGGAGGTTCAAGAAAGATAACTTGCATATGGATTGATCATGGTTCCAATGAGTTGCCCCAGTTGCTGATTATTCCTGATTATGAGGTTGAGTCTGAATGCTGCAATGTGGAGATTTATTTTATTAAATATAAGGATGAATTTACATTTCTAAGGACTGTTACTATCACCTTATTGCTTATCCATGCATTGATGAACCGTATAGGGGTGGGTCTCAATTTTCCTTGTCTGATCATGATTCATTGTGAGTCTCTTCCTATATAGTTTCATATGAATAAATGTAGTTTTCTCTTCTTTTCTTTTGTCATATATAGTTTTCTTTTGCACTTGTTTTCGGCTTTGGTTAGTTTAGAGTTGCTTTGATTTGCTTCTGCTTTCTGGTTTTGGTTAGTGTTGGTCTGCTTTGGTTAGTGTAGGTTTGGGTTTGGTTTTGCTTTGCTTCTCTGGTTTAGGATCCCTCTACTTTCTGTTGGGAATGTCTTATGTGCACAACTATTTTATTTATCTGGAACTATTTTAAGTATTTCTTTTACAAACTTTAATCATTTTTCTAGATGGCTTGGTGAAAATCCTCCATTCAATGTCACATGTGCTAGACATATAAAGTGGATAAGTCATTGAATTGAGTTAGTTCCTAAATGTGCTCAAATCTTATATTTCACACAAATCTTAAGAATCCTGAGGTTATTGTAAGCTCCTTTTGAGGTCTTGTTAAGTGAAAAATATTATAGTTTTGCTTCAGCGCCACTGTGATTCTCAGCCTTGAGTGTGAGCTTCATTACTCACAGGTTGAAAATGAAAAGAGTAAAAAGAAAATCAGAAAGAAAATAAAAGAAAATATTGAATATCAAAAGAAAGTGAATTCAGTTTTTCAGGAGGATTTGAATATCTCTACCAGGGCTATGGACGCTTGGTTGGCAGTAGAGCTATGTTCAAGAGAATCATAGCGATAACCTCGTCGGGGTTATGGACGTTTGACTAGCAACGAGGCTCTATCCAGGTTGCTTTAGAAGTTAGAATCCTTCACATAGCTTAACTTGACTAAACTTAGTTCTTGTTATGACTGAGGGAGGAAAATTAATACATCTACACACACTTAGATTTCTAGCACAGGAAGGCTAGCTTGTTCATTGATTTTGAGACTTTAGTTTATTGGTTGACTTGACGTGAAGATTGAAACCAGAGATTTTGGGTTCTTGATTTCAGTTTTTCATCAAAGTGCTCTAAAGCATTTCCCCAACAGAGTCAACATTTGTTGTGCTATTTTCACACACTCGCCTCACCGGAGGACCCTCTTTTTTCTTTTGCATCTCCGCATCTTGGCTTTGTCAATTTTCAGTTTTTCTTTTCTTGGGAGGTTATTTTGGGATTTGTTCTAGATTTGATTTGATGAAGGAAATATTTTGAGGCATCTTGAGGGTCTAGGAGAAATCCACCTGTCATGGATTTTGGAAATAGGGATTTTGAAGTGAATTTTCAATGTCATATGTAAATCTCTTTTGCACCCATGGATAGAGGATGAAAAATTAGGTTGGGCTGCTTTTTGAATTTTTTGAAAATTCCTTCTAGAAAAAAGTTATGGGGTTTAGGGGATTTCGCCTTGTTGTGGACTTCAGAAAATCCTTGTCCTAGCGGATTTTCCCGAAAAACCACACTTCAGAAAATCCTTGTCCTCAAAGATTCCCCTAAAACCAATTTTGAGGTGAATTTTGGATATCATTTGTAAATCTTTTTTGCACCTATGGATGGACAATGAAAAATTCAAAAATTCCTTCTGAAAAAAAAAGTTATGTGCTTTAGGCAATTTTGACCTATCATGGATTTAGGAAAATCCTTGTCCTAGCGAATTTTCCCGAAGAACTGAACTTAGGAAAATCCTTGTCCTGGTGGATTTTCCCGAAGAACTAAACTCAGGAAAATCCTTGTCCTGGAAGATTTTCCCATAATCCACAACAGATCAAAATTCTCGAAATTTCCATTTTTGAAAAAATCTAATACCCATCAAAAATCCCGAAATTTTACAAACATGGAAAAAAATTCAATTTTTTTTTTTTAAAGTTCCCAAAATGAAAATTCTTGAAATGGAATTTTTTTGAAAAGCACAAAAAAATTTCAAAAATGAAAAATTTTCTTAAAAGGCCAAAATTTTATTCAAGTTTAATTTGGAGATTTTATGGATTGAATTTTTAACATATGAGCTACTAATGATAATATTTGTTTTTCAGGATTTAATAAATCAAAAGGGGACTTGCATATGGAAATGTGTTAAGAAGGTGGAAATTCAAGCTGATCAAATGCACCTACATATGGATATGTGTCCAAATTGTGCTTCTAGGAAGATTTCAAGTTGTGCTTTTACTTGCAAATTAAATATTTAATATGTACCCACATAAGAATCTGTCATAGCCCGTCTACAACTAGAGGATATATTTCATACATGAGGAGTTATGTGATGTTGCTTTTGTTCTCCAATGGGAATTTTATCAATGTGTAGGTGGCAGATTGCTTTTTTCTCTCATTGCTCCTGGCTGTAACAAAATTATGTTGATTGGATGATGATGTACCAAGGATTGTAAAACATTCTGCAACCTCTTGATGCCTCTAGAGGAGTGATCTATGCCCTTGGATTGATTTAATCCTAACCATTGATTCTAAAATGTAATATCTATAATAGGCCTTTGCATTCTCATTTGTAAGGGGTTAGAATTGCTAGTTAGAAAGATAGAATTGTCTAAGTTAGAAGGAGTTAGACTTAGTTTTTTGAAAGTGGTTGTAGGAGAGGAGAGAGTTGGAAGAGTGTTATGTAATTGCTAGAGAAGTTAATGTAATTGGATTGTTGATTTGGAAAACTTTGTATTCAACTTCAACAGTCTTATGGTTTCTTGTTCTCAATTCTCATATGTTAGGTTTCAGTTCTTTCATGATAATGGTGAAATGTGAATGATGTTTGATCGATCTCCTACTCATACTTTTGGTGGCTTGCCAATTGTAAGTCATCATGTAAAGTTAGTCTAAGCCATATATTGTGCTAAGTTCAACTATGGATGCTTGTTCATGTTGCACTAATTATTGGGTATGTGGATGGATATTCATAGTCTAAAAATATTTTAGTTCCTTAGAAGATTGCATTGTTTCTATGTAGTTGTGGGCTTTTCCTTGATCAAACAGAGATTGGTTTTATTGGGAATCTATCCATTTGCAACATTCATCATTGTTGTGATTGATCTTAGAAGTTAGAATAGGATCTCTCAACCCTTATCTCTTTTTCTTTTTCTTTATATTTGGGTTAGTTTTGGGAAGCATTACCACATTGCTATATCTGATGATAAGTACTTTTAGCATTGTTAATTTGTAAGGCCCCTTGTGATTACCAACATTTTCACATATTATTACTAAGTTGTTTGTGCATTGTCAAGACCTGACATTAGAGACCTTGGGGTTATCTCTTGAGGCTTGTTGATAGAGATTCACCTTTCAAGAGAGATAGGATATTATATTATGTCTGAGTTGTTGTGCAGAAAACATCATCATGAAATTGACAACATAGATTTAGATATGAAGAAATACAATGGCCAGGTTTGTGTGAACATGGTTTCAACCAAAAACTCACTTTGCTCAAAATTAATTGGTTCAACTACACCAACAACCAATATGCTTGTAGATTCAATTCATAAATCAATGGCACAAATTGTGATGGAGATTGAGATCAAAATCAAATTGAATAAATAGAGAACAAATTAAATGCATATCCGATCCTAGGGTTTGTTAGAGTGACAATGAGGGAAACTTCTCTATAATAGAATTGAATGTTGTGCGGCTCAATGTAGAAGTATGGAAATGAAGAAGATATCTTAGAACCCTAACAGAAGATCTGTACATGGTAGAGAATCATGAGGCAATCACCAATGGTGTGTAACAACACAAAACAAATTATCATAACATAGTTGGTGTGTATTGAAATGGTGAAGTTAGAGAAGAGTCTATGTACATTGAACAGAGGGTGATCTGAGCTCATTGAGGTGGAATGAGAATGCACTAAATAAGAAGGGGAAGAGCAAAGAAAAATAGTGGGGTGCATAGTAGAGAAGAGAGTTGTTGTGACAACAACATAAACTTGAGCAGTTGCAGAGTAAGCTGTAACATTGATTTGTGTTCTTGATGAACAAATTGTTATAATCCTTAATGTTGTAAATCTAATCAGTTGGTGTCATCAGATAACCGAGTTGGTTCTCATAATATGGGATTGGTGTCTTCTTAGGGTTAGTGCCCTTAAAATTTGTAGCATAAGGTTTCTTTGTGAGGCTGGATCAGGACAATAGCTCCTAGCAAAATTTTCTCACCGTGGTTTTTTCCCATCTTGGGTTTTCCACGTATATCTTGTGTTATGATTTGTTAGATTGTGTGCTTGTTTAAATTTTTGTATTTCATGTTTCAATCTACACACTAAGTGTTTAATAATTCAATCTACTCTAAAGGTTAAAGGGTTAAAATTTTAATATCTACTGATTCACCCCCCTCTCAATAGATTGTTATGTTCCAACAATTGGTATCAAAGCACTAGGTTCCCTACGAGAAGCTTTATTAGCTCGAGTAGATTTTGGTAGTGTGAACACAATGCCCTGTCAAGAAGGTTCTTCCACAAACAAGCCACCTCGATTCGATGGGACAATTTATACTTTGGAGATCATTGATGAAGGGATATTTGGGATCTTCAGGGTTTGATGTGTAGATGTCTATTGTGAATGGATACACACCACTGACCACACCTCGTACTAATGTCACAGGAAAAGGGGATTATGAGAACAATGAAAAAGCATGGTTTTCTATTATGAATAGTTTTTCTAGATCTATGTATAGCAAGGTTATGTATTGTAAGACAACACATGATGTCTAGGATACATTGAAAAATATCTATGAAGGAGATGACAAGGTAAAATTGGAAAAGCTTCAAGTACTGAGAGCTAGATTTGAAGGCCTGAAGATGAAAAAGGAAGAGAAGATTGCAGACTATCTTCTGAGAGTTAACGATATAGTAAATTATATTAAAGGATACGGAGAAGAAGTGAAAGAAGATGTCGTTGTACTAAAAGTTCTAAGGTCAATGACAAACAAATATGATCCTAAGATCTCTACAATAGAGGAAGAGAAATAGACAAACTTACTCTTAATGAGTTGCATGGTATATTCATTGCATATGAAATGAGAATGGGGGATGCATAACCATCCAGGAAGGAAGTTGCTTTCAAGGTTGGTAGCAAGGAGAAGGATGTATATTCTAAGAAAGACAGGGCTGAGACTACTGCATCCAGTCATAATGATACTGATGAAGAAGAAGAAAATTTCATCGAAACACTTAGAATAGGATCTGACAAGTACAAAGGTAAGTTTCCCTTTAAATGCTTTGAATGTGGTAAAGTAGGTCATTTTGTTGCTAAATGTCCCTACAATAAGAAAGGAAACTTTGAGCATGAAGAAGATGATAAAATAAAGAAATCCTACTACCTTAAGAGGAGTTTTTAGAAGAAAAAAAAAGTCTATACATCCAAAAGGATAGTGATGTATCAGATGACTACAACAACTCAAATGATGAACAAAGCTATTCTTTTGTTGTGAGAGAAAATGAATCTCTCTTCATGGCAAAATAATTTGAGGAACAAAAGGGTGAAAAGGTAGAAGACCTTCTTAAAGAAGGTGAAGAAAAAAGAGAGGTTGACCTAGAAAGAGAGCTCATTTGTGCTATGGATGAGATTGATGATCTCAAATATGAGATTGAGAAGTTAAAAAAGGAGAACAAGCAACAAAATAAACTTGCACAAAAGGAGTCAGACAAACTAAGCAGGGATCTAGAAGAATCTACCAAGAATGTGGTAGATTTGAAGCTACAATTGGAGGAAGCCAAGAGATCAGAAGATGTAATTAAATCCAAGTTGCAATTTGAAGCTGATAGATGTGTTGGTTCACAAATCTACATATTGATAAACTCTAAAAGTATGCCAAGCTTTGTATTCAAGTTTAACAAGGGTTTGGCCAATGAACGAAATCAACCAATATGGTTGGGATTCCTTGCTCTTCAGGCTTTGCTTTGCCTAGGTGGGTGTACCTTGTGTTCACCATTGAATGCAAACTTTCAAAGATAAAAGTGGTGGCAATTAAGCAGATTATGACCTCACACAAATTTAGAGGGTTTGTTTAATTCCGAGCTTCATTAATTCATTCATCCACTCATAATCTATTTCACACTGGCATGAGGGTTTGAAATAGATAATCTAAAACTAACTTCTACTCCTACTCCATCATAAAATCTAAATTGGATTATAGAATGTGATACAAGGGATGGTATGGGAAAATGAATTGATTGGTGCATTTTCTGGGTACAGAGTCAAAATTCAAAATGATATGTGTCTTCCTTCTGGGTATAACTCGAATTACTTGGCACGGTGTTGTTTATGACTTGCATAAACATACAAAATTATCTTTTATCAGGCTCTTCTTATTTATCCAATTGAATCCTCCAAATTACTATGACCTATTCAAAGGAATTTAATTCTTTCTTGAAGAAACCCTATTAAACAAAGCACACAAACCATGAATTATGTTTTTACAAACTACACATATGCTTGATATGCTAATTTAAATAATGAGGAAACAAAATGGAGACAACCAGGTAAAATTTTATAAATGATATTCAACAAGTAGTTGACAACTAGAATTCAAACACTAGAGAAAGCAAATTTTGATTGATATGCTTCAGAAAACAGGCCTTTACAATATCCTTTTCCAAAATCCAATTCCCCACCCCCTAAGAGAGGTTCCCCATGGTCTTGGTTTCCTTCTTATAGGAATGAAGGAAGCAACAAGCTTTAGACCGTTCACATTCTAAAAATTAACTTTTCTTATTCCCATCCTTTGGTATGACATTCTACAATATTTGTTTAGCTGCTTGCCCCCTTGTACTTGATTTGTTTTCATCTTTGTTCGTTCACATGTCTCTGCCAATGTCCACCATTTCACTTTTCTTCTCAGGCTTTCCCTCTTTTGTGGTCACGATCAACTCTTTCTCCTACTAGCATGGGATTTTCCATCGTTAGTTTGATGCCTTATGCCATGACCCCTCTCATTCTTGCATTCCTCACGTGAAACCCTAACTCTTTCTTCATTGTATCAAAGAGACTACAACTTTGTTCTCACCAATATATGTCTTTCCTTCTGATATGTGCATTTTCTATTTTTTGAGTTTTCAAAGGAACTCTGGAAATTGTCTCTTTGACATCCATTGTCACTTCGACATACTTACAAGCATGTTATACCAAAACTTTCTAATCCTAGGGCATGAATGTTATTGTTTTAATGGATATCATCCCGTACAAGGGACTCAAAAATATTTCCTCCTGACATTTCATTGTGTCCTCGATGATGTCTTGTTGGATTATCGAAGAGACCATGAAATAACTCTTACCGAGATGATGTAGTCTCTTCGATGATGTATGCCCTTTCCTTCATGTTTTCGGTATATTGAAGGGACTTGAAATGTTGTTTCACTGATATTCATTTTTCTCTTTGATAAATTATTTTGGCCTATTGTTTTCCTTTTCGAGACATCAAAGGGACCTTGAAATTACTCACTTTTATATGCAAAGGTCCCTTTGATCTTTCCATCTGATTGTAAACTACTATACTCAATATGAATCAACTAAAATTTCTCATAGCATTGTCCATAACCTCACATTAACTATGTTTCCAGAAACAAAATACATTTTAGTCCCCACCAACTTTCCATTTCCTTGAATCTTCAACAATAAGCTCATCAACACCCTAATCTTAATAGTTTCCATCAGGCACATAGCACTGGACTATGAACCGAATCTTACGCTCATGTAATTATTTCATTGCAATCTCTAGTGAATCATTTTCTCTCTCAAGATTAACCATGATAGGTGCATTCATGCTTATCTGCAAAGCTCGAGTTCCTAGTATTCTAACACGTTCATATTTTTTCATGTACTTTGATGTCTTATGTGGTTTATCAATAGGTTGATCCTCTAAAGTAGGCTACTAGGATAGATTCTATAGGTCCATTTCTGAGTGTTGTAACCAATTTTCTCATTGTTGGAACTCCAAAATTTTCCAAAATTTGAAGGTTCCAATAGTGGCTCTGTTTGGGGAGGTATGCCCCTTGCAGGCATAGCAAGAATTAAAATCTCAGGTGGAAGCAGACCGAGTGTCTTGTCCATTGGGTAGCAAAGTCAAACTCTTTCTCTACCCGAAACTAGTATGATTTGAAAATCACACCATAGTTGATGGCACTAGGCCACCAAAAAAGAAAATCCTCTATTTGCCTCTATCATACACTTTATTTTCATTTGATTGCATCAGGTCAAATTTGAAAGCACTATCATTGTAAGCCTGAAGACAAACATTACCAATGACATTGCAAAACATATCCCTGTATTTTCCCATACCAACATTAGTTCCATCAAACTGTATCTCACAATCAAGCACAAATTGAAAAATACCATCACCATGTGAAAAACATCCATCATATTCTTTTAATGAAACATGTTCATACATAATGCAACAATTAGCATTTTCTATTTCATCATCATGTTTCAATGAAGCTTTTCCCAAATAGACTGAGAGATTGAAATACTCATATGTTGTCTCATAGTTGGTATCACACTGCTACAAACCATGAGAGTTATGCAAACAATCATCCAACATATGGAAAGAAATATATTCATATACTGGCTCATTTTGTAATGAAAATTCAACATTTTGATGAGAAGAGTCATCAAGAAATCCTTCATGAACATTGTTATCCTGCAAATTATCTTGTCTCTAATATTCCATGGTCAATAAATCTAAAATTTGCTCATTGCTAAGTGAACATGCTTCTTATTTCACATCTTCCACTACTTCTTCTTGATCTCAATAAGAGCTGCACACACCACTTAGTTGCAAATAAAAATCCACAGGACTGTCATTTTTATCATTAAAATATGGATATTCAATGGATTCATCATAACATACATTGATCATATCATATAAGATTGAATTTCCAACAACCTTGCCAAAACATGATCATAATTTGATAGGCCTTCTATATTTTCATCCTTATTAACATTCAGACTATCATAACAATTATTTTTACTTGCATACCCACCCTCTATAGACTGATTACAATCATTACCCTCTTCATTGATGCATGACACACCGTCCCTTTTTGTTTTAGCTTCTAATTCATTATTAGCAATGCTATGATAATGCATAAATAGCTGCACCTCCATTGTTTGATCATGAAATGCACTCAGATTATTATGCATACCATTTTTAGGTGCACCTACCATATCATTTGACTGACTACAAGAATTATCATGAAATCTCACCCTGAATGTATGTCCATACCTATTATTTTCAACAAAGTCAATCAATTCAACTACTTGAGTTAGGAAAATGGGCTTCCATTTTTTGACCAAAAATTTGAACCCAATTCATATGCATTCAAAAAAAATTCAATCAGAACAGACTCATAAGGTCTGAAGTTATCAGGTATTGTTTATAAGCATTTAGAATCCTTGTCAACAAGGAATAATCTATTTCACCTTCTACTTTCCTTATGGTAAACATTTCTTGAAGATGGACGGTAGGGTTAAAAATGTGTGCACTTTGTTGATAATGAATTTGGGGCTGAATATGATGTGTAAGGTATTGATGTGGGTAAGTTGGAACAACAGGGGTATTTGCACCTTGAAGACTACTCTCAACCTCTAATATATACTGCACATTTGCATATGTCATTTCATTGCTTGTTGGAATAGACTGAGGCCTAAAATTTTGTGTGTAATTTTCATTATCATCATCGAACTAACTCAGGAATAGCCTTTTGAAATCTTCCCATGAAGATATACTTTGCATGGGTAAGCCACTATACCATTCTCTTGTATTATCCTTCAAAGACCTTACAAAAAATGTCATAATGACAACTTCTGCACCAATCTAAAAGTCTTCAATAAACTCACAAAATAGTTGTACATGCCTATAAGTTGATTCATATTCTTGTCCATAAAACATAGGCACATGATCTCTAAGTTAAAAGGGATAAGGATTTGGGTAGCTTTGAATATTACTAAAGTTCAATGGTTTATATCTATTTGGGACAAAAACTTCTCTTTGTGGACGTGGTTGAAATTTTTGTCTATTCATTGTGTTTGGAACCAGACAAGGATAACTATATGGATGATACATCTTGTTTATCACTTTATAGTTCTTCCACACAAAAATATTAGTCATATATCTTTTAGCTATTTTCTCTTACAATAGGCTCTCAAGAAAGGATAATAAATAAAATAAATCAATGTTGGGCTTAAGATATTTTCAAATGAGCCTATTATTGCATATTTCTCACAGAATATCATCTTTTTTGAAAACTAGAATAGAAGTACCTAAAACAATTGTAGCAATTGCTGACCCTTCTTCTAAAAATTATGCAGATTTGGAACTTCTTTGTATCCTCCACTAGTTTCTTGAAACAGAGTTTCCACCTCTTCTAGAGAAGAATGAATTTTATTTTTTAAGTCCTCTCCAACAATAGAGTCATTTGCATCTCTCTTCACCACTACTGCAACAAAACTGTATCTAGGTCTACAACTTCAATTTATGATTTTCACCCTTTGATTCTTGACTCTTCCCAATGATAATCACTTATCTTCCCCAACGGAGTCGCCAATCTGTTGGTTCTCAAATTTGCAAATTGATAAACTCTAAAAGTATGCCAAACTTTGTCTTCAAGTTTAACAAGGATTTGGCCAACAAACGGAATCAACTAAGATGGTTGGAATTCCTTGCTCTTCAGGCTTTGCTTCACCTAGGTGGGAGTACCTTGTGTTCACCACTAAATGCAAACTTTCAAAGATAAAAGTGGTGACAATTAAGCAGATTCTAGCCTCACACAAATTTAGAGGGTTTGCTTAATTCCAATCTTCATCAATTCATTCATCCACTCATAATCTATTTCACATTGGCATGAGGGTTTGAAATAGACAATCTAAAACTAACTTCTACTCCTACAACATAAAATCTAAATTGGATTATAGAATGTGATACAAGGGATGGTTTTGGAAAATGAATTAATCGGTGCCTTTTCTGGGTACAAAGTCAGAATTCAAAATGATATTTGTTCCTTCTAGGTATAACTCAAATTACTTGGCATAGTGCTATTAATGACTTGCATAAATGTGCAAAATTTTCTTTTATCAAGATCTTATTTATCCAGTTGAATCCTCTAGATTATTGTGACCTATTCAAATAAATTTAATTCTTTCTTGAAGAAACCCTATTAAACAAAGCACACAAAATATAAATTGTGTTTTAACAAACTACACATGCTTGATATGCTAATTTAAATAATGAGGAAACAAAATGGAGACAACTAGGTAAAATTTTATCAATGATATTCAACAAGTAATCGACAACCAAAATTCAGACACTAGAGAAAGAAACTTTCAATTGATATGCTTCAAAAAATAGGCCTTTACAATATACTTTTCCAAAATCCAATTCCCTGTCCCCCAAGCGAGGTTCCCCATGGTCTTGGTTTCCTTCTTATACGAATGAAGGAAGCAACAAGCTTCAGGCCATTCACATTCTAAAAATTGACTTTTTGTATTCCCATCCTTTGGTATGACATTCTGCAATATTTATTTAGCTCCTTTCCCCCTTGTACTCTTTGTTTTCATATTTGTTCGTTCCCATGTCTCTACCAGTGTCCACCATTTCACTTTTTTGCTCGAGCTTTCCCTATTATGTGGTCACGATCAACTCTTTCTCCTACCATCATGGGATTTTCCAACGTCTGTTCGGTGCCTTGCGCCATGACTGCTCTCATTCTTGCATTCCTCACGTGAAACCCTAACTCTTTCTTCACTGTATCAAAGAGACTACAACTTTGTTCTCGTCAATATATGCCTTTCCTTCTGATATATGCATTTTCTATTTTATGAGTTTTCAAAAACTATCTCTTCGACATTCCATTGTCACTTTGACATACTTACAAACCCAATATACCAACACTTTCTAATCTTGGGAAGTGAATGTTATTGTTTTAATGGATACCGTCTCATCGAAGGGACTCAAAAATATTTCCTCCCAACATTTCATTGTGTCCTCAATGATGTCTTGTCAAATTACCGAAGGGACTATGAAATAACTCTTGTTGAGATGATGTAGTCTCTTCAATGATGTACACCCTTCCCTTCCTGTTTTTGGTATATCAAAGGGACTTGAAATGTTGTTCCATTGATATTCATTTTTCTCTCTTGGCCTATTGTTTTCCTTTTTGGGACATCAAAGGGACCATACAATTACTCACTTCGATATGCAAAGGTCCCTTTGATCTTTCCATCTGATTGTAAACTATTGTACTCAATATGAATTGGCTAAAGTTTCTTAAAGCATTGTCCATAACTTCACATTAACTATGTTTCAGATCCAAAATGTATTTTAGTCCCCACCAACTTGCCATTTCCTTGAATCTTCAACAATAAGCTCATCAACACCCTAATCTTCATAGTTTCCATTAGACACATAGCATTGGACTGTGAAAGGAATCTACGCTCATGTAATTATTTCATTGCAATCTCCAGCAAATCATTTTCTCTCTCAAGCTTAACCATGACAGGTGCATTCATGCTTATCTGCAAAGCTGAAGTGCCTAGTATTCTAGCACATTTATATTTTTTCATGTACTTTGATGTCTTTCATGGTTTATCATTGGGTTGATCCTCAAAAGTAGGCTACTGGGATATATTTTATAGGTGCATTTTTTAGTGCTATAACCAATTTTCTCATTGTTGGAACTCCAAATTTTGCTAAAAATGAAGGTTCCAACAAGATGTATGAAGCTTGAGGAAGAGATTGTTGCTTTAAGAAAATATTTAGAAAAGGAAAAAGAGAAAATAGAGAAGGGACTCAAGCTGAAAAGTGGCTCAGATATTTTGGATGAGCTATTGAGCACACAAAAGCCCTCAAACAAAGAAAAATCTAGACTAGGGCTTGAGAAAGGTAAAAGTACCTTCACAGACACTTCTTCAAGGTTGTATGAAAGATTCAAATCAGGAGAAAAGTCTCATTTAGTTGATGAAAGAGATTGCAAAGGGAGTGTACTCACAAAAAATCTACAGAGGCAGAGTAAACTGAAGAAGAAAAGAAGCTTGTTGTAGACAAGAAGGATAACCAATCTGCTCCTGATCATCAGAAGAGAAGGAAGAATTTTAGAAGGACTGATGTTGATGGATTCACTAGGGTGAGAGACACCAGAAGGAAAATGCACAAAATATCACCTCATCAGGCACAAAATTCTATGACTAGGTATTCTTCATTCTTTTATGAATATTGTTATACATGTAATCAGTTTGGTCATAGGGCTAGAGAATGTAGAGTCATTTCTAAGAGAAGTGCAAAATTTCTAAGCAATAATCCATTTGCTCCTTTAGTGGAAATGAGTGTAGTTTTCTATGACTATAATAACTTTGTTCATGTAGCTAAAAATTGTAGAACAAAGTTTACAAGTCAAAATGTTAAGAATGAGAAAAAGAAAGATCCACCTCCTAGAGTAAACAAAGAATCTAAAATTATGGAGGAAAAGATAGAAAATAAATCTAAAAAGGTGTGGAAAGAAAAAGGAGAAAACTCCACACAATCAATGACTGCATAAATAGCACTGCATGCCAAGAACAAAAATCTATGGGTAATAGATAGTGGCTGCTCCAAGCACATGATTGAAGACAAAATAAAATTCATCAAACTTAAGAAATGTAGTGGAGGATCTATGAGTTTGGGTGACAACACCACAATCAAAATATGTGGAAAAGGAATACTAAGCCTAGATGGTAAAAATCCTACAAAAGATGTATTGTATGTTGAAGGATTGAAGCACAATCTGCTAAGTGTGAGTCAGATGTGTGACAATGGGTATAAAGTCACATTTTATTTAGAAGGTTGCAAAATTAGAAAGAATGGAAAAACATTTGCACAAGGATTGAGAACTGGTAACAATCTTTATAACCTTTCTGAAGTAAAAGGTCATAGATGTCTAATAGGACATGTTGATGAAAGCTGGTTATGGCACAAAAGATTAGGACACATAAACTTTGATAATTTGGTGAAAGTGAGTTCAAGAGGTCTAGTAAGACAGATTCCCAAAATAACCAAGCCTACAAATGTCATATGCAAAGAATGTCAGCAGGGAAAGCAAACAAAGGCTAGTTTTCCAACTAAAGAATATTTAACTACTAAACTGTTGCAACTAGTTCATACCTATTTATGTGGACCTAGAAGAACAAGGGGTCTGAAAGGTGAAAGATACTTTATGTTGCTAGTTGATGACTACACAAGAATGGGTAACATTTTTGAGAGACAAGTCATAAGCATTTGAAAGATTTAAGATATTTAGGAAAATGGTTGAAAAAGAATTGGGAAGAAGAATTAAATATTTGAGATTAGGAAAAGGAGGAGAGTTTACCTCAAGTGAATTTGTTGAATACTATGAGGCACATGGAATCAAAGGACAATATTCTACACCTAGAACGCCACAAAAAAATGGAGTTATTGAGAGAAAGAATAGAGTTGTCAAGGACATGTCTAGAACTATGTTAAATGAGGCCAGATTAGCTGATGTGCTTTTGAGGGAAGCTGTTCATGTATTGCAGTATATATTTTAAATAGAGTCCAAATCAAAGCGCATAGTGATAGCACCCCTTATTAATTATGGTATGGTAGGCTTGCTTCTGTGATGTCAGTTTGAAGAAGCAGAAAAAGCTTATTTCATACTAGCAGGAGCTGGGATGTCAATTTGAAGGTCTTGAGAGAGAGAGATAGTAGCCAAAGAGGAGAAAATGAAGTTTTTATTTGCTCAGGTACAAGGTAGTTGGGCTTACTTAGACTATCAAGCACAAAGGTATGAGACACAGGAAACCCTTTCCATTCCTAGTTTCAGCTCACCTCTTCTTTTAATGTTGAATCATTTGGTGAAAGAGGAGGCTTCCAAATATAGGTTTCCTAGCTTTAAACAAGAGAAACCTTCTAAGCCTTTTAGTGAGTCTATTAATGAGCCTTCTACCCTCAGGATTTGAAGTTGGAAAGTCCCATCTCAGCCACCTTGTGAGGTTCCTTCACTTATCATGCAAATGAAACCATGCTCTAGCATCCAGGAAGTAAAAGAAGGGTAGACCTTTGACCAGCACATCTCACCCAACTTGGATGAGACTAAAAATATTGATTTGCTACATTTAGATATGGAGGAATATAGAAAGCAACAACAACAAATGATTGAACAACATGAAGACATTGGAGAGTTGTCGATTGATGATAATCAACAAGACAATGGGGCCTTAACTCAGGAAGGAAAGCCTAAAACTGAACTTGATATTATCCTCCAAGGTGAGAGCTTTGATGTTTTTGAACATGTTGTGGATGAGAAAGCTAATGTTGAGTTTTTTGAAGAGGTGTGTGCAGATATAGTTGAACAATTTTGTTCAAAATTGGATGGAAAAGAACTAGAAGAAGTTGATAGTCATGATGAACTAGAACATAAGGTTCATAAACTTGAACAAATGCTGAAACAACAGGAGGAACCTCATGAGTCTAATTTGAAAGGTCGTAATTAGTTGGAGGAGCTTCTATTCCATTATGCAGAGGAGCTTGAAACTGTATCATTACTTGAATTTTTGCCTTCTTTTCTTGAAAAAGACAAACCTAAATTGGAATGTAAATTTTCCAGTAATAATGAGAACTATGAGTAGCTTCCTTTTTGGTGTATAAAAGAGCCAAAATCTGATGTTTTGATTAAAAGTGTGTTGGAGGAAGCTATCTCATTGTTCTCCATTGAAGGAATGAGTGTTCATTTGGAAAAGCATGAACATACTGAGAAGGTTTCCATTTTTCCTCCAAGTCAACAACATGGATCAGACCTTTCCAGCTAGCAAGGTGATAAAATGGAATTCCATGAGCAAGAGTTCAACAAGGAAAGTTTGCCATTACCAGAGGTTGTCCAATAAAGTACTTATCCTAAATGGAGTCCAATAAAGTACCCACACATGAAGGTATAGCTGAAGATAACATTAAGGATGCATTTGCAGCCAAACAAGAGTATGTTCAATTCACTTATTCTCCTTTGATTGACAATACATATGGTCTGTTTAGTGAGGTAAGTGAACTTATTCACCTCTTTCAAGAGGCGGTGCATCATCTTGTTAAACATTTTTTCTGCATCTCACTTTTACTCAGCTGTCCTTAAGCATGCCAATCATTATATTTTAGGAAGAAAGGGCAGCTATTTCAATCATCCTATAAATGGTTTTGTTTGACCAGTTTCTTAGTGGTTAGTGTAGGGTGGGTTTAGCTCCAAGTTTCATTCCCTAAGTGTTGTTTCAGCACAGCTAGATAATTTCATTCCTGTTGTTTTTCTTTTAATAATGTCAAGGTGTCAATCATTCCATTAAGTCTAAGTTACAAAAGTTCTAAATCAGTGTTCCTAAATCAAGAGCCTAGTTTTTGAGTGACTTCATGCCCAAGGATAGGTCTAGGCAACTGGTCAGAATGTTTAGCAGGAAAACATGCAACAAATGTTACCCATTTTTCACTTACAGCTCAAATCAGGTTGAGCTTGTTGATTTTAAACTGAGAAAATGAGGTATTCATTTTATTATCTTTCTTACATTACATTTAGATGTATAAATGAAAAAAATCTAGAAATATTACAACTACAGATCATTGTATTTATATACATGCATATAATAGAGAAATATTTTAATCTTTTCAGAAAAAGTAATCTTTATTGAATGTAGAAATATTCATTTGACTCACACAAGCCGTGAGTTTAACTTATGCTTATTCAATTCAAATAAAAATAAAAATGTACATGAATAAGTACACGAAGAAAAGAATATGCATGTAGGGAAGGCAACTAGTCATTGCCTGAGAATGACTGGTGTAGTTGTATCTTCTTGTCTGGTTGTTGCCCGAGTTGTCCTAGTCTTTTCCTAGCTCCTTGATACCCTTGTTTCCTGCATTAGGTCAAAGCAATGTGTTAGAGCAAGGCTCTAAGCAATTAAAGGTTACACACCATACATGTTCATTTACCTACACATGTATAAATTGGTCCTGATCTGCATCACGTAAACATTTATATCCTAAATATCTTGAAGAATACATTGAAGTCATCGAAATAGCACATCAGAAATCACATGCATATGTTTTTCTAACTTGTTTGCTTTATGTGTAGATACATGAAATGTATGTTGCTCTTTTGGTAAAATTAAAGTACATGGGGTAAATGTGGCTCCCACAAGGGTTGAGCTCAACATACTTTATTGTGCTTTGAAAAGTAACTCATTCCTTATGATCCCCTCAAACAACCATACATCATCTATGATAGTGAATTTTTGTCACTATCATAGGTGAAATATACCTATTCAAGGTAACCATAAAGAATGCAGATATGTTATAAAAGTTGAACAACAGTGCTATCAAGTATAGTCACATGGAGTAGATTTCATAAAGATAATGGGGAAACAATCACGAAGACAAAAATTCCATATGGCAATGCATAGGTTCCTCTAAGAATACATTAAAAATGAAGTAACTTTTGGTGACAGGACAACTTACAGATATATGTTGATATGCTCATTTATGAAATCACAGTTTAAGGTAACAGATACAGGAAGAACATTGTTTCTCAGGAAAGCATTTGTTTTATGCTAAGGAGATCCCTAGATGATCCTATTTATACAACTATATTTGAGATTTCTTTTGAAACTGTAAAGCAAATTAAAGAAAGATCAATAGCAACCAATAACAGAAATTGCAAAAGTATGATTGTCACAATATGAGAAAGTTGTTGACATAGCTTTGAAAGCAAATTTGATTATTCTAAATACAACAGTTGCCAGAAAGTGGATTAACTCTATTCTCAAAGACAATACCCCACGTCCTAAAATTTTTATAGAGGATTAGCATTGAGGTTAATAGTACAGAGCAGAGGAAAGTATGGTCACGACCTTAATATTTTCAAAAGTTTATTTTCTTAGAAATTAAAAATAAAGAAAACCCAGATGAAAGGAACTGTGGCTACATAGAAAAATCACAAAATAGTTAAAAGTCGTGGGTTTAATGAAAACCCAAAAAAGACAAATCCATTGGCAGTACTTACATCAAAGACAAAGAAAATTTTACAAAGGCATAGATGAGTAAAACAAAAACCAGTCATCTGAGAAGCATATATGCTCGCGACTTGGTTTTTATGCATTCTAAAAACTAGGAGAAACCAAAAAGTATGATGTAGCCACAGATATGAGGAATAGAAAGGAAGTGTTTCCATTTTAAATTTGTGTCAACAAGCTACAAAAGCAAAAACATGAGTTTTATTTCTCACATAGATGATCAATAAAATCACAAAGATGCATATATTTGTATACCCAAATGAAATAAAGAAATGGTCGCAGCCCAAATGAAAGATCAACACTAAAACCTCATGTTTATGGCGCTTCTAGAGCCTCTTTTGGTGGAACTACTTGGGTTTGATCATATATTCTCATTTGTAACTCAGTTCTATTTTATGCAGCTCTTGGAGATAGTGACTTTTGGTAGTCCTTTCACAGGTTTTGTGCATGCTATTGTGACTCAGTTTTGGAGATGAAATTCAATAAAGACCTTGATTATTATTGACTCGAAAGCTTCGCCTACTCATTATTTGAATTTCTATGTTCAATCACCTGATTGATCAAGTCTTTTTTGGTGAAGTAATGCTTATTTCCTTGAAGCTTTGTCTCAGTTTTAGAACCTTTATGTAGAAGGTATGTTTATGCAGGTTTAAAATTGTGTCAAAAGGTGTAAATGATTTTAGATGTGAAATTAACTTTCCTTCTAGGAGTTTGAGCATTAAGACCTATCTTTAGTCATTACAAGCAAGTGTATGAAATTTGGTTTCAAATTCAAGGAATGTTTAGGTGTATCACCATAGGATTTCATTTTCATTTTTATGCATTCCTTCTTCCCTTTTCCTTCACAATCAATAGTTTTTAGGTGATACCATAGGAAGTCGGCCTTCTCCAGAGGTTGACCTCTACTTATAAGTGACCCACAGCTTTAGAGGTCTTCCCATGTTTCTCTGGAAATGCTAAGTCCTGCAGCTTAAACTTGTTAAGTCATGCTCCTTAGCTAGGGTGTAATTTCAATAGTTAACACTAACTAAATGCTTAAGAAGTTTGGTATGGAGGAAAATACACTAGTTAGTACCCCTATGATAACTGGTTGTAAGTTAAGCAAATCAAATGAGTCACCAGATGCAAATCATACTATGTATAGGTCAATGATTGGTAGCTTGTTGTACTTGACTGCATCAAGGCCAAATATTATGCAAGCAGTATGTTTAGTTGCAAGGTTTCAGGCTACACCAAAAGAGTCACATGTCAATGCAATGAAAATAATTTTTCAGATATATCAAAAGCACTATTGATTATGGGTTGTGGTATCCCAAGAGCAAAGATTTTTCTTTGACAACATACATAGATGTTGATTGGGTAGGAAGTGTAGATGACAAGGAAAGCACTAGTGGTGGAGCATTCCTTTTGGGAAACAAATTGGTTTCCTGTATGAGCAAAAAGAAAGAATCAATCACTCTATCCACTACAAAAGTAGAGTATATAGCAACAACATGTTGTACTCAAGTCCTCTAGATGAAGTAGACGCTTAAGGAAATCAAGGTTGAGTACAAAGAACCTATCTCAATTCTTTGAGATAATTCAAGTGCCATAAACATATCAAAGAATCTTGTGATGCGTTCTAAAAGAAATCACATTTCAATTAAGTATCACTTCATAAGAGAGAAGATTGCAGACAAGGAAGTCAGCATGGAACATGTTCCCACAAAAGAACAAGTAGCTGACACTTTTACTAAGCCTCTTCCTAAGGAAAAATTTGGATATTTGATGTAGAAACTGAGAGTAATTTCTCCCACAACATATCACTAAATATTAGTGATAGGGCATGATTCTAGGGAAGCTTAATTGGTACTTTATTTATCCTTGGAAAAGGAGAATGAAATCAAGTCAAGAAAACTAGTTTTACAAATTTCTAACGACTTGATGGTTGCATAGTCAAGGATCCCCACTTTCTCTTTGAATTGCTCATCAAAGGGGGAGTAAGGTTTTCAAACTAGTTTTCAGGGGGATTTTTCCCTATGTCATTGATGCCAAAGGGGGAGAAATGTGAGCAAATGTTCATAATAGGAGCATGGGAGAAATATGTGCAAAATGCAAATAAGAAGAGATGCATGTCAAAGGGGGAGTGAATTGTTGAAATGGTTCAATTGGTACAAAGTACTAATGTTACTATTTACAATTAGTATCAAACCAAAAATTGAAGGATGAGCATTTAGTGTTTCCATCAATGACAAAGGGGGAGATTGTTGGTATATTGTTGTCATTGATGTCAAAAAGGGGATTAGAGGTGTGATGGAATTGATCATATAAGAAGAGAGTGTTGGCATTGATGTTGAAATATTGTCATTAATTTCTGAGGAGAGTTTGAATATGGGTCTGGAAGAAGTGGTGAAAATTGCAAAAGTTGCTTAGTGTGTTGCATTATTGTCATGATGTTGTAGTGAATTCTTCTGGTATCTAAAAGAAAAATAAAAGACCAAATTTGATATGGGTTTTCTAAGAGCTTCTTAGAAAAGTGCATTGCAGGTCTAGAGGATGTATAATGCACTCAAAATTGAATTATGTGTGCTCTCTAGCTGATTTAGGGTTTGGATAGATAAACCCTAAGGGCCTATAGTCACAATGTTCAAGTAAGTTATCTATTTCAATAGTGACTGGTTTTTGGCCATTGTTGATCGCTTAAGTCATAATTCAAGCCTATTACAACATGGGGGAACCGACCCCTTTACCTAATCTTTTGGTTGGTGTTGCTTATGTATCCTTTTTGAGATCGGATAGTGCGTGCTCATTAGTTCCATATCCAACGGTTGTCACTAAGGTCCCATGCATCTTGAAATCTCTTTGAAGTTGACTTGTAGTTTAGCTACGAGTGATGGAATTTGATCAATGATAGTGATCAAGCTAAGGTTCATGATTTGACAGTTCCTGCTAGCCTATGACACCTATGGTGGGACCCCATCTATAGCTCATGAGGGAGTAGGGAACAGTGGAAATCAAACAACGTCTTGATTAGATGGAAGACAAAGCATTGGTGGGTCTGGCAGACAAGTGGTGAAATATTGCTCGATCACTTCACATCATTTTTGTGAAGCAAAGCGATGGGATGGTTCTCGCGATGGGCGATGAACGTAAGAAGGAAGTAGAAGGTGATGCCAAAGGTGAACAGGAGGCAGTAGCCTGCCAACCTGCTAGTATTTTGTGGGACTGTGTCATTTGCTAGCGATACAGCAGGGGATGATGCAAATTTAAAGAATGATCAATCCGATAGTGATTGTTAAATGTATTCACATCGTGAGAAAGACAAATGAAGTTATTTGAGTTACAGTGATACCCAATGAATAATGATCAATGATGCAAATTTGAAGGGTGAATGATCTAATGGTCATCATCGAGGTTACTCACATCGTGTGATTAAATGGTGGTGACTCAAGAGTTGGAGCGATATGCGATGGACATGATTGACGATGGAGATTTAAAGGAAGGCTCATCTAATGGTGACGATGTAAAGGTGTGATGATAAATAAGGAATGTTGTATCATGGCGCGTAGTGATGAGATCAACGGTGCATATTTAAATATGAAGAAATACAATGGTCAGGTCCATGTGAACAGGGTTTCAACCAAAAACCCACTCTACTCAAAGTTAATTGGCTCAACTACACCAACAACCAATATGATTGTAGAGTTGATTTGGGAATCGGTGGCATGTATCATGATGGAGATTGAGGTCAAAATAAGATCGAATAAAAATAGAAAAAATTAAATGCATATTCGATCCTAGGGTTTGTTAGAGTGATAATGAGGGAAAATTCTTTATAACAAAATTAAATGTTATGCAGCTCAATGCAGAAGTATGGTAGTGAAGAAGATATCCTAGAACCCTAATATAATATTTGTACATGGTAGAGAATCCTGAGGCAATAATCAATGGTGTGTAACAACACAAAATAGATGATCATAACATGGTTGGTGTGAATTGAAACAGTGAAGTCAGAGAAGAGTTTGTATGCATTGAATAGAGGGTGATCTAAGCTTCTTGAGGTGGACTGAGAATGCACTAAAGAATAAGGGGAAGAGCATAGAAAAATAGTGGGGTGCAAAGTAGAGAAGAGAGTTGCTCTGATAGTAGCAAAGACTTGAGTAGTTGCAAAGTAAGATGTAACATTGATTTGTGTTCTTGATGAAAAATTGTAATAATCCTTAATGTTGTAAATTTGATTGGTTGGTGTCATCAAATAATTGAGTTGGTTCTCAGAATAGGGGATTGGTCTCTCCTTAGGGTTGGTGCCCTTAAAAGTTGTAATAGAAGGTTTCTTTGTGAGGATGGATTAGGATAGTAGCTCCTAGCAACATTTTCTCACCACAACTTTTCCTATCTTGGGTTTTCCATGTATATCTTGTGCTATGAGTTGTTAGATTGTGTGCTTGTTTAAATTTATGTATTTCATGTTTCAATTTGCACACTAAGTGTTTAAGAATTTAGTATGTTCTAAAGGTTAAAAGGTTAAAATTTTAATATCTACTAATTCACCCCCCCTCTTAGCAAATTGTTGTGTTCCAACAAAGACTAGTGGTACTTTTCTAATCTCCAAAGAATTTTTATATCTCTTCAAAAAAAAATTATGTGGAGGCATCTTGTAAAGTCTATAGTAAAAATCTATTTGAGAGACTCCCTAATTTTTCTTCTCTACACTAATCTCACCATCATAGAGCTAGATATCAATCTTTTCATTAGTTATGAAGAAGCTCACCATCATAGAGATATATCAATCTTGGCATTGATTATGAGGAGCCTCTTAGATGTTGTTCAAACTTATTCTTCACAAGTTCACTTCTTTTAGATGTTATTTGTATTTCCTATCTTTCCTATTAAGACTAGTATCATGCTCTCAAGCATATCAATCTTCTCCTCAATGTTGAAAATACTTACAACATCCACTTCCAACCTTCTAAGGCATGGATCTCCATCCTCATTAACTTCTCTTGTCATTATAACTATCCTCAACCATTCTCTTGTTTTAATTTTTAGATTAAAAGGAAACACATCACCATTTTCATTGTTTAGTAGAGTGCATAAAAAGTAATTAGAATCAATTAAAAAAAATCACAAAAATAGGATATAAAATCTTGATTTGATACCACTTAATTTGTAAATAGGAAGGATATCCCTAATGTGTTGTCAACTCTGGATATCCTTAGAGTCAAATCATATAACAACTCCATAAATATTGGTCTACTACTAACAAATGGTTAATCATATAATATTTTCTTATTCATTATACTCACAACATAAAAATAATAACATAATAGAGTAAACAAGATGTCATGAAACTAATATGCATTAAAATATAAAACATTATAGCTAGAGAAACCTTAAAATAGGGAGAAAACTCTAGTAAGAGAGTAAAAATCTTCATGTGACTATGTCTTATCCTTTTACAAGTGGTACAATGACTCAATAGATATGTAGAGCTTTACAATCACCTAAACTAGATCTGAGAACTTGCACTTATTCTCAACGACTTCAAAATCCTTGTTCTCGACACTATAGCCATGAACTATGGCATTTCCAAACTCTTTAGTGCTTCACTCAAGGAAAAATACATTTACAAGAAGCTTGTGGCTTTCAAAAACCTCACACACTCAAATAATACAAGATCAAAATTCAAGAGAAGGATTGTAAATGCTTAAGCCCTTCATATTTCATGTGTGTCTTTCTTTTTGGATATTTACCACTTCTAGAAGATCAACATTTACATGCTTTTTATAACACTTTCATTTTTTCTAGAGTGCATATTTTTTCCACCTTTTGCAAACTAGCAAAATTTATAAAACAATTTTTTGGGGTCATTTTGAGGTTTGTAACTTTGTTTCAAGGACTTCCAAAGACATTCCATATAATCCTAGACATCCTCCTAACTTCATCACAATCCCTACTTCAACAAACCCTTTAAAGCAACAAAATACATGAAGTTAAAGCATAAGACTAATCAAAATTCTAATGATAGCAAACAAGATTCTAAAGGTGCTACAACTTGAATTAAGTTTTCAAATCACATCTTCCCTATTAGGGGGGATTTTTCCCCAAACACTATAGGGATTCAAATAATAAGGTTTGATGAACCCTTCATCTTCAAAGATGTCATCTTGCCTTGCACCATAAGAAACATCATTGAAAAATTGGATCATTTTTATCTTCATCTAAATTGATGCACTCGTTGTCCTCCATGCTACTCTTTTAGTGAATTAAGCCTCTTTCTTCCCTAACCTTAGATTTGTTTTGAAAATAAACCCTTCCATTTTCACTAAGCAACCTCTCATATTTGGGAGGACTTGTTAGGGTTCAGGCAGATCAGAGCAATAAACATTAACAATTATATGCAGATCAAATAACCTAGAAATAATAATGAAGAATAACACAAAAGAGATCAACATAGGAATTTAATGTGGTTCACCCAATATGGGCTACATCCATAGAAACTCAGCCACCCAATGATTTTATTATCCAGTGCAAAATAGATTACAATCATGCGAATTACACTCCCCACAACTTACATCCCAACCTCTTATAACAAGCTTTTTGGAAGCTTCCAGAATTAGGGTTTTACAAAGTCATTTTTTCATTTGACATGTTAAGGAAAACCTTGACATGTTAACAGAAGAAAAAAATGGGGGGTTGCACCCCCAAACCCTTACAATCAAGGGCTACCAGCCCCAAACCTGGGCGAGTATACATTACGAGTGTACAGTATTTGCATGATCAGTCGCCACATACCAACATGACTTGCCAATGTGACATTGGAATTTCCAACATAAGGATAAAAAATAAACAACTCCCCATTCCAATTGAGCATAGATACTAGTTCTTCCTCCTATAATAGACAATATCTCTCTCATACAAATATAGGCTCCCAAATATGATTTTTAAACATCTAATGAGATTTGGCATCTAATATCACATCCTTAAACTCATGATTAATTCCAAATGACAACTTAAATTGTTTGGTTAAAATCATCTAAATATTTGTTACAACCAGCATAAAGCATATGGATGTGGATGTTCAACCATATCCAAACTAGATTCACAAATCTTCCTATTAGATATGAGGATTACTCATGATAATTTATAAAGCATGAAATTAACCTTCTTACCTCTCACTTAGATTTTGATGTGCAAAATTTGAGTGACCATCACATGAGCTAATAGTGTAGAGACCTAAATTTTGTCCATACCTGATCATATTGGACTTTATCCCATCCTACATATTTATTATTTAAGCTAATTGAAAACCTCCATTACTATTTTCCTTAAATATTTAATTCCACTTCACCCTCAATCCTTGTCCATTCAATCCTAGCTACTAAATCCATCAATATAGATCAAAGATCTAGAGTTGCCATCACTTGACAAGATTCCTAACCTACCTACCCTACCCTTGCTCACACATGTTTTAGCACATCTCTCTCACATTTGAAGCCACCCTAACTCTCTCACTTGTGACAATCATGAACCTCCCTATGTGTGTGCTTACATGTGTGAGTACACCTAACTCTTACACCTATGACACATGTCGTTCCCATGCCTCCACCTTGTGAAACTTGTCACAAAGCTAAGCCTTTAATCCATTCCCTCACTCTCATTCAATCCTAGCCATCCATTGACCAATTCATCTTGGTCATTGATTATCCTCATGAAAAACTATAAATGAAGGCCTTTGCTCTCATTTTTATCATATTCTATCATCCTAACTACATTATCACCTATCTTTTATCCAATCCATCTTCATCCTACCATCATGCTACTAATATAAGCAACCACATGCAACCCAACAACATCAAAAAGAGAAAATCAAGTGGAAGAGGGCTCAATCCTCTTTAGTTAATTCTAAGGAGCAAGATGATAATGGTATAATATTCAATTTATTTATTTATCATTTATGTTTATTACCTTTTATCTTTTCTTGATCTTTATTTTGGCATGCCTAGTGATCTAACTCCATCATTTTTCTAGAGATTTTTTTTAAAATTTCATGCTTTATGTTCCGAAATAGCACTTCTGTCCTTCATTTTAGTACATTTGCGATAAGGATCGACACTTGTGTAATCCTTTCACACTTCCACTCTATAGATTAATACTTTTTCTTGCAATTTTTGCTATTTTTATTTTTAGTTTTCCTTCTATTTGTTGTTTGTTGGCTAATTTTTTGGTATGTTCAAGTTTTTTTTGTTGCTAACCTCTTCCTAACTTTTTCTCTATGTTTGTTATCTTTATCTTTTTGTAGGGATCTAACCTTTTCTTGTAGGAATCTTGGATCATATTTTTTTAATGTGGATTAATGCCTTCATTAGCAGATTAACACTTCTACTCCATGGATTAGTGTCTCCACCATAGGTATATTCTTTTATTTTCTCTTTCTTTTTAATTCTATTAGAGTAGCATTTTTCGTTGATCAATTCTTTTGATGTTTAGTGCCTATGCTATTTAGCACGTGTGTTATATCTTTAATGCCAACACTTTTCAACACTTGTGCTTTTGTTCAAATGGTTTCATAATTTCTCAACTTGTTTATGCCAAAGTGCTTTCATTATTTCTTGGTGTTTTTCATTTTTTAACCACTCTTATAACCTAACCCATGTTTATGTAGCTTCTAATCACTTGTCAAAGACAATCTTTAAACTACTAATATTTTGTTTCTAGCCTACGGTTGTTGAAGACACCATTTTCTCACTAGTATAGGTGCTTTTCAATTTCTTAAGGGGAATTAACCATTGTATGTCATGCTTGTGAGGTCTCTTAAGAGTATGCTCTCTCCTCAGGTGATCTTGGAGGTTAAAATATTAAGTTGGTCTCTTCTCTCTTTTTCATCATTGTATCCCAAGGAACCCAACATGTGTCTGCTCTCCCCTTGCACCATGTGATTTGGGTGAACAAAAATACTTGGATCAAACCTTTTAGGGGGATTTCCCATGGATTTCATCACCTTAGGGGATGACCTCAACTCCCATGTTTTTATAGAGTATAAAGAGCATAGGGTGAATCAAAAGACAACCCTCTTATAAGTGGAGTCTTTTCAATCTTGGCTAAGCCCCCCAAAAATGTATACCTTGGGAAAGTGAAGGTGGTGAGTGGGCTACCCTCTCCTCTCAGTTTTCCATTATTCCCTTTCATCTACATATTTGGCATCACGTACTCTTGAGATATTTGGAGGACTCCCTAGCAACCTTATTCATCCTAGTTTAAGACCTTTTGACCATTGACTAGTGTGATGTAAGGGATGCTTATCATACCCTAAAGTTACAATGTACTTATATATTGTGAGATAGAGTTTACTTTGGGAAAAGGCTTGTCCTCCAAGGTAATGGGTGTAATGGTGGTACATGAACTTACATACCATATTTATTCATACACATGTAGATAGTATTAGCTTTGACTTGTGGGTTGATATTAGTCGATATACCTAACTGAATAATTTGTCTTATGCAAGTGATTGGTTTGTTTTCTTGTGCTAAACCAATCCATACATATCTCCCTCAATCCAATTAATTTATTTTGTGTACTTTGAATTCAACCCTTAGTCAAGAAAGCAAATCGTCAATCAACCATCCAATATTTTCCTCGAAATCCCTCATTCAATCCTCCAATCCAATTATTCATCCATTCAAAACACCCATAATCTCTCCAAACCAATCCTCCATCCCACAATCAAAACTATCACCAATCCAAAAACCAACTTTCCATTCATCTTTTTAGTTTAGTGTCTTTGCATTTTTCTTCATTGCTTTTGTGGATCAATGCTTTCATGGTTCAACGCTTTCTCAATTCGGTACTTGTGCAATTTAGCACTTTTTTATTTCAATGATTTTTTTCTTCTTACATTCATCCACATCCTAGTCCAATTGTCCCATCTCATTATAAATTCAAATTCATCTCTACTTTTAATCCTTAAATCCCATTATTTTAAGTCTCCAATATATTTCTCATCCTTTATCTTACTTCTCATGTCCCCTCCAAATTAAAATTCAACTTTCTTAATTAATCTTTCATCTATTATCCCTTTCTTCTAACCTTAATCCTCATCCAACAACCATTCCCAATTTGTTTAATCTTCCAAACATTTTATTTCACAATCTAAGATCCAACATTTTCATCTTCTATCCTCATACCATCTCTTCATCAATTTTTTCTTCTCATCCAACTTCACATCTAAATTCATTTAAATCATAATCAATCATTCATCCATATTTAGTCCTTTAATATGATTCCTAATCCAAATTTCATTCCAAATATAATCAACCTTCATCTTCTAAATCCTACATCAACCATATTCTAATCCACTTCCAAAATAACCCCCATCCTTCATCCATTCTTGTCATCTTATCCCAAATTTGAGCTTAATCCAACCCAAAATATGAGCTTTAATAAATCAATCTCCCATCCAATCCATCTCATCCTCTTCTAATATTTTCTAATCCAATTTCATCCCATCCCAACCCAATCCAACATCATGTATCCATCCACTACCCCAAAAAATCCTAAAATCATAATCAAGGGTAAACCTAATCACATTGATGATGATGAGGTTAGCCATGTTGACTATAATCCCTATGATGATAATGAGAGTTTTTTTTATCAAGTGGACCTATCCCCATCCACCAAAATTCAAACCCAAGCCTCCATTAGTTACAATCCAAACCCCCATGACATCTTCAATTACTTTATCATCCCCATTTTCAACAATGACAATGATGTCATGGATAGATACCTCATAAGTCTTGGTGCCAAAATTCCATCCTCCTCATTCCCATCCAATCCAAATTCATCCTTTATTTCACACCCTTCCCCTTCATTTGACAAAGGAAACCAACCCTCTATCCAAAGTTTACCTCCAACCCCATCCACATCCAAAATTCCCATCTCCAACTCCTTTTCAAGATCCTCACCCTCATCCTCAATCCAAAAATCCATTGAAACCTTTATTTATTATTTCACTTTCTCATCTCCTACATCCTTACAATCCACATCACTCAAATCCAACAATTCCATTTCTTCCCATATATTTCATGATTCTCTCCAAGGACTATTAGTAAAGGAGCTTAACTCCCCATACATAAAAATGGTGCACAATATTTCCATCTCACGCATCTACCTCCATACCCTTACCCCCCATCTCCTAAATCTACCAAATTCTTCCAATTCATCAAATACATAAAATACTCCATACAAAAGCATTCAAAATCCTTCTTTCATCCATTTGCACCACTCCTAGAATCCATCCATAAAATCCTTGATAGCCATGTCAAACCTCTATCCTCGTTCACTTCCTCTAAGCATATCCAACTATGTGAATCCCTTACTCAAAATCATGCTAACATAGATTCCCCTCAAATAATCCCCTCCACTCCATCTCATAATCCCCTTACATCCCTGTAGGGAATTTCTATTGTTTGGTTCACTTGGTGCTACAGGTAGACACACAATTCAGAGGATGGTTTCCTAACTAATCAATTCATCTTCTATGAGAGGCTTCATTTAATTATTAACCAGGACTTTGTAAGCTTTTGATAGTGCTTGCACTATAGGTGCATTCATGGATTCTACTCGGCCTATATCAATGATTATAGGTGATTTACACGTGTACAAAAAATGGTAAAAGCTGAAAAAGGAAATGAAACATTAACAAATGAAAAACAAGGAAATAAACATAAGTTGTTACTTGTGTTGTAGGTACTTATCACTTAATATTGTGACTACTAACTTCTAAGATTGAATTGTAACTAAGCACTCCAGGAGTATGAAACAATCATTTAAGCTACATGATCAAATTCAATTACAGAATCATGAACTCCACATGCATGTAATTAGAAACTATTTTAATTCAATAATGCATGAACTAATCTAATAGTAGAAAAATAGAGTGGATAGTAGTACCACAAGTTGCCTTTGCTTGAGTTGTCACTTCCACAATAGATGTCAACACTTACTATTTAATCAACAAATCATGATACTAAACTAACTCCTTGATTTCATGAAAACTTTTGAACTCTGACAAGAATCTACTAAAGATTTCTCATTTGACAATACATGTCCAATAATCAACTAATAATAGAAACTAAAACAATTATTTATCAACTAGAACTAGCAAGAACTAAAACAAATAACTAGACAACTGGTAACTAGCTTTGCTCCTCACAATAGATCCCACTATATAGGGTTTGCAAGGATTCTTATTCATCCTAGGATTGAAAAAATAACCATAATGCATTTGTACACTCTCCCTCAAGAATAGGGAGAGGACTTATTCTTTTCAATAGAAAACCATAATTGAAAAGTAGAAGAAGAAAATTTAAATTGAAGCTCTACCCTAATAGTTTAACCACCATGACAGATGTTTCATGAATAATGTCACGTCATGGGTTTCCCTAATCAAAACAAACTCATCCTTCAAGTCATCTTATTCGGTGTGCTTGTGATGACTCATGGTTAACCATTAAATGGTCAGCTTCGTTCTTCTTTGGATTTGTCACACTTTAATTTCTTGCTTCTCCCTTGCAACTATTTGTGGTCCTTATGTTGCAAGTTGGAAATCTAGTTGATGTGGGTTATAGTTCTTCTAGTTGCAAGAGGTTAGTTTCATCCTAAAGCATACACATCATTAACAATCATAAATTGAGCATATAATCACACTAAATTTCATGAACATTCATACATACAAATGTCATCATATCATAATTGTATTTTCACGTATGAAAGTCTAGTTTAAAATGCATAAAAGGTATAAAAGATGTATAAGTCTTAGGAATGTCTGTGAACTTTGGCAGATTAAAATGATAAAATACATAAACTTAATGAATGAAACTAGCCATAAACTGATCCCATCAATCCCAAGATCAAATTAATCCTTCCACTCCAATTCATGCTCCTCTTCAATCTTAAGATCAAAGTATCAACTCCTCTCCATGTCACAATCCACTTTTATCTTGAAATTCATGCATCTCTCCTAATCCCCCTCATTGATCATAATCCTTCTCAAGTATCTCGTTGGAATTTTTTTTTGTAAAATTATGCACTATTAAGGCAAAGGGTTAGGCCTCCATAAACAATGCATAGTGGAATCCATCTGAATCAAACAAAATCCAAGTTCACATGGCATTGGCTACCAAGCTCATTCTCAAGATATGTACTCCTTAATCCCTCCCAAATCACACATCCCTTGATATAAATCTAAACCTTCATATCCCTCATCTTCCAAATCCATTTTGGGCCTTTATGTCCCAAAGCCCATTACTTCCTCATCCACATCCACTTGGGCCCTTATGTCCCATAACCAAATCCTTCAATCCTCTCATCCATCTTGGGTCCTTACATCCTTCCACCCATCACCCTCATTAATTTACCTCCACAACACCTAAGTCTAATATTCCACCCACCCAAATATCCAATCAAGATCAAGAAAGTAACATATCCTTGATATCCTTCCAAAATACTCCATCGATTACCCCTTCCATAAAATATCCAAATCATACATCATTACAAACCTCATTTCTATTGGAAGCAATTTGGATGTCAAACCTCAAATGCATAAAAAAAAATCTGCACAAACACAAGGATCGCCATGTCCCATTAAAAAGACATCTTAAAGATAAATCTAAGAAAAATATGATCCAAAAGAAAGTTAAATCCAAAAGGCCACAAAGGTCCATAAAGCAAAAATAAAAGCAAAAACCATGTGGATTCCCAAGCAAACAAAAGAAGCAATACATTCCAAAACACAATTGACATTCAAATATATTCCAAAAGCTTCCTCCACTCCTAAGTCCTCCAATCCTTCATCTAAAAATCTCTCATCTTTCAATTCCATTTTGGGTCCTTATGTTCCAAAATCCACTATCATACATCCTCCATCATCCCCTCCATCTATTTTGAGCCACTATATCCCAAAATCCACCTGCACTCCTCCCTTTGAATCTTAAAATTTAAAATCCACCTCTCCTCCACAACTCTAACACCCCACAAGGTGTATGCCAATGTTGATATTCCCAACACCCCCATCTACTTATCCACAAGTCTTCTAACACCTTGTATATTATCCAACATTAATTTCCTATCGCAGTCCTTTAATTAAATCCTTTACATAGATCCTTATCACTTTCCATCTCCTCCATTTCATCCCCCTGATATCATTCTACCAATGTCTATGAGCATACCTCCAAATTTCCTTAATCCTTTATAATATTTCTTCAAGGGATACCATCCATGGAATTAGATGCTTGAGTTTGTCTCCCATCTATCACCCATCCACCATCTTCCAAATTCAATTATCCACATCATATCATCATCCCTCTCCATCCATACTATTCCAAAAACTCCAAAGAAGCAAAAAAGAAGTAAAGAGAAATAATTTGTCCAATTGAAAAAACCATTTCTTATGGCACCTTGAGCAAGTACCATGATGAAACCTAGAAAAAAATCCATGCATAATCCATATCCTTTTGCACTCTACACTTGGTTGCAAGCTTCATCCATGTCATTTTCACATCTCATCCACATCTTCCAATATCCTTCATGCCATATCCCTCATACTATATCTTTCCTACCATCTCATGCAATATGTCCTCCCTTTCCAAGTTTGACCTTGATCATGTTAGGGAATAAATATATATCCATGCTTTGGACAATACAAACCTTACTTCCTCTACCATCCTTATCTCTTTTGCACACCTCATCCCATCTTGCACATTATTTCCAAGATCCTTCCATCCTTAATTGCATTACATCTAGCATGGGGAATTTCATTCCTTTGAAACATGATCCTTGGAGCCTCATTCTCCTATCCTCACCCTCCTATCCTCTATGTACCATCCTTCATCTCTTATCACCATTCGTCCACTCAATCCCCTCTATGTCCTACCCAAGCAATCACTCTATCGTTTCATCTTGTACCATGCCTTGGTTTTCCCTTATCATTGTTCAAATCCATTCCTCTATCCAAAACATCATATCCTCCATGCAATCAAATCCTACACAATCCATTTATCCTCCTTCCATCCATTCAATCTAAACATCCTAAATCAATCCATCTAATGCAATCAATTTGAATCCATACAATCCAATCATGTAATCTAGCACATCATCCCAAAACATCCATCAATTTTTTTGATCCAAATTAGTTGATAATCCATTGATCAAATTTTATCCAATTATCATCAAAGATATATATCCTTCCCAATCCTTGGGATACACATTGTTCTTATTACTAATTTTTCTATCTCCTCAAAATCAATCCATCCATCCATCAATCAGTTTTCAACTTGATTAGGGGTATAATCCTAGTTTATTTTTGGGCTTGTTGTGCATGCTTGCTTATTTCTTGTGTGTGTTATCATTGTTTTCATTTAACATGGCCTTCGATATCATGGTGTCATAAGGAATATATGTTTTCACTTGAAATTTTTTATCATATACTTGGCATATTGTCAACTTGGTTTCTTATACCTTGGCACATAACATCAAGTACAATATCAAATATAGGTTTCTTATACCATTGCAACATGATTTTCATCCATCCTCCCTCTCTATACATCTCTCCATCATACCTATCTCATTTCCATCCATCTTATCCCATGTCCTTCCATATTTTATCCTCTAACTCTCCCATCCATTTTGAGAGCACACCATGTTCTTTGAACTCACTTCTCCTTGAGGGGGCATACCACTACCTTCTTGCTATGTTTTCTCATCCTAGAAATAACTAGGACATCATGACACTACTTTTTGTCCATTTATACCCATATATTTTATTTTTCTTTGATACAATGTCACTTCTCATAGTTGTGATGTCATATCAAAGAGGGGTAAAATGTAGACACCTAAATTTGTCCATATTCGACCACATTGGACTTTATCCCATCATATCCAATTAAATAAATATTTATTATTTATTTAATCCACAATTTACCTTTATCCCTAACCTTTAATTAA
This sequence comes from Sequoia sempervirens, assembly GCA_007258455.2. Classification (NCBI taxonomy): domain Eukaryota; kingdom Viridiplantae; phylum Streptophyta; class Pinopsida; order Cupressales; family Cupressaceae; genus Sequoia; species Sequoia sempervirens. The sequence goes on along the minus strand of VDFB02256132.1, from coordinate 160,486,531 downwards.
ATACATAATTAATCTTAACCCTTCACATTTATCTCGCACCCTTAATTAAATTAAGATTAACCCCTCATCTTTATCTCTCACCCTTAATTAAATAAATCTTATCCTCAAATCCTCCAACTAAATCAATTAGTTGAAACCTACTTAATTAATTGATCGGGATAGTTAATCTTCATTACTAATTTCCATAATCTTTAATTCCACCTCACTCTCAATCCTTGTCCATTCAACCCTAACCATTGAATCCATCTACATGGATCAAGCTCTAAAATTTTCATCACTTGGCAAGTGTCCTAACCTACCTACCCTACCCATTTACATGTGAGAATATCTTTCACACATGTGAATCCACCCTATCTCTTACACATTCATAAGGTAGCCACCTTGCATCTCTCATTTGTCACAATCATGAGCCTCCCTATGTGTGTGATCACACATGTGTGAGCATACCTAGCTCTTACACCTATGACACATAATTATCATGCCTCCACCTTGTGACACTTTTCACAAGGTTAAACCATTAATTCATCCTCTTGCTCTCATTCAATCCTAATCATCCATTTACCAATTCATCTTGTCCATTGATTTTCCTCATCGGAAATCTATAAATGAAGGTTTTTGCTCTCATTTTTATCTTCTATCATCCAAATTACATGTCATATCTTCTATCCAATCCACCTTCATCCTACCATCATATTGCTTATCTAAGCAACCACATTCAACCAAAAAACAACATCAAAAAGAGCAAATCAAGTGGAAGAGGGTGCATTCCACTTTAGCTCAATCCAAGGAGCAAGATGATAAAGGTATAAGATTTAGTTTATTGCTTTATCTTTTATGTTTATTACCTTTTATCATTTCTTGATATCCATACACCAATTTCGTAAATGTCATTGTTTCTAGAGTACTATTAGATAGATTATAATTCACTTCAAAGATACGTTCAAGCTCTTTGATTTTACCCCATAGCAACTATTTTTCATTGAGAAAGTTATTATATAGATCCTAAAAAAATATTTAATATTTTGTAAAGTAGTGGAACACCACACTTTGGGTAGAAAAATATTTTACTAGGATTTTGTTGTATGTAATATTAGGAAATTACATTAAATGTATGTGAGGGTCATATGAATACACATCATATTGAGCACAAGAATTAAATTAAGGGTCATATTTTTTCCTTGAAGTTTGTAATGACTATTGGATCTATAATCAAACTTGGGTATCAACCTTGAAATTTAGGAATTCGATCCTTGTCTATATATAAAGTGTTTGGGATGAAATATTAGAGAGCTAGTTGGAGGATAGGTGCATGCAACTAAAATAACTCTTCATTGTGAGTTGTTTATATCTCCTTGATTAAAGGTGAATTGTTTCATTGTATTGTAATCCTTTTGTTACTACGAATACATAGAGCGATGCTATTGGTTGCTTTATTTTTTCCCAAAAGGGTTTCCTAGGTAGATTTTATGTTGTGTTTAGTTTCTTTGCTAGAATAATTTGATTATGTTCACTATTTATCTATTATATTAGTGTGATTTAATACAATTAGTATCAATGTTAAGTTGTTCACAATTTGGTACTTGTGTCAAATTTCTTACATTCTTGTCCTTCCCTTTCCTATTTAAAGAAGTTACCAACTCTAGTGTAATTTCCAACACTTATCATTTACATGTTCATTTTTCTCACAATGGGTACAACTGTGAGGACCCCTTAGTACTAACTATTTCTTAATTGTAATAAAGGATTTAGTTGCATATAATTTTTAAGTTGTCCCTTGATCTATTTTGAATAATCCATATGTTTGAAAAATATTATTTAGCTTTATTTGAATTAGTATAAATATAGGTTGTAGGCTATTGGTTTAGTATCAATGAATTATTTTATATTAAGCACAACTCATAGGAGGTTGCCCCCTCAAAGAGACCAATGATATTCTATGATTAAGTTCTAAATTTAATACCAAATACATTTTGTGTTTTTCAATAATTTATTCTTTGTATTTAATATTTTATTGCTGATTTGTTGTAGGCTTCCTCACATCTAGTATCAAAGCTCTTTCTAGGCCACATTTATTGTAGTGAAAAACTATTTTATTTTATTTTATTATTATTTTGATTTAACCTCTTGATGCTTTTATGGCTATTGTAATGTCCCCATTTTAGTCTCAAGAGGTTGAGTTAGCCTATCTCTTGGACCCCTGTAGGTGACAGGATCCGGTTAGGGGGTCAGTGGCCGTTTTGGTGGGTGTTGTCATTTCCCACTCCTTCACTTCAGTAGTGGATTCAGTGCAGGCATCTGTAGCACAGTGTTTGCCAGCTTCTGACGGCACGGAAAAACACAGAGAATTGAGGGAGTTATGAATATTTTTGTGGTTAAGTTAATTATTTAACTAATTGGTATATTATAAAGTCAAATTGACTTTATAAAAGTTAAAAAGCCACTTAAATATATTAAATTGATGACTTAAGGTGATAAAGTGAAAAATTAAATCACTTAAGTCTCTTAAAAGGTGCGTTCACTTCATAAAGTGAAAATTATAAACTATTGAAATGATTTAAATACATTTTAAATGTATTTAATTGTAAAAGTGGTGTCACTTTTGGGAAATTGTGCCTTTTTGGGAATATAAGGCAAAAGGGGCAATTCAACCTCATGATTGATGATTATTTGAAATTGCTACTTTTATCTTCTCTGTGATTTTGTCTGAGACAAGGGTTACAGTGAATTTCTTCCATTGGAGAAACGAAATATCTTCAGTGTTTTGCAAACTTGAGGTTGTGGAAGACCAGCTGAATCTTTGCTACAGGATGGCTTCATTTTAGAAGTCAATTTGAGCTTCACCAGAGTTTTTATGTTCAGTTTCTTTCCAGTTTTTAATAAGGAAGGGTCTAGAGTGATTGAGGCTCCTTCATTCAGCAGATCTGGCATCTGAGGAGCAAGTTGTATATTTTCCTTGGTTGGATGTACCATTTCAGGCCTATGGCGTGTGCATCTGGGGTTGAGGCATTTGAACTAGAAGGCTGAAATGCCTTCTTCTGGAGCCTTCTATCCTTTCCATCTTGGTTTCCTGGTATTCTTCAGTCATTTGCTATAGTTTCTGACAGGGAGAAACCAACACCAAGAGGTAGGTGTTGGATTTATTCAGTTTTTAGGATTCTTGACTGGCAAGCTCCAGAATTTCTTATTTAAATAATCTGGAGGTTTCCGGGTATGTTTGTTGTATGTAATTCCTTTGTTGTAGTTGTTTAACACTTAATACAATTGCAATTTCTCAAATTTTGCTTAAATTTTAGTTTTATCAACATTTTATGCTTGGCACACTTCCCAAAAATGGTCTTAAAACCCATGAAAAAACAAGCAAACACTTAAACAGATAATTTTAGTTCAGAAGTTGAGGTTGAGCCAGCTGGGCTCATCACAGTGGTATCAAAGCTATTGACCTGCCATCCTGTTGGGTAGATTGGACTTTGAATCAGCTAGTTAATCATGGTTACTTCAAATACCCAGAAGCAGTGGGACAAGAATATGGAGAAGCTTAAACAAAGTTTGAAAAAGTTAGATGAAAATAAGGAAAGGATAAATGAATTGATTTCAAACCCTACAAAACTAGACAGAATAGCACGATATATGGCTTCCATTTTTAAGAGGACTACATCACAGAACGAAGAGGGGGAACAAGAGGTCTCTACAGTATCTAGAAGCCTCTATGATGAATTCTCAGCAGTTAGTGACCAACATACAACTGATCCTATGGAGAGTAAAAATCAGACCTTAGAAGATTTATTTGTTGGTGATGAAGTTGAAATTTCTAAGGCAGCTGTAGGGGAAAAGTACTTGAGTCCTTTTGAAGATGAAGAAGAGTTAGAACAAGAGGGTGATGGGTCTAAACAAAATGCTGAAAGTAACTTTCATGTTTATGATAATCCACTTTTTGAGACAGAAGTTGAGATATCCTATGTTAACCCACTTTATGAGGTAGAGTTGCAAGATCAGTATTTAATTTTCCATCATGCTGATGTGTATCCGGCAAGGTTTGTTGCTTCTTTGTCTCAGAGACTACCTATGGATACATGGTTACAAAGGTTTTTAGCGGTTACATGGGTTCTTCACATTCATGGGAGATTGGCAGTGAACAGAGAGCGATGTGGTGTTGTGGCCACTTTCAGTTATTCTTATCTCCACAAGACAGATGGATGTGAGTTTAGTTTGCATCGGGACCTAGGTGTTGACAGGGTTGGCACTGCAGTATGGTTGGGTTCCGTTTGTTGGCTTCACCACTTCTGGCATGGTGAATTTGAGATCAGTGGTGTGCAGTGGAGGATGGTTGGTGGCATGAGGGACATTACACAACACTTCCCTTGGGATCCTGGTGGAGTGGTGTGTTCTTTGTTGCTGAGATTGCTTGCGGACAAGCAATGACTGTAATGTCCCCATTTTAGTCAGTTCTTAGGAGAAGTTGAGTTAGCCTATCTCTTGGACCCCTATAGGCTGACAGGATCTGGTTAGGGGGTCAGTGGCCGTTTTGGTGGGTGTTGTCATTTCCCACTCCTTCACTTCAGTAGTGGATTCAGTGCAGGCATCTGTAACACAGTGTTTGCCAGCTTTTGACGGCACAGAAAAACACAGAGAATTGAGGGAGTTATGAATATTTTTGTGGTTAAGTTAATTATTTAACTAATTGGTATATTATAAAGTCAAATTGACTTTATAAAAGTTAAAAAGCCACTTAAATATATTAAATTGATGACTTAAGGTGATAAAGTGAAAAATTAAATCACTTAAGTCTCTTAAAAGGTGCGTTCACTTCATAAAGTGAAAATTATAAACTATTGAAATGATTTAAATACATTTTAAATGTATTTAATTGTAAAAGTGGTGTCACTTTTGGGAAATTGTGCCTTTTTGGGAATATAAGGCAAAAGGGGCAATTCAACCTCATGATTGATGATTATTTGAAATTGCTACTTTTATCTTCTCTGTGATTTTGTCTGAGACAAGGGTTACAGTGAATTTCTTCCATTGGAGAAACGAAAGATCTTCAGTGTTTTGCAAACTTGAGGTTGTGGAAGACCAGCTGAATCTTTGCTACAGGGATGGCTTCATTTTAGAAGTCAATTTGAGCTTCACCAGAGTTTTTATGTTCAGTTTCTTTCCAGTTTTTAATAAGGAAGGGTCTAGAGTGATTGAGGCTCCTTCATTCAGCAGATCTGGCATCTGAGGAGCAAGTTGTATATTTTCCTTGGCTGGCCGTACCATTTCAGGCCTATGGCGTGTGCATCTGGGGTTGAGGCATTTGAACCAGAAAGGCTGAAATGCCTTCTTCTGGAGCCTTCTATCCTTTCCATCTTGGTTGCCTGGTATTCTTCAGTCATTTGCTATAGTTTCTGACAGGGAGAAACCAACACCAGGAGGCAGGTGTTGGATTTATTCAGTTTTCAGGATTCTTGACTGGCAAGCTCCAGAATTTCTTATTTAAATAATCTGGAGGTTTCCGGGTATGTTTGTTGTATGTAATTCCTTTGTTGTAGTTGTTTAACACTTAATACAATTGCAGTTTCTCAAATTTTGCTTAAATTTTAGTTTTATCAACATTTTATGCTTGGCACACTTCCCAAAAATGGTCTTAAAACTCATGAAAAAACAAGCAAACACTTAAACAGACAGTTTTAGTTCAGAAGTTGAGGTTGAGCCAGCTGGGCTCATCATAGCTATCCACTATATGCTCTCACCTTTCCCTTTTAGAGATCTTGGTGATCAAAAAGTTGTGTATAATAGTACTAACATGGAGTTTTCCCTATACTTTTTGTAGTTTTTATTTTTATTTTTTAGGTTAGAAATTCTAAACTAGGGGTCTAAGGGCAAAAGATCTATAGTTCTAGTCATAATTGTATTCCCCATATAGGTTTCTAGTGAAGGATAGAAGGGTTTCCTTCTGAAGCCAAATCATTACATAGACTTAACACCCATGAAATGAACCAAAAATTCACATAATTGGAGTCTCAAATTTCAATTGGAAGAAATGGTTTGTGGCCCCAAATTGGATTTTTCTCAATTACTAGTGGGAAATATAGAACTAAATAGTACTTCAATCTCCACAACACTTCTCTAGCAAGTAGGGTCCCTATTGCCTCCTTCCACTTGGAACAATAAGTTGTCTAATGGTTCCAATGGTATCTCAAGACTCATGATAAACCCACTTGGGAAGCCTTTGTTAAGCAATTGTTGGTTCACCTTGGCCTTGGTGCCTATGAGGATTTTACCAGCACTCTTACATAAGCATCATTAGGGAATATCAAACAAATTTTTTGAAACTATATAATCACACTAATGGATTGTCTAACTCTTTTTTCGCAAGCTACTTCATTAGTGGCCTTAAGGATTCTATTTGATCTTATGCCAAAATATTCAACCAAATGACATGATGAAAGCTTTGGGTCTAGTCAAACTTGCAAAAGATAAGTTTACTTCTCAACTCCTCTTTTCAATAGAACTATACCCCCATTCCTTATTCTTCTATAGTATTCAAAATTCACTCCCATTAAATGTCTCATTAAGGATGAAATGTGAGCTTGATGAGAAATGGGTTTATGCTATAATCATGATGAAAAATTCACAAGGGGGGTCACAAATGTGTTAAACAAAATATCTATCTCCTTCATGTTAAGTCTCCTCCCAATGATGAAGAACAAGAAGATGCTCCAGAAACCTAATAGGAGGACCTCCCTATTGATGAGTCTACTCCTATAACAATCATCCAAAAAAATTATCCATGTCTTGGTTGGGGTCACCACTCCTCAAAAAATGAAAGTCAAAGGGTATTTCAAGAATATTCCCCTCACTATTCTCATTAACTCTAGTAGCACACAACCATTAATCCATGAATTGTGAAACACGTTGCTTTTTAATGCATTCATGCTTCAACTTCAAAGTGATGATTTCCAATGGGAGAATTTTTCCTTGAAAATGGAAATGCCATGATGTTTGGATTATTGTGGAGGACTATAACCTTCATCTATTAATGTTTGTCTTACTCTTAGGTGGTTGTGATGTAATTATTGGGGCCCAATGATTGTGTACCCTTGGCCCAATCTTGTGGGATTTCTCTAAGTTTGGATGTATTTTTTGGATAATGGGAAGTATACCTTGAATATTATTACAATTGTATCTACTAGTCTTACACTCTCACGTTGAATGAAGAAGCTTCTACAAAAAAATCCCATGGGATCATTGCTCAAGTATGCTCCATATAGTTTAACCCTCATGATTATGACTACTCTATTGACTTGCAACGACTTTTGGATAAACGTGACACAATGTTCACTAAGTCTTCTAGTTTGCCACCTCACCAACCAAAAGATTGACACATTTAGTTCCTTATAGGGAGTGATCTATCTAACCTTCACCCTTGCAACTATGTGTTCCTTCAAAAATAGAAATTGAAAAGTTACTATAAGAACTCCTAAAGGTCAATGTTATTCATCCCAACACTAGCCCATACTTTGCACCTATTTTGCTTGTTCACAAATAAGATGGGTATTGGCATCTTTGCATTGAATAAACTCACCATAGAGGACAAATTCCCAATTCCTATGATTAATGAGTTGCTCCATGAGATTCATGGTGCCCAATTTTTCTCCATGTTAGATTAGTGTTATGTCTATCACCAATTTTGTCTCAACAAAGTAGATATTCCAAAGATGACCTTCTATACTTATGTGGGTCATTATGTTTTTTCATGTCATTTGGCCTCACTAATGCTCCTCCACCTTTAGGGTCTTGATGAACAAAATATTTTGACCCTTTCTTCAAATATTCATTTAGTCCTTTGATGAAATTTTGATTTATAGCAAAACTTGAAAAACATTTGCAACACCACAACATGACATTTCAACTTCTTGATGATAATCAACTACATGCTAAGTGCTCCAAGTGCCCTTTGGTTAAAAGGAAATTGAGTACCTTGGACATCTTGTCTCTTTAGTAGGTGTTCATGTGAACCTTAACACAATACAAGCTATGCAAACATGGCCCACTCACAAGACATTAAGAAGCCTTCATGTATTTTGGGGTCTCATTGGCTATTATTAAAAAATTATCAAAGATTATGAAAATTGTTTCTCCTTTGTCTGTTTTGCTTAAAAAGATGCCTTTTCCTAGACCCTTGTTGTTGGACATGCTTTCAAGGTCCTTGAATATGATGTGCACAACACTAGTTCTTGTCATGCCTAATTTCTCAAAACCGTTTTCATTTTAAGTGATGCTTGTGAAAATGGCATCAATGTTGTTCTCATGCAAGATGATCACTCTTATCACTTTCACCAACAAAGCACTATTTGGGAAAAAATTGGCCTATTTCACTTATGAGAAGGAAATGATGGCCATCTTGAATGCAATTAACAAGTGGAAGCCTATTTGATAAGTAGAATTTTTTATATCAATACAGATCACCATAGTCTCAAATATTTTCTTGGAGCAATGAGTATCCTATCTAGCTCAATACAAATAGGTCAATAAACTCATGGGGTCTAACTATGAGATCACTTATAAGAAGGGCAAGGAGAATGTGGTTGCTAATGCTCTCTCCCACAAATATGAGGACCATTCCACCCTCTATGTAGTTTATATGCCCCTGTTTGAGTGGTTGTAGCCTTATAAACAATCATCCTTGTGGCTAAAAGGTAATTAGAAGCTTGCTCCACTATTTTATGATCCTTACAAAGTTACTTATTGGATTAGTCCAATTTCTTACAAGCTAGAAAACCCACCTTCCTCTTATGTTCATCCTATCTTCCATGTCTCCTATTTAAAGAAAGTTGTGGGCCAATTAGTCATTACTCAAGCTATCCTTCCTAAACTCTTTATCGAAATCTTCATTGTTCTCCAATGTAAAGAAGTCCTAGATACGCATGAAGTTGGCACCCTCACCAACTTCACAACTACACAATCATTGAAGTCTTGATTTAATAGCATGACCTACACCATGAAGATGCAACTTGGGAACTACTTCACCAAGTTCAACAATAGTTTCCTCCCCCTACAACTTTATGGACAAATCTTTTCAAGTGAGAGTGGATGTTAGGACCCCTTAGTCCTAACTCTTTCTTTATTGTAATTAAGGCCTTGAATGCATATGCTTTGTAAGTTGTCCCTTGAGACATTTTGAATTATCATATATGCTTGAGAAATATTAATTAGATTTATTTGAATTAGCATAAATATGGGTCATAGGCTATTGTTTTAGAATCCATGAATTAGGGAGAGGGCCAGTTTGTGCACCCTAACTTTGTGCTTCTAATTATCCTATCGAAATTTCAAATCACTCTAATTTTTACAAGCTTACTTGGCAAGTTCTCTGCTTATAGCTAAGGTTTCAGGGCCACATCATCAAATATGATGCCACATCAGCATGCGTTTTTGTCAAGGTGTCCAAAAAGGCCCCAAAAAATAGTGAGACCAATTCTCGTGCATTACATCATGAGTAGTTGAGCGCTGATGTGGTATCACATGATTGGTTGCTTTTTAGATTAAAAGCATACATTTTGTTTAATTATGGGTAGTCAAATCACAACTATTGGACATTATATAAACGACTATTGGGTATTATATTTACGATTGGGTGTGCGACTATTAGACCCCCATGACTATTGGGCCCTCTCCCCTATATTGTATTGCGTTATCTAGAGAAGTTTGCCCCTTTTTCGGAAACATATTAGCTCTGCTTTTAGAGAAAAGGAGGTAAAGCAGCACATAAATCTCTAAACAGAAAAGCGACAAAATCCACATTATCCTTACAAATTGGTATATTTAATCTGGTGGGCATGATTATATCTTAACTCCAATGGCAGAGGCACAATAAAATACCGTATATGCATACAAACAGTCAAAAAGATTGTAGTAAGAACTATCAAGAGATGCTCTATCCATCATATTAATTCCAAGCCCTTGGTTTTACATTTCCTGCTGGCCACAGATATTTCCATTTTCTTAAAGTGTTCCTTTTTTGTTTTCATTCTCATCTCCTTCTTCATTCGAGAGCTGGTCAGGCTTCTTTAAAAATAGTTCAATGTGGGGACACCTCCATGTTATTATAAACCGGGGCTTTAACAAATACCCAATCAGTATACAAAGGCACTGATGCAAATTGCAAACTAGGCATTTAATGTTATGAAGTCAATAGCATGGTCTATATTTTTAAATTGCTGAAAAAATGAGCCACACCCTAACCGTAATAAGGAGCCTAACAAAAAACACGTCACAAAGAGGACTGATATGACACAGATCCCTTCTTATCAGTGCAGGTATGACTCAATGCAATGAGTTATGTGCAAGCCTATGTTTACAGATTGCTTCACTTAACATCACCAATAATCTCTGCAGGAACATTGTCCTTGTTTGAAATGATGGAACCGGTTTGAATCTCTCACAACAATTTGTCTTCCAACAATCTTGGAGATAAACTTGGTTACAGTGTGGCAGTCAACACATACTCTAAGGTTCTTGACGACCCTGATAGTAGTTCCCGGGGGTGTGTTTAACAATCCAAAAGCAATTGCTAGCTTCTCACTATGGTGGCAGAGGAATAATTCTTTTTCCTCCTCTTCCACATTAATCAGTACTTGTCCTGAATCTGGCAGATACCCTGCTACCTTCATCTCACTATACAATGTATCCAACTTGGCATAGATCTCCTGCGTCTGTGGATGTGATCTGTCTCCCACACAAAAAGCATATACCATTTTATCAACTTCAATCCAACTACATCCAGGTATCTTTTGAATTCCTGTATCTTTCATCAATCTCCTTACCATTTGAGCCTCGCTCCACCTGCCCGCTTTTGCATAGATGTTTGACAGGTGAACATAAGTTGTGACATTTTTAGGATCCAGCTCAAAAAGGAGAGTTGCTGTATATACTCCTAATCTTATATTCTCATGTGAATTACAGGCACCAAGAAAGCACATCCATACAGCCATTACAGGTTTGATTGGCATTTTGATGATAAAGTTTAGAGTTTCCTCAAGATAGCCTGCACGGCTAAGAAGATCAACCATACACAAATAATGGTCGAATGTAGGCATAATGCAATAAGTGTCATTCATGTCATTGAAGTATTTGCAACCCTCATTCACTAAACCTGCATGGCTACATGCATATAAAACACAAGCAAAACTCACATGGTTAGGGTGGGTTCCAGAGTGCTCCATTAATTCAAAGAGTTTGAGAGCATCCTTACAAAAGCCATTTTGTGCATATCCCGCAATCATCGAATTCCATGATACGACATCTCGTTGAGACATTTTATCAAAAAGTTCACGTGCCTTCTCTATGCTTCCACATTTTGCGTACATATCAACCAGGGCACTCACAACTACAACATCTGACAGCAATCCAGTTTCAATTATTGTTTGATGGATGTCTTTACCCTGTTCTAAAGCTCCCATTTTGGCACAGGCTGGTAGAATGCTGGCAAAAGTTGTGGAATCTGGCATTGCACACGACAATTGCATTTGCTTGAAAGTCTCCAAGGCTTTTTCAACAAGTCCATTTTGTGAATATCCTGCAGTCATCGCATTCCATGAGACCACATCTCGTTGAAACATTTTGTCAAACAGATCAGATGCCTTGTTTATGCTTCCACACTTTGCATACATATCTATCAGGGCATTAGCAACAGGGACATCGGACAAAAGTCCAATTTTGATTATGCTTTGATGGATGTCCATTCCCTGTTCCAAAGCTCCCATTTTGGCACAGACTGGGAGGATGCTGACAAAGGTTGTCGAAATTGGCTTTACACCTGCCAATTGCATTTGCTTAAAAGTCTCCAAAGCCTTCTCCAGAATCCTATTTTGTGCATATCCCACAATCATAGCATTCCATGAGACAGCATCTCGTAGAGACATTTGGTCAAACAGTTCCCGTGCCTTCTCTATCCTTCCACATTTTGCATACATGTCTACCAGGGTACTCACAACAACAACATCAGACTGAAATTGGCTTTCACTTATGCTTTGATGGATGTCCATGCCCTGTTCTAAAGCTCCCACTTTGGCGCACGCTGGGAGTATGCAGGCAAAGGTCGTGGAGTTTGGCTTTACACCAGCCAGTTTCATTTGCTTAAAAATGTCCAAGGCCTTTTCAATAAACCCATTTAATGCATATCCCGCAATCATGGCATTCCAGGAGACCACATCTGGTCGAGACATTTTATCAAACACCTGGCGTGCCTTATGCATCCTTCCACATTTCGCATACATATCTACCAGAGAACTTGCAACTACAACATCTGATAGAAATCCACTTTCAATTATACTCTGATGGATATCGATACCCTGCTCCAAAGCTCCTGTTTTGGCACAAGCTGGGAGTACGCTGGAAAAGGTGAAATGATCTGGTTGAACATCCGTTCGCTGCATTTGTTGAAACAGTGCCAGTGCGTCATAAAAATACCCATTTTTTTGGTAAACTGCGATGATCACGTTCCATGAGAAGCCATCCCGTTCTTTCATGTCGTCAAAAACTTTACGAGCGTCCACCAAACTCCCGCACTTGGCATACATGTTTATAAGCTTATTTTGGAAAAATGTGCGTGAACCGAATGCAAATCCCATATGGGTGATGAGAAAGTAGATTTGTTTACCTTCTGAAAGCTGCATTGCCAGCAATGCAGGCGTGCAATAGTTGAACATGTATATAAAAGTTCACGGTAGGGTTCTGTGTTGTAACAACCTCCTTCAACCAACCCTCTCTACATAACGCCATGAGATTGAAATGGGTACTGCAGAGCAATGCCATTGTATGATGGAAATGTTTGTAGTTATTCATTCTGCGGCCAATCTGTGATGACATTGATAATGGTAAATATCAGCCTGTGAGAGCATTTTGGTTTGCCAAGTAAAATTTGCACTCCATTTCCTGTATTTGTAAATTGATTTCAACGTAGTTACATTCTCTGAGGAGATCTTTGGATTGTTTTTTAACATGTTTTTTAAAAGCTATACAACAAAACCAGCTGGTTGAGAAGAATCAAGACTCTATAGCTTCAAATGCCTTTCCCTTCGAGTTGGATTCGGTTTAAGAATGTACATTTTAAAATGATTTTTATGACTAAAATTCGACCAACATTTCACCGTCAACAAATTACTTCCAACAATTCATCACCATGACAAATTCATCTCGTAGAAAATTCACCTCCATGAATTGCTGGTGAATTGTCCACGAGATGAATTTGTCATGGCGAGGAATTGTTGGTGAGACTTAAAGTGAATAAAAGCATGAAACTTAAGTTTTAAAATTTTTATAGTGGCATGCTAACAAAAGTATAATAGTATCACACAAGATTAAGAATGGTATGTTAACAAAAATAGGTATAATAGTATGACACGGGATCAAGAATGTTATATTATAGAGGAGAAAAGTGTATATCTTTCTTTCATAAATTAATTTTCTTTATATTGTATTTGTTTTGTTTGTGTATAAATTGATTTTAATCTTGAACGTAATCTCTATTGTGCTTAATTTTTCATTGTAGAATAGCATTGATCCATCTTTGTAATTTTATTTAACCCTAGACTCAATCACAAGTGTGGATCCATCCTTTGGGAATGACTATCCCTACAACCTAATATTTCCAATTCAAAACCAATTTCTTGTTTTTCCAAGTCAACCCTTTTGGAGAATATAACTATTACCCATCAACTAGCATGCCAAAACACTTCAAATTGAGCACCTTGGATCTTGTATTTAGGGATAGACTCTAGGTCAGTTCACATTAGATAAAGAGGGGATTATCATATCAAAGCAGTGGAGTCTTAATTGTGTTGGATCAGTAATTGCATAAATAGATACTATATAATTAACATAATTTAGGCATCTTGTATTTTTTCTTAGTATTTTTCAAACATGTTCATCAACAATGGGGATTTGCTAGTAATCAAGGAAGCTTCCTTACTTCCTTCATTGAGTACTTCTTCTTTCCTAGAGAGTTCTTTAATAGTGATTTTAATCTTCCAACCTATGGTGGCCATTCCTTAAAAGGTCTTATGGACTCATTTAGGTTTTTTGATGATACAATGTTCTTAGATGCCCATAATGATTATTGTGTGCATGAATCTTGTACTTATGAACAATTTAGAAACATAAATTGAACAACACAAAGAAACAAGCAAACACTCAATTAGGACATAAAGAAATCTAATTAAAACATAAAATTAACAATGAACTCCATGTTAGATCTCTTTGTTGCACTTTAAAAGTGGATTTTCCCTTGACTATGTAGATTGATATGTATGTTCACAAAAAAATGGCAATATAACCTTGCACTCATAGATTGTGAGTGATGATAATGGCCAAGTGTTGAGAGATCTTATAGATTCTGGGAAGATGGATGGAGAGCTAAGATGAAAATATGAGATCAATGGTGGAGATGGCTTGAGTTGTTTAAAGCAAGGAGATTGTGCCAAGTGGCACAAGGAGATGGTGTGAGAAGATTGAGGGTACTATGAGGTACCCTTGGAAGGTGCCTCATAAAGGCCATTCTTGTCCACTTTACTCAAATAGGACAAGTGGAGAATAAAAAAATCCCTTTTATGAATTTGAGGAAAAGAGCCCATACCTCTAAGTATAGGGGTTTTTTCCAAAAAGGTTGAGTTTTATGTAGAAGGGACAAGGTGTTTGCATGGGGAATAATAGAAGTCAAATCCCACTTAATCAAGGATTAAGGAATGTGTACATGATTAGGAAGGAATTAAGGGGATAATGGGATATTAGAAAAAGTGATGGAGGATGAAACAAGTGAAGGAAAAAATTTAAATAAATGTATTTATTTAATTTTTGGAAGAAAGGGGATAAGGGTAGGGATAGGTAAATAATTAAAAATAATCATTTACCTTAGGTTAGAACTTAGGGAAATAGGAGGAAATGATTTAGGATAAAGACGAAGATAATTGAATATTAATTAAATAATAAAAATACTATTTAATTTAGAGGTTAAAAAAGGATGAATTAGATGTAAATTGATCAAATGTAATGATCAATTTTAGGTGTCTACATTTTGCTCCTCTTTGAAATGACATTAAAATAACATTTATTTCAAAGAAAAATGGGAAAGATGGTGATGCCACCTCGAGAGGGTAGGTGAGCGAAATGGGGCCTGGATGGCCTTTCAAAAGGAGAAAAGGACCAAAAAGTGGGCAGAGGAGAGAAAATGGAGATGTGAGAAAAAGGAATAGAGGAAAGCAAAGCTACAATGAAGAAATGGTAGCAAGAAGGGTTGTGCGGGGGTAATTTTGGGATTTAAATAGGCTTGGGGGGGTAAAAAATATTTATTTTTACCAATGGCAATAGTGAATGTGAGGAGCAACGAAAAGAGGAGAGAAGAGATGACAATTAATATTCAACCTATGGAGCACCATACTGATCGAGTGAGGAGATCCAGGTGATGGGAGGGCATTAATGAAGCGATAAGTGTCAAGAAAATATCCCTTAGTTGATTTTTTGATGCATTTATGGGGGGAAATCATGTGGGATGCACCTATTGATTGTGAATCAGTAGATGCATCCTTGATTAGGTGAATAAGCCAAGAAAAGGGTGGATGCAAAACATTTCAACGTGTATTCTAAGGTTTAGATGAATACACCAAAAAGGGTGCAGACGCATGAAAACAGGGGTCAATGAATCAATTTTTAGCGAATGTGCTAAAAATTTGGAAAATAGGTAGAAAAATAGACAAATATGCCAATAAAGTGATGGATGAGAAATAAAGGGGAAAATCAGAAAATGCGTAGGAAAAAGGGGTGAATCTACGAAAATGGTGGATTTGAAAGTAAAACAGCAGATGTGGTCTTTGGATGAGAAATTCTTCTTGGATGAAAAAAATGACTAAGGGAGTGTGGGACAAATGGTAGGTTTTGGCTAGACTTGTTAGGCTAATGAAAGGTGGTGATGTGCAGGAGCAACTGTTGGCAATGACCACATGGCAAAGGCAATTGATTGTCCTAAGGTTGATGGACAGTTTCCAAGACATAGATTGGGACATGTTGAGGGAATGTGAGCTCTACTAAGTGCCTCAAGATTTGAGTGCATAGGGCCATGCTAATGGCATTAGAAAATTGATGGAGGAGTGAGATATCCACCTTCCACCTCTCAATTGGAGAGATGACAGTGACTTTGGAGGACATGTGGAGGATCTTGATGGTACCTATCAAGATGAGATTAATTTACACTATAGTTCAAGGAGTTGATATGCTTTTGACATGGTTATTTGGGAGAGCTAACTTGCCATACAGAGGGAGGTAGCTAGATGTGGAAAAATGTAGAGGATTGATGTCTCACATGGCACTCATTTTGGTGGCTCTTTTTAGAAATATATTACTACTTGACAAGAGTGGGAGACATTTTTAACTAGGCTTAGCTAACTATGTGGTAGACATAGCGAAGCATCGGTGGTAGTTTTCTTGGGGGGATTTCATGTTAGCCCATCTATACAAGGATCTAACATGGTTATTTGGGAGAGCTAACTTGCCCTATAGAGGGAGGTATCTAGATGTAGACATATATAGAGGATTGGTGTCTGACATGGCACTCATTTTGGTGGCTCTTTTCATAAATATATTGGTACTTGACAGAGTGATAGACATTTTTAACTGAGCTTAGTTGACTATGTGGTAGACATAGTGGAGCATCAGTGGTAGTTTTCTTGGGGGGATTGCATGCTAGCCCATCTATACAAGGATATGCAAATGGTGTGTTATAGGTAGGGTGCCAACATTGGGCATGTTACTTTCTTTCAAGTGTGGGCCTAGGATCACATCATTGTGTGCCAACGAATAGGCGACAGAGTGGATCAAGATCTTGAGGAGCCTATAATATATAGTTGAGGGAGAATCCTAAGATATTGGGAGGTGGGGGGTATGGAGCACTGAAAATAATTGCTAGATGAGATGCAACCAAGTGACGTCACTTGGAGATCATACAAGATAGATGGGGGTTGGTAGGAGGATGTACGAGTGCAAAGACAAATGTTGACACCATGTTATCTCATTGGTCGATATGATTAGTTGATAGAGCATTACAACCAAACAAGATCATGCATCATTTTGGCATTGTTTAGGATGTGGTGGTAGGACCACATGTTTTTGGATGGGGGTCACAAGTGGTGAGCCAATGGGGGCCACAAGTGAATTGGTGGGAGATAACCCAAGTGTGGCAAGGACCTGAGGAGGTAGTGTGGGATCCACACTTGAGAGTGGATGATCATGGCATGATTGTACCATACAAAGAATGGAGGTGGGGACATTAGCCATGAAGGTTCACACTTCCTAAGTGAGGAGACATGGTAAGGAGGATGAGAACAGTGGTGTAGGTGACAAAGAGGTGGAGACGAGTTAGGGTGGCTTGGTGATAAAGGATGGGGTGGAGGGAGGGCTAGTGGTAGGGATGGAGGGAGAGGAGGGGATAAGGAGGGGGATATTATATGGGAGGAGATCATAGAGGAGGCGATTGCTAGCAAAAACAATAGTGATAGCTAGCAACAACAATAGTGATAGTTCAAGATCCTTGAGCTTGGATGATATGGACATTGGGATGGGTGGATAGGGAGGAGATATGAGGGCATGAGCAATCCAAGGACCACTAAAGGGAATATCATAGGGAGGCATAGGTAGAAGTGTTGATAGAGGAGATTTGGAGGAGAGGTTGGTGCAGGTATTGAGCAAGGAAGATGCCTTGCAAGCAGAGAGACCAGGTCGGCAAAGATAGGGATATAGTGCAAACGGGGAGGGACAATCTCCAAACAGAGCGGGACATGATACAAGTTGAAAGGGATAAGATGTAGGCTAAGAGGGATAATCATAGATTAGCGTAAGATTCTTGAAAACTAGAGAGTGGTGGTCTAAGGGTGAAGGTAGCAAGATTAAGACAAGAGAGGGATGCAACACACAACATGGTTAAAGGTCAAGGGATCGGGTAGGTGATGATTGAGCTAGTATGGTTATCTTGGGAGGCTTAGTATTACAAATACTTATACAAGAAAGTTATACCAACAAATTAGAGGGCACCTAGATTTATAAGGAGTGGTCATTCAGGGAGGTTAGGATCTAGATCAATGAGATTAGGGTCAACAAGGATTGGATCAATTGTGATGGGGCAATCGAGAGGACCACCACCACCACCAAGAGTAGGAGGAGTGTTAGGGTCTCCAACACACTCAGAGGGAGGAAACATTATTTATACATGGATAGATGGAGACATTTTGACATATGTCTTAAGGCATATTTTTGGTCATGCTCTATTGAGCTAATATATGTTTTGCATGACATCAATTGATGTAAAATTGATATGTATTTTGAGTATGGATGTATGTATATGATGGACATTGGACATTATTATTTTTTGATATATATATATATGGGTGTGTGATGATTGACTCATGTGTATGCTTATGATGATCATGGTGGATGTTTATGGTTATGCATTTGATGTTTATGATGGTTATAATATGTGATGATGTTCATGATGGTTTATGATTATGCATATGATGGATGTTTTACGATATGATGTAGGATGTGGATGTTGATGATGTATGCATGGTTATGTGATGTGTCTATTGTGCTAATTTGGGTGATACAAGATGTGATGCCTATATAGATAATGTTTGTGATGAGTATGATTGATTATGGATACCAAATGCATGTGGTTATGATGTTCATGATGTGTATAATATTTATTATGCTATTGATGGATGCATGTTGGTTATGTTTATGATTCAATAGCCTACAATGACCTTATAATAAAATTAGTAAATAATACAATGGTAAAAAGGATGAAAAGATACAAACAAAAAAATTTAAGCATCTAAAATGAACCTGGTGGATTAATGCAATGACAAATGAAATA